>OZ024908.1:85499313-85604486 GCA_964017125.1 Flabesymbios commensalis | reverse complement strand
CTTCACCGAAATATTATTTATATTTCATTAAGCCTTTTTAATGCTGTAAGAAATACAATCTTATGAATGCTTTATTTCTCATTGATTCATACGGAGCCCATAAAGGGACATTAAATGTGGTGATTTTTTTTATTTTGTTTGTAGGAAATAATATTTCGTTTGTACGAAATATTATTTTGTTTGTACGAAATATTATTTCGTTTGTACGAAATGATTTCGTTTGTACAAAATATTATTTCGTTTGTACGAAATGATTTCGTTTTGTACGAAATAATATTTCGTTTGTACGATATATTATTTCGTTTGTACGAAATAATATTTCGTTTGTACGAAATGATTTCGTTTGTACGAAATATTATTTCGCTTGTACGAAATGATTTCGTTTTGTACGAAATATTATTTCGTTTGTACGAAATATTATTTTGTTTGTACAAAATAATATTTCGTTTGTACGAAATAATATTTTATTTGTACGAAATATTATTTCGTTTGTACGAAATAATATTTCGTTTGTACGAAATATTATTTCGTTTGTACGAAATATTATCTCGTTTGTACGGAATATTATTACGTTTGTACGAAATGACCTCGGTATGTCACTCACTAACAGGATGGGGACCTGGGTCTGACACTCTCTGAAATGGTGTGGACCTGGCCCTGACATGGCGGGGACCTGGGTCTGACACTCACTAACAGGGCGGGGACTTGGGTCTGACACTCACTGACTAGGCCTCACTGACAGGGCGGGGACTTGGGTCTGACACTCACTGACTAGGCGGGGACCTGAGTCTGACACTCACTGACCAGGCGGGGACCTGGGTGTGACACTCACTGACAGGGCGGGGACCTGGAGGTGACACTCACTGACAGGGCGGGGACCTGGGTCTGACACTTACTGACAGAGCGGGGACCTCGGTCTGACACTCACTGACAGAACGGGGACCTGGGTCTGACACTTACTGACAGGGCGGGGACCTGGGGGTGACACTCAGTCCCCGCTCTGTCAGTGAGTGTCAGACCCAGGTCCCCGCCATGCCGGTGAGTGTCACACCCAGGTCCCCCGCCCCGTCAGTGAATGTCAGACCCAGGTATCCGCCCTGTCAGTGAATGTCAGACCCAGGTCCCCGCCCTGTTAGTGAGTGTCAGACCCAGGTCCCCGCCCTGTCAGGGCCAGGTCCACACCATGTCAGTGAGTGTCAGACCCAGGTCCCCGCTCTGTCAGTGAGTGTCAGACCCAGGTCCCCGCCATGTCAGGGCCAGGTCCACACCATGTCAGTGAGTGTCAGGCCCAGGTCCCCGCCATGCCGGTGAGTGTCACACCCAGGTCCCTGCCCCGTCAGTGAATGTCAGACCCAGGTATCCGCCCTGTCAGTGAGTGTCAGTCCCAGGTCCCCGCCCTGTTAGTGAGTGTCAGACCCAGGTCCCCGCCATGTCCGGGCCAGGTCCACACCATGTCAGTGAGTGTCAGACCCAGGTCCCCACCCTGTTAGTGGCCGGCCCCGATGGCTCATTCGTATCGACTGGGGCTTGTAACCTGAAGGTACCAGGTTCGAATCCCGGTCGGGCCTGATATTTGTCATCGTGGTTGTGCATATACAGTGCTCCAAACTGTTCAAAGGCATGGAATGTACAGTGCTGCCTATGGTACCTTGCACTATAAAGAACCTTTGAAGTCATTCGAAATAAATAAGAATAGGGCATAGTCCCGTCTTCGGGCTTCCTTCTGTCGCGATATTGCCATGATTGTACAGAAAGCAACGTAAAGCAATATTCACTCTCTCTGTCCAGTTAGTGAGTGTCAGATCCAGGTCCACACCCTGTCAGTGAGTGACAGACCCAGGTCATTTCGTACAAATCATTTCGTACAAACGAAATAATATTTCGTACAAACGAATACAAACAAAATATTATTTCGTACAAACGAAATAATATTTCGTACAAACGAAATAATATTTCGTACAAACGAAATATTATTTCGTACAAGCGAAATAAAACGACATAATATTTCGTACAAACGAAATAATATTTCGTACAAACGAAATATTATCTCGTACAAACGAAATAATATTTCGTGCAAGCGAAATAATATTTCGTACAAACGAAATAATATTTCGTACAAACGAAATAATATTTCGTGCAAACGAAATATTATTTCGTACAAACGAAATAATATTTCGTACAAACGAAATAATTTCGTACAAACGAAATGGTATTTCGTAAAAACGAAATAATATTTCGTACAAGCGAAATCATTTCGTACAAACGAAATAATATTTCGTACAAACGAAATAATATTTCGTACAAACGAAATAATATTTCGTACAAACAAAATATTATTTCGTACAAACGAAATAAAAAAAATCACCACACTTAATGTCCCTTTATGGGCTCCGTAGATTCAAGTATCTATAAAGGTTTGATATTATGCAGCTAGGTAATGCTAGAATTGTACATTAGAATAAATGACAACGTGTAGAATTAAGAGCCACTCTTACAAAAAGACAAATTCCCAAACGAACAAACTTTGTAATGTGCGTAATTAAGAGCTATATAAATACAAATACGAAACCAGAAACGAAACCATGTTAATTGTGAGATATTAGTCAATAAGGAACAACGCTAAACCCATGAGCCTACAAACCGGCCAATTTCAGCTTGATCATCAAAAGACGGAACCCGCGCTGAAAGAGTTAATTGATCATTAAAGTGTACGTATTGATGTACTAGAATATATATCAAATAATCATACATTATCTGACAGGCTCCCTTTTAATCCATAACCCCACCCACACTGCATCAACGCATTATGTTTGTCTTGACAAATAAGAAATTTTATTATTGGGGCAAACATTTTGATGAATAGACCTTCATCAAAATATATTATTTCTACCACGTCAAGATTATGTACTTATATGGCACTTTAAAACCGTTTATGTGATATGTATCTTTATGTCGCAACTAAATGGGATTGCTGAATATTATTTACATTAATATTGCAATTAACCAGCTCATAAAATGCATAACAGTTGTATTATTATCTTGTGGAGGGCGTTATGATATCATGAAATCTCCATATCTGCCACATTTAATCACAGATTATTAACCAAAAAAGAGTTTTGTCGGTTTTATTCGTTTTGAAGTGCGTAAAAAGAATGTTATTAAAGTAATCCCTACTTTTTCCGTTTGTACTGTTATTATTATTTGTTCTCATTTATTGCTGTTGCATTTATTACAGTTGAATTATCGCTGCAGTGCAATTTTTCTTGGAACATGTTTTTAATAATTTACCTCAGTATTATTGACCTCGAAAATGGTTTTGTTACATATTTGAATTAATACAGTCAAAATGTTTTTAATGATTCTGTTAATCAAAACAAATATTTAATGTAGTGCTACTAGTGCAACTGCAAATAGTTTACTTAAAATACCCGAACGCTTTAATATGTCAAGGTGTGTTAGGATAGACTAGTCGACGGTGGACCCACATTGAAACAACATTAGGTTTTCTGGGTGGTATGTGACTTCTCGTTCATTCGCGTTTATTTAAACTTTTATAATAAAGGTCTGACTTGAGATAATAGTTATGCTACAATATACCTATCATTTATGATATGGGCCAAACTTTAGAAAATTATTATGCTGAAATCTGTATTATGATATGATTTATGATATGGACCACACTTCACCACACTCGTTAGGTTATCCTACAATATTTATGATCACATGTTCTTTTTTGGGACCAAGTACAGCATATTACCCCGAACCAATTAAGGATTGACTCAGCCTGCCACATGACGAGATCAGTTATTCAGTTGTAATTAAATCAGGGGATATAATACCATACTTGTACCTTATTGTCTCGTGTACGATATTGAGTATTCTCACAGGGACAATATTTTAATTGAATGAATGAATGAATGAATGAATAAATGAATGAATGAATGAATGAATGAATGAATGAATGAATGAATGAATGAATGAATATATGAATAAATGAATGAATGAATGAATGAATGAATGAATGAATGAATGAATGAATGAATGAATGAATGAATGAATGAATGAATGAATGAATGAATGAATGAATGAATGAGTAGCTGAATGAGTAGATGAATGTATAAATAGATGAATGAATAAATATATAAATGAATAAAAAGATGAATGAATAAATAGATGAATGAATGAACAGATGAATGAATGAACAGATGAATGAATGAACTGATGAATGAATGAACAGAGGAATGTATAAAACAAACTAATGAATAAACAGATGAATGAATAAACAGATGAATGAATGAACAGATGAATAAATGAACAGATGAATGAATAAACAGATGAATGAATAAACAGATGAATGAATGAGCAGATTTATGAATAAACAGATGAATGCATGAATGAATAAATGAATGAATGAACGAATGAATGAATGAATGAATGAATGAATAAATGAATGAATGAATGAATAAATGAATGAATGAATGAATGAATGAATGAATGAATAAATGAATGAATGAATGAATGAATGAATAAATGAATGAATGAATGAATGAGTGAATGAATGAATGAATGAGTAGATGAATTTCAAAATAGATGAATGAATAAATAGATGAATGACTAAATAGATGAATAAATAAAAAGTTGAATGAATAAACAGATGAATGAATAAACAGATGAATGAATAAACAGATGAATGAATAAACAGATGAATAAATGAACAGATGAATGAATGAATAAATGAATGAATGAACAGATGAATTATTAAACAAATGAATAAATGAACAGATGAATTAATAAACGGATGAATGAATGAACAGTTGAATTAATAAACAGATGAATGAATGGACAGATGAATTAATGAACAGATGAATGAATAAACAGATGAATAAATGAATAAGCAGATGAATAAATATAACAAATTAATAAACAAACATATGAATGAATAAACATATGAATGAATAAACAGAAGAATGATATACAGATGAATGAATAAACATATGAATCAATAAAATTAGAAACAATAAACATACAATTGACTGATCGACTGATTGACCGATTGACTGATTGATGATTGATCTATTGATTGATTGATTGATTGATTGATTGATTGATTGATTGATTGATTGATTGATTGATTGATTGATTGATTGATTGATTGATTGATTGATTGATTGATTGATTGATTGATTGATTGATTGATTGATTGATTGATTGATTGATTGAGTGATTCATTCATTCATTCATTCATTCATTCATCCATTCATTTATTGATTTATTGATTGATTGATTGATCGAGCGAGCGAGCGATCGATCGATCGATCGATCGATCGATTGATTGATTGATTGATTGATTGATTGATTGATTGATTGATTGATTGATTGATTGATTGATTGATTGATTGATTGATTGATTGATTGATTGATTGATTGATTGATTGATTGATTGATTGATTGATTGATTGATTGATTGATTGATTGATTGATTGATTGATTGATTGATTGATTGATTGATTGATTGATTGATTGATTGAAAGATTTTTGTAAACTGTGTAGCTTGGTGAAATGTGGAGGCCCACTTTATTATAATATAAAACACTAGACATGAATTGTGACTTTTCAAGTAACAATAATATTTGGGCTAGGTTTTATAAGTTTTTGTGGCGGCCATTTTGAATTATATTGGTTATTTTAATTATGACAGATTGATTGGAATTTCGCGTATGAGTTTTTTGGCAGCCATTCTGAACTGGAATTTTAGACTTCAAATTTCAGAAGTCCCCACTGAGCTTTTGCACTTTTGAAGAGATATATATTTGTTTGTCAAATGGAATTGCATTCAGATTGACCAGAACACACATTGACTTGTCTCTCTGTTGACTTAATGTTGTTTCACTATCCGCTACGCTAGCCCAGCATTAACCGTTTTGTGTTTGAATAGAATTGCAACTGTTATTTTAATTATATCATTAAAAGGTTTCAACTGTCCATAGCAAACACACAATATTGGTTCAATACTGGGCCACTGTCTGCGACGCTGGCCCGGAATGGAAACATTGGAAAAATGTATTTTTATTATCAAATATACAGACTAAAGGGTGGAGTAGGTCTGGACATAGGGGTACCCTGTTCACCCTCCTGGTAATGAATGGAGAATCACCCGACATGACCACTATTGAACCAACATTGGACCCAATTATAGGCCTACTGCCGTGCAAGCCAAAAGGCAGTATCTGCTCACATCACAAGTAAGCAGATACTGCCTTTTGCATTTGAAGAGCAGCATAGTGCAGTATCTGCTCACTTTACAAGTAAACATAAACTGGCTTTTGCCATTCAAGAGTATAGTGAACCAGAAAATCCTGGATTGATCCAGAAAAACATGATGTCTTCGAAAAGCCATACCAAAATACCTGACTACTTTGGGAATGTTGTGTAAAAATTTCAAGTTGATTAGATAAAAACTCAGAGAGAACTAGCGTCTTACAAAAGCGTGCCAAGAATAATAAATTTGAAGTTCCGTTGCAAAATCAATATAGCCCAAATATAAATAGAGCGATTCGCTCCAATAATCGTGAGTGAATGCGTCTTAATGCTTTCTGCCTGTTTTTCTAGATTTCGTTGCCTGATTCTGTCAAACGTAAGCAAAATATACTAAGCCGCAATTAGCTGAGTACTAAGAATAATATTTAAAAATATTTATCACGTGGATAATACAGTTTCAGTATCTACTGTAATGTAGATAGAACACTTCAAATTATCTATTTATAATTTAATAATGTAATCATCATTTACTGTAGCGTATAACTGTCGAATTTCCAGGATTCCCTATTAAATATGCAGTACCATGTATACATAATAGGCAACGTACGTAGGAACAATGCCCCCAATGAATATAGCGCATTATTTTCAGATGATTTAGTCTGGGGTATGCATAACATATTCTGTGGTCGTCTAGATTAATATGCTTTGTTTCACATATGTCACTTCCACTGGACGTATTCCCATTAATATTTATACCCCACACCAGGGGTGCTAATATCAAGGTCATAAGGCCACAAGGTCAGAGAATCACAGTGCGCAAAATGAATGAATGATGGATGAATGAATAAATGAACCAATCTGTTTTCGTGACACCTGTTTCGTGTATATGCACCATCCCAGCTGACATGAAACATTGGCCGTTAGTTGTTTTAATGTTGGTCCACTGACCCAACACTTAGACAACATTGGGCCATTGTCTAGGCTAAGCTGCAAAACTGGACTGGAACAATACAAGTGAAGTAATGAGAAATGAATCAAAACCCCAAAAGATCAGAGTCCACGTTGAAAACTACATCACATTAAACGAGTGAAGTAAACACGACAGTTGATCCCCGATGTTTTAATGTTTTAACATTTGAAGTATCGGAGCTCAGCATTCTAGTTAACCCTCTCAGCGCGGGAGCCGTCTTTATATGTCAGGATCTGACGTCTAACTCAGGAGTTGGTAACAGTGTGTCGTTTTTGTTAGACCACGCGTCTAATTGACCTATGCTACGTACTTAATCCTTTAATTCAATGCGGGGATCGACGTTCAATGTCAGAAAAAAAAATGTATAACGGCCGTGGTCACATCACAATGAATTCAAATGTAGCGGAAAGAGCTAAGACATTTATGACGTATTCAAAATGAAAAAATACCCTCTATATCTCTATGGTTTATATTGAAATATTTCAGCGTTGTAAGGGTTAACCCTTTGACCGTCAAGTTATTTAATATAAATTTCCACCCTCTTGAAGTTGCGTTTCGCTGACGCGATCCACAACTTCCAGTGAGTGAATGGACTGAATGAAATCAGCAGGTGATATCAACAAGCGCAACACCCTCAACTAATGATGGAATACATTTATATCTATTTATTTTGTTTGCATGTTTGTATACAGTTACAGTGTGTACACTACCATAGACATATTATATAATATAAAAGGTAACAAATTGCATAAAAGAGCTTGTGTGTATTGTTGCCTGCTAGGAAGTGGGATACGCAGTGCATCTGCCACTAATTCCACTCCTGTAGGTTACAAGTATGTTATGAACATTGTCTGCATAATCCACCGTTACATACAATAACTCATTTGCAAGTGTCGTTTACATTATAGATATTAAAATATCATTAAAATATATAATTTAACGTTTATCAAAAAACTAGTAATGTGTTCACATTTGTACATTTGTACGTTTATTCCAACCATGTACAATTCTATACAAAATGTTTTTGATTGCTCAGTTTTACATCGTGATTTTATAAAATTTGTGGGATTTTTCTTAGTAAGTTCGTCAATATTTTTTATGAAGATTTCAATTTTCTACGTTATTCATTTATCATTTTGTTTCCAGTGTTCCTTGTTGTCAAATTTATTGTATTTGGTAATTTAACATTAGCGCTCTCTTTATCGAATCATGTGACTGAATTAATCAATTTTACTTTAAGAACATTACTCTACTTTTAAGGTTATAAATGACAACCCTTTCTGCGCGGGGATCGACTTTAGACGTCAGAATCTGACGTCTATTGTCGATCCCGGCACAGAAAGAATTAACAAAATTGTAAGCCCAATGGTCGTCAACCCATAACATAGTTATTCAAATGAGGCAGAAATAGCTAACTAAGCCATTTATGATGATTCAAATTTAAATAACTTTGATGGGACACGAAGATTAGTCATGTTGGATCAGCCTCGTAGACGGTGGTGGATTACACGTAGTGATGAGCCAGCAATCACCATCTAGCCACCAGTCACGATTATATTCCGGTTCCATGTTTTATTAGCACCAGACATATCATACTATAATATCTGCACGCACCACCTCTTAAAGATGAAAATGTGAAATCAATCAGCAATATTTGAACACATTTAACCTCCATGTTGTCAAATTTGACTAATTCTCAGTCACTTGAAGTTGTGGTTCGCGTCAGCGAGACACAACTTCAGGTGAGTGAAAATTTCAATTGAATAATTTGGCAGTCAAAGTGTTTATCCAATCCTCAAACGGGGCAGTAACGCAACTAGCTGAGATTAGATGTGAAATCAGTTAATTATTTTTCAGAAAACACGTTCGAGAAAATGATTATCTAGCCAGCACAGGAGCTTTCTTTCAGTAATGCTCGTGAAACTTCTTACTCAATACTCTCGTTTTCATTGTGATTTCACCATCTTTTCCGTGATAGTTCTAATCGCCTGCGTTTCGCCAGTCACGATAATAATCAGATATGTGGCGAGATGATTGGTTTTCAGAGAACATGTTGAAGAAGATGATTGTCAAAATGATTGTCTAGCCGGCGCAAGGATTTTCTTTTTGTGAATCATCAAACATGTAAATCAACGCTTTCATTTCTAATCAATTTCTGGGCGGGGGCCCTAGGGTGGTGGTTAGCACCGCTGCCTTTCACGCCAGAGATCGGGGTTCGGTTCCCGGTGTCGGCGGTTTGAAAGAAACAAAAAATGTTTCTTCCCTATCCACGTGTAAAAGTCAGTATTGTGGGGAGCCTCCGTGACCGAGAGGTAGCGTGCTCGGCCTCAGACCGCCAGGGCTCGAATTTCGAATCCTGTGTCTGGAAGACAGTGTCATCTCAATCATCTCACCATCCCCAGTTTAGTCTATATGTGCACAAAGGTGGCCTAAAGCCCGATTTATTTCAGTTCTAATCAATTTCTGTTTCTGATATTTCACATTTTTCGCGTATTAGATTTCATGACCGTCCCATCCCCATAATTATATATATCATACTGCTTTCAAGACAATGACATGCATCACACATAACTTTATATTATACATAAACTAGATAACCCCTCCATTGCGGGGACCGTCTTTATAAATACGTCAGAATCTAACGTATGTCTTGGGCGTGCTGATGGCTGTACACGTACTAGTTTAGATTTCCACAATTAGCACATGTGAGAACCCATTCAATGTTTGACTTCTGCGAAGGAGTTGAAAGATTGGCGACCAGAATATATTATTTAATTTCAGCATGTCAGCAGCGCTTAGATAGCTTCCTAGCAAATTGAATAGTATTTTTCCCTCCTAGTTTCCTTCATGTCCTGAAGATGAATTGTCAGATCTCGTGTATTAAGCCATGGATGAGCAGGATGTAACTGTTGCTCCGTAATCTAACCTTTATCAATATATCTTTTTTACAAGTATTAAACTAGAGCCTGTAGATCTATTTATATTTTCTCGTCCTTCGTCCCCCGATTATTCTTCTTCGCGCGGTCTGCTCGCATCAGTCTGGATGACAGCATGGAAGATGGATCACAATGCATCGTGGTCACTGAGACAAGGACCCGCTCAATGTAGCTGCGGCTTCAAAAAACAAACTAATTCATCAATGTTTTTTTACAAACAAACCGGCCTTACGACTCTATTCCAGATAGATTCGTACATATAATCTGTAATTGCAACTTCCTCAACAAAGAAAACATATTGTCCCTGAGTCATTTAATGCTGGCCCAGCGTGACAGATGGTGAATTTTCACACCAATGTTGCTCTTTCATATCTTTAATATATTTAAAATACATTTGTTGGTGACAAGCGCTCGCCAAAAATAAAATATATCTCTGCATTTCGTCACGTTATTTTATTATTTTATTGGAGGCTGCTATGACTACACTGCTCTGCAAAGCCAAATACTGTAACTGCTAATACCTTAAAAGTAAGCAGTTACTGCCTTTTGCCTTTGCACGTCAGCACAGCTCTAGAATTGTCAACTACATTAAACTGTAAACTATATTAAGCCTTTAGTATAGTCGTTTCTAGTCTGGTTTACTAGCCGATGAAATCACTGATATTTTGAACGAAGTGTGTGTTCAAACATATATGTTTGTAACTTAATGGTCTCAAAGTAAACACATATGTGTAATTTTCAACCACTTGAGTTTGTGGATCACGCAACGAGACACAACCTCAAGGGCAAAATATTTGAAATGGCCGTTGCCCCATAATATAGGTATTCAAATGATGCAGAAAAAGCTAACTAAGACATTTATGATGATTTCAAATTGAAAAAATTTTTGGTCTCCGTGGTTTATACAAACATATTTCAACTCTTCAAATGTTAAATATTACCCCAACGTTGGGTGATGGTATCATGCCTGTGAGTGTAAGTATTATGTATACAGTGATAATGTACATTACATTCTGGAACAACAGCCGAAAAGTACACTATTTCACTTACCAAAAGGTTTTTTTTCTATGAAAACAACTTCTTTCTAATAGGATAAGTGACATCAATCTTTATATCTGTTAATCCCGTGTTTCTCTGTTATTCCCATCACTAAGCTTTCTTGAGCACAACTCTTATTTAATCACCTTCGCGTCACACGAGATTTAAAAGAGGCTCCATTATTTAGGAATCAGCAAGACACTGTTTGCTTTGATGCTCTGGATCCCATTATCATTCATCCTATTCTCCTCAAAGACAAACTTTTGTTTGTTCTGCTGATCTGAATCCTATTTTCAGACAAAAAATGTTAGTTTGCTCTGTTGATCTGAATCTCATGGCTGATCTTACTGTAATATTCCAGATTTTTTTTTTTTTTTTTTAAATACTATATAGTTGTAACATAATGAGCTCTTTGGATATTAATTTTTTATTAAATTTAATAGATAATTCACTAAACTTATTTCCAGCATCCACGTAACTTCTCTTGATTTGACTGAATTACGACCTCAAATTAATTTGATTTTATAAAAGGCTATCTAAGTGTACCATATGTGTTTTGACATTCAAAGCGCTAAGTTATGACATTTATCTTCCCCTCCACTTGAAGCTTTGTTTCGCTATTCGATACTCAGAATGTATTTATTTCTACAGAGTACACCTCTTTACATCATTGTAGTTCTTCAAAATATATCATGAGAGGAAAGTGCTTAGCCCTCCGCCAGTCACGATTATAATATGTTTTTTCAATGTTTTAATTAGCACATCATATGCCACCTATAAACATAAAAGATAAAAACGTGCCATCAATCAGCAAGATTGACTGAATAATTTTCACTCACCTGAAGTTGTGAATTGCGTCAGCGAGACACAATCTCAAGTGGGTGAAATTTGCAATTAAATAATTTGAAGTTGTTACTTTTGTCTGGTATCAGTAAAATCAAAGACTTTCTATTGTTAAAATGAAGTAAATTATCTTCTTTGACTGAACGGTTTTTCATTGATCATCAGGTATCAGATACATTGTTATTTCCTGGTCATTATGGGGGTTTTATGGCTACAATTAGGTCAGACGTCAGAATAACTGAGAATAAAAATTACATCATAATCACGTAATAATTAGCACATGTCTTGTCTTATGCAATCTCTGAGCTGGAGGGAGTTCTGGTGTAGATTTGGCGATGTCGTTATTGCTCAGGCTTTTTGTTAGCATCCTCTCAGACGTCACAATAACGTCTCACAAGGCAGTTTACATGTGATACAATCCATCAAAATTATGTCTTACATGGTTTTCTTTGTTTAATACATGAACGTAAGATATTAATGTATATCTGATTCATAGACAAAAACGCACAAAGTAAATTATGGATTATTGTCGTAAAAGTGTGTATGCCAAATTTAATATTTCAAGTAATATATTATAATCCCCCGTTATTATACTGGTGTTATAGTTATATAGTTAGTTTGCTATGATAGAAACAGGTGTGGAAAACAGCTGCCAACATAACAGGATACGGAGACACTGCATCAGATAAAATTTGCTACTATAGACATCTGCTACTTGATATATATGTGATCTCAATAATTTTTTGTGTTGTGAAAAAATAAGTATTAAGTATTTACATCTTGAGCAAGCACAGACAATACACTAGCTACTTCACATGTTTTATATCCCTGCTAATACCGTGTTTTCTTTGTTATGCTCGTCACCAAGCTTTCTTGGGCACAAACTCTTATTTGATCACTCTCACATCACGCGAGATTTGAAAGAGATATACATCAGCGACATTATGTCTGATTTGATGACCTCATTCACATGAATAATTATGAACCCCCTACTGAGAGACCCGTATATTCGCTGGTGAAGAGACAAAAGGAGATAAGTCCATTTGACCCCCCTCCCTTGGATGGCACCGTAGTGGTTCTACATACACTCAACATTATGATTATGACGTTTTGCTCTTATGCTACAATCCTCGAAGACTTTTTCCAATTTGACAATAAATGCTCATACAGAAGTGTAGCATATGGTAGACCATTAACCACAAAAACGTCAAATGTGACGGTTTCAAGCTATGGTCATAGACCATTTGCCAGTAAAAGTGGTAAAATAGTTTGTTAAAGGTGATACTTCTATCAATCAATTCAATGTAGGAAGGGTTTACTTTTCCTAAATAATTAATTTTATGTTTTGATTCGAAGTTGTGAATCCAGTTCAGCATCAAATAAAAGAAAATTAGAAGCAATTCAGCATTACAATGGTTAATGTAAGCATGGTAAGAATCCTGGCATATATGGATGATTTAACATATACGAGCCATTTTGAATGTTCCATATTAAATCAAATAGTTGTCCCGCTCTGCCCTTATGCATCATATAGACGTCTTCAACATAACATAATATATAATGATATAAGGTGGTGTAGTATATTGTTTTATTTTGTTTTTATGTTTTATTTTATGTTTATTGCCTTGCATTAATTTACATCACGTTACATTGTTGTGTTGTGTTGTGTTTTATTGTGTTGTGTTGTGCTGTGTTGTGTTGTGTTGTGTTGTGTTGTGTTGTGTTTTATTGTGTTGTGTTGTGTTGTGTTGTGTTGCGTAGCAGTGCGGTGCGTTGCTTTGCATTGCATTGCGTTGTGTTATGATTTATATGCGTTGCGTTTCATTGCATTGCGTTGCGTTTCATTACATTGCATTGCATTGCATTGCGTTGCATTGCATTGCATTGCATTGCATTGCATTGCATTGCAATGCATTGCATTGCATTGTACTGTATTGTACTGTATTGCATTGCATTGCATTGCATTGCATTGCATTGCATTGCATTGTATTGTATTGCATTGCACTGCATTGCATTGCATTGCATTGCATTGCATTGCATTGTACTGTATTGTATTGCATTGCATTGCATTGCATTGCATTGCATTGCATTGCATTGCATTGCATTGCATTGCATTGCATTGCATTGCATTGCATTGTATTGTATTGTATTGTATTGTATTGTATTGTATTGTATTGTATTGTATTGTATTGTATTGTATTGTATTGTATTGTATTGTATTGTATTGTATTGTATTGTATTGTATTGTATTGTATTGTATTGTATTGTATTGTATTGTACTGTACTGTACTGTACTGTACTGTACTGTACTGTACTGTACTGTACTGTACTGTACTGTACTGTACAGTACCGTGCCGTGCCGTGCCGTGCCGTGCCGTGCCGTGCCGTGCCGTATTGTATTGTATTGTATTGTATTGTATTGTATTGTATTGTATTGGATTGGATTGGATTGGATTGGATTGGATTGAATTGGATTGGATTGGATTGGATTGGATTGGTGTGCGGTGCGGTGCGGTGCGGTGCGATGCGATGCGGTGCAATACGGTGCAATACGGTGCATAGTGCAGTGCAGTACAGTGCAGTGCAGTTTAAAACACACCATTACATTATTTGCTTTATCCGACCATTCTAAGCCGGGAATGGAGAGTTATTTTTGATCAAGGACAGACTAATTATCATGGCAGCATATTGTGCTATAATCAGTCAGGTATGACGAGCTGTTGATTATGAAGAATCCTCATAATGGTCGGATGTGTTTTAAGTCAGTTAAACCCTCCGAGCTCTACATTCTTATCTATGGAAGCTAAGTATGTAAAGCTCCTCGGGCTTTATCCTATGTGTAATTCAATATGCGCTATATTTTTTTACATCTGGCGTTCTGGTGCAGATAAATCAATAGCACTAAATACAAAAAATCAATAATACTAAACAAACTTGTATGCAATTCTTATGTTTCTACGCTTTCTAGAGACTTTTTTGCTACAATATAGAACAACATGTAGTAGCTATTTCATGCGGAAAACATATATACCTCCATGTACATGTATCATGATAATGCTGTTGCTGTTTAACTTTATTTTAAATAGTTACGATACATATTTCAAATAGCCAAGGTGAATGTTGTTCTAATTGATGCATAAGCAAAATATTAAACTTTCAATATGCATATTTGTAAATGTACAACCTTTAGAAAAATAATAAAAATAGAGAAACTTCATTTTCTCGTGTGTTATTGTGAATGTTGATAATTGATCGTGGCATCAGATTCTGTAGATATAATATGTCATCCAGGGAGATGGAGCACCTGGGAATTGTTCTTACAAAATATTTGTTGAGGCGAGTGCCACACCTTGTTGTCAAAACAACTGTTAGTGCTTTGCACATAATGTGTATTTGTTTGATGTCGCAACAAACAGACTTTGTAAGGTGTGAGCCACACCATTTGGTCAAACAATGCAGCTGTTAACACTTACAGTGCGGAGATCGACTTTGGACGTCAGAATCCGACGTCTGTAGACGTCAGACTCTGACGTCTAAAGTCGATCATCGCACTATTTTTCGGGTATCAGAAATCTTCATCATATGAATCCGGCTATACACTATGCAACTTGTGTGTGGGGAATGGTAGGGTGACCCTTTCAATCCAGGGATCGAATTTAGATGTCAGAATCTGACGTATGTAGACGTCAGAGTCTGACGGCTTACGTCAATTCCGGCTCTGAAAGACACATAACATAGGTATTCAAATGAAGAGAAAATAGCTAACTAAGACGTTTATGATGACTTTTAATTGAAAATAACCCTTTATTCTCTATGGTTTGCATAACAATATTTCAGCGTTTAAGTGTTAATTAATAATAAGTATATATAATGATAGTCAACTTCCCGTCCATTAATCATTTTGCTTGTATTTGCATGATTCAAGACTGGCGAGCTAAATAGGATGAGGCTTTCAGAAATTCTATCAAATATTTGTATTGACTTTCAAATATATGTCTTCCCCTGTATGTTTTAGTTGAAGATGAATGTGCCATATTTAATCAGATACCGTGCTTCCAGTGTATTTATTTACAGAGTGAATAAATGAATGAATGAATGAATGAATGAATGAATGTATGAATGAATGAATAAATGAATGAATGAATGAATGAATGAATGAATGAATGAATGAATGAATGAATGAATGAATGAATGAATGAATGAATGAATGAATGAATGAATAACGTACGAACGAACGAACGAACGAACGAACGAACGAACGAACGAACGAACGAACGAACGAACGAACGAACGAACGAACGAACGAACGAACGAACGAACGAACGAACGAACGAACGAACGAACGAACGAACGAACGAACGAACGAACGAACGAACGAGCGAACGAACGAACGAACGAAGCAATGAAAGAAAATGACGCAATATATGTAAAGAGCTTTTGAAGTCATCCGATACAAATATGCAAAAATAGAACGTCGGCCCGATACGACCAAGTGATGCTTGCTATAACGGTTTACTAAGAGTTTAAAATCACAACAAGCATCAGACATTAAGCCATTTGTTGGATCAATGTTGGACCAGCGTCGTAGATGGCTCCAAGTAGCATGTTTGCTGGGATGTCGCCCGGTGTAACCGCCCAGATTACCCCCCCCCCCCACACACACACACACACACTGAACTATATCCGGGTATTTTCTGGACTATATCCGGGTATAATCTGGAATATACCTTGGGGTATAGTCTGAGAGCTCCAAGACTATACTCCAGGGTATAATCTGGGAGCTCCCAGAGTATTCCCCACAAGCCCAGACTATACCCCATCAGATGCAGGGTCAGGGTGGGGTATAGTCTTCGAAATAGGGGTATACTCTGGGAGATATTATATATGATTACAATCCATTATAAATTTAAGCTGATTATAAACTAACTCTCTGGTGGCTAGAGTACCACATGTCTCCTATGTTACATTTTGATGGCTAGAGTATCACATGCCTTATTGGGGCCTACATCAATATTCTGGGGCTGGATTATCACATATCGGCTATATAAAACTTCTGGTAACTAGATCATTATATGTCTCTTTTATTAACCATCTGGGGTCTAAATAGAAATGAAATGAATGGGGTTTTAGGCCACCTTTTTGCACATATAGGCTAAACTGGGCCAGGAGAACCTACTGAGAATGGTGAGATGAATGAGATGACACTGCCCTCCAGACACAGGATTCGAAATTTGCGCCCTATCGGTCTAAGGTCGAGCACGCTACCTCTCGGTCACTGAGGCTCCCCACAATATTGAATCTTTACGAGTGAGTGGGGAAAAACATTTTGTTTCTTTGTAACTTGAAAGCCAGAGTGGGGTTCGAACCCGCGATCTCCGACTTTCCAAGCAGGAAGTTTTAACCAGGGCCTCCACCCTATCTGGGGTCTAGCGAATCAAGTGTCCCACGTCCCAGTATTAACTCTCATTATATTAACTTTCTGGTGGTTAGAGTATCGCATGTCTAAAGTTCAACCCTCTGGGTGCTAGACTATCATATGTCTAGAGTATCACATATCTCGTCAATTATTCGTCTGCGGCTAGACTGTCAAATGTCTCTGATTTAAACCTGCTGATGGTTAGAGTATCACATATCCCATAAACCTGATGGTTGTCACATCACTTGCCGTATGCATTAACCCTCTGCAGGCTAGAGTATCACGTGTCTCGTGTATTAACCCTCTGAGGGATCGACTATCACATGCCTCCTAAATTAATCTTCTGATGGCTAGAGTCTCATGTATTAACTCTCTGGGGACTAGACCAGACTAGACTTAATATTTCTATGTTTACCTGATGGCTAGAGTATCACTTGTCTTATGTATTAACATTCTGGTGGCTAGTCTATCACATGTCTCATGCATTGACCTTCTGGGGCTAGACTCTTAAATATTGTGTCCCATCTTAACCTTCTGATGGCTAGAGTATCACTTGTCTCATGCATTAGCTTATTTGGTGCGAACCAATTAAATACTTTCAGTGTACAACTTGGTGCGCACCAAATAATTATTTGAATTATTTAGTGCGCGCCAAATCATTTGGTGCACACCAATTAATTAGCTAGAATAGCTGGACACGTAAGAGATGTGATACTGTAGCCCCAGGGGGATAATAGAGGATACATCTAGCTATCGAAAGGTTAATATATAAGACATATGAAAGTCTAGCCCTCAGAAGGTTAACCAATGAGGCGGTCACACCGGGCTTGTGTAATATGTAAATATGCCATGTAAATATGACGTCCCACAGAGGGTACAGTCTAGGGGGTCCTTTTAATATATTCTCTGGTCACCCAGATAGTGCCCTGGTTCATATATATATCACTTCGACTGGATGTATTGCTATCAATATTTATTACACATCACATATCTGAGTGACCGCTAATATCAAGGTCACAAGTTCATAGAAAAACAGAATGGAAAATCACTCAATCACTCAATCAATCAATTTATCGATCAACTGATCAATCAATCAATCAATCAATCAATCAATCAATCAATCAATCAATCAATCAATCAATCAATCAATCAATCAATCAATCAATCAATCAATCAATCAATCAATCAATCAATCAATCAATCAATCAATCAATCAATCAATCAATCAATCAATCAATCAATCAATCAATCAAGTAAATGCAGAATTGTCAGATTTACCGTCCTGTTTATTGATGTCAAGTTTTTATCTTGAACATGTTCAAATGCTGGTATTTAATGTGATAATAAGAAAATGAAAAATATATGGATATATACCGACAGGTGTATAAAGTTCTTAAACCGATCTGCCGGCTACAACCACATCCTCGTCGTTTGTATTGAACACGTCCAAAACAATCGGCGAGGTACACATTCATAGTAGATAACGTCAAGACATCGTCGCCTTTTGTCAATATTCTGGGTTGTGAGGGTATCTACCTGATAGATCTTGACAGTGTGACAGCCCATTTACAATAAGTGTGTTCTGTATCAAGTTTATTGATGTTTCTTTGTTTGTGTTGTATTCCTTGAGGACTGGATGAAATTAGCAGTTGGTGTAGTGAGCACAGCAGTGGCTTTAGTTGGCGAGATGAGATGTAGTGTTGACAAATAATTAGATTTCAACAAAAATGTTGAAAAATGAGTGTCTAGCCGTGGCGAAAGATGCACAGTTCATCTTTCTCTGTTAATAGTTAATCTTGTAAACCCAGTCGTTGATTTTATAAATTAACTCGTCGCTATATTATAATGCATTATTATTTTGTCAGTCGGTGAGTGAGTGAGGTGAATGAGTGAGTAAGTGATCAACCACTTAACAGTCGACACAGTAGAAATGCTCCTTATGAGCTACGGTTTTCTATTAAATGTCATCCGTCCTCATGGAATACAACACCTGTTGTATTCCCTGAGGATTGAAAAAAAGCAGTTTGGGGAGTGAGCGCGGCAGTGGCTTTGTTTGGCGGATGAGATATGTAGACACATAATTGGATTTCAGCAAACATGTTGAGTAATGCGTGTGAGTGAGTGAGTGAGTGAGTGAGTGAGTGAGTGAGTGAGTGAGTGAGTGAGTGAGTGAGTGAGTGAGTGAGTGAGTGAGTGAGTGAGTGAGTGAGTGAGTGAGTGAGTGAGTGAGTGAGTGAGTGAGTGAGTGAGTGAGTGAGTGAGTGAGTGAGTGAGTGAGTGAGTGAGTGAGTGAGTGAGTGAGTGAGTGAGTGAGTGAGTGAGTGAGTGAGTGAGTGAGTGAGTGAGTGAGTGAGTGAGTGAGTGAGTGAGTGAGTGAGTGAGTGAGTGAGTGAGTGAGTGAGTGAGTGAGTGAGTGAGTGAGTGAGTGAGTGAGTGAGTGAGTGAATGAGTGAGTGCGTGAGTGAGTGAGTGCGTGCGTTAGTGAGTGAGTGAGTGAGTGAGTGAGTGAGTGAGTGCGTGCGTGAGTGAGTGAGTGAGTGAGTGAGTGAGTGAGTGAGTGAGTGAGTGAGTGAGTGAGTGAGTGAGTGAGTGCGTGCGTGCGTGCGTGCGTGCGTGCGTGCGTGCGTGCGTGCGTGCGTGCGTGCGTGCGTGCGTGCGTGCGTGAGTGAGTGAGTGAGTGAGTGAGTGAGTGAGTGAGTGAGTGAGTGAGTGAGTGAGTGAGTGAGTGAGTGAGTGAGTGAGTGAGTGAGTGAGTGAGTGAGTGAGTGAGTGAGTGAGTGAGTGAGTGAGTGAGTGAGTGAGTGAGTGAGTGAGTGAGTGAGTGAGTGAGTGAGTGAGTGAGTGAGTGAGTGAGTGAGTGAGTGAGTGAGTGAGTGAGTGAGTGAGTGAGTGAGTGAGTGAGTGAGTGAGTGAGTGAGTGAGTGAGTGAGTGAGTGAGTGAGTGAGTGAGTGAGTGAGTGAGTGAGTGAGTGAGTGAGTGAGTGAGTGAGTGAGTGAGTGAGTGAGTGAGTGAGTGAGTGAGTGAGTGAGTGAGTGAGTGAGTGAGTGAGTGAGTGAGTGAGTGAGTGAGTGAGTGAGTGAGTGAGTGAGTGAGTGAGTGAGTGAGTGAGTGAGTGAGTCCGCCAGCCAGCCAGCCAGCCAGCCAGTCAGCCAGTCAGTCAGTCAGTCAGTCAGTCAGTGAGTGAGCCAATGAGTCAGTAAGTCATCGTCTTGTAGATGAACCACTTACTAATGAAGTCGATGGAGTAGAAGCGTTACTTCATTCTGAAATGAGCCGCTTATATTATCATAATATCATTCCCATTTATAATACCCTGTTATGTTTATACATTGATTAGTGTGACAGCAAAATGAAGTTCTTAAATCACAAATACACTTACAATATAATGGCTTTTATGTCAGAATAAAGAACGTGGATGTACTTTAGCTGTCATTGGCTGCAAATCAAACAGGACACATAGTTTTGTCCCTTCCGACCGTCTTCTGTTGTGATGCTGACTAAGCTTTCCTGTGCATTAATTTGTATTTGATGACGCTGGAGTTTATGTGAGATAATGAAGGTGAGTTCATTGCTTAGACATCAGGGTAATCACATTCTGATCAAGCTCTTGTTATGATCTGGAGTTGGGTATATTATATATTTATTTTGTTCAGTACTTATTAGTCTACGTCGCTTTCTATATTGAGATGATTAGATAGATGAAGCTGGGTTTTTGTGCAGCTCGTTTTCAACGCAACGTACCATTCTCAAGCGAATGTTCAATTGATCTTTAGATAAAAGTATGTTGTTTATATGAGTTATTAAGAGCCACGCAGATAAACTGTAGTCGTATACTAGAAGTGTAAATATTTAATTTACTCAGACGTGTAAATGCATATTTTTGTTTATGCATTTTATTAATTAATTGTATTTATTTAGGCATGTAAACAAACGATATTTGCATAAAAGTAAATAAAATAATTGTTATATTTCCACCTAAGTGTGTGAATAAACAGAAAAAAAACACCTAACTGTCAGAAATTGTTTAGAAAACCTGAGAGATTAAGGTTTAACTAAAACAATGATTGATGACATGGAAATCACCATGCTGGATGCGAATTAACTACTTATAGATGTAGAGATATCGTAGGCATATTCCAAAAAAACAATGTTTTTTAACCCTAAATATTTTTATATAAACCATGGCGACCAAAGGTTTTCTTCAATTTGAAATCATTTTAAATGTCTTAGTTAGCAATTTCCGCTTCATTTGAATACCTATGTTATGGAGCTATGGCCATTATAAATGCTTCAGTTATTTCAGTGCGGAGATCGTCTTTATACGTCATAATCTGACTCTATAGCTGTCAGATTGTGACGTTCAGGGAAAGACCCCGCGCAGAAGGGGTTAATTAGTTATTTATCGACAAATTTGACAGTTTTATGAAGTTTCTCACAATGCCAAAGTATACATTTGCGCAGATTTTTTGTTGTATATAATAACATAGATGCACCGATCTAACACATTGTCAAAACACTTAACAGTGCACCAGCAACTTTATTGAAATAAGCTATATATATATAACCAAATGTATTTACACGTTTTTTTGTAAATGGAGCATTTACAATATAATGACATATTTTCCCAACTTGTAAAATATCAGAAAAAAAATATTATCAATTGGTAAAAATATAAAAATGCACAAACCATATACCGGTATGCATAGTCATAGGTCTATATACGTACATACGAGAGGGTTGTGTTTGTAAAATCACGTGTTATTTAAAAAAATATACACAAGTCAGGCTGAGTTAAACAACATTGATATACTTTCTAAGATATGTATTTGTTTTTAGTTGCAGGAAGTTGTTTGTGCTTAGTTATTATAACCGCACCCATTTAAATGTCGTAGGTAAACAGTATCAGTTTCCTCGGTCCACCATGATTAGTTAGAAGCTAGTGTCACTGGTTTTAAAGAAGAGTGAGAGAGATTGTGTACAGATTTACAACTATAATTGACCGCAACATAACTCCATGTTTTTCAAGCCGACAGGCTAATTTTAGGGATCTCCATGACCTTGATTTTTTTAAGGCCCATGTATTATACATTACAGCAAACTTCAAGCCTATACACATGATAAAATACTATTGAAATTGATTTAACAATTCTGTCAGAAGCTGAATTTATAACATATTTGGTAAAATATTTTTTAAATTGATTTAACAATTCCGTCAGATGCTTGATTGATAACATACATTTTTTCAAAAATAAATAACGCTTGGTGTATGTGTAGCGATGAACCATTCTAGAAAGTGAAAAAAATAATGTTGTCAAGCACTTCAATTTAGAACTAGATAAATTGACATTTTTTTAACCCTTTACTCCATACATTTTATTTTATAACTTTGACCATTGTGCTGCTGTACTAATGATCCGGGTGTTGTTATAACCTTGACCCTTGTGCTGTAATAGCCTTGACCCTTGTGCTGTTAATTGTTTGTTTAAAAATATGTAATTCAAAGCTGGAATTGCTTTGCCAATTTCCAACTCAAAATGTTAAAACTTCAACTCAAAATGTTCGGTCTCGCATAAACAAATATGAGTAATTTTCACCCACTTGACATTGTGGATCACGGTAGCGAGACACAATTTCAATTTGGTGGAAATTGTAATTATTTATTATCGACGGTTTGATGGTTAAATGCAGTACAGTGCGCTGCTGATACATAGACAATTAGTTCTATTCTTGGCTGAGATGTTGAGAAGGTGAGAAGATCTTTTCTCAAATAATGTTGTGAATCGATGAATTGTATAATATGCCGTTTGACTCTTTATTATTTTTCTCTGAGGTATACCATGTAGTGTATGTATGTGAACGGAGGTTAATTTGTTTGGTATCGGAATGAGGCAGTATATATTCCCTTCTGGGACTGAAAGGGTTTAGATCATCAGGGGTTTTATCAGGGGTTTTATGGGTTGTATATGTCTGACTTTCTATCAGACGTCACAATAACTTCTCGCTCTTGTCATTTGATGTGTCCCCCTCTGCTCTGGGTTAGACTCGGGAGTAGAGCTAGGTGTTTGCCGGGCGAGAGGAAGGTGAATAGAGTCAGGGATCAGGTTTTATGGCAGCCATCCTTTTAGACGTCCCAATAACTTCTCGCCTTTGTCATTTTCTCTGGTGCCGACATATAGAGGGTTGTGTCATCTTGGATCAAAGGCTGCAGTAAACTCATTTAGAATAATCACCCGTTTTATGTGATGTTTTCAGCTTCTGTCGGGCTGCAGTATATCCACCTACATGTAAACAGTCTGATGCTGACATACAGTCTATTAACTCTGGTGTTGTGTTACCCTGTAATTAAGCTTTCAAGCACACTTCAAATCAAATAAATTTGCTTTTAAATTCATAAAATTATTTGAGAGACAGTTCACAAAGAGACTTGTTCTATGTTTATCAGTGTCCTCATACTGTTTTACAGTACCCGTGTTCTCACTGCTTAGTTTTGTTTTGTAACACGTGTTGATTCTCAGCGTCCTCATTTGTTTTCTCGTGATCCCCACCCAGCAGAGATAAAACGTTGACTCAATGTTGGCTTAACGTTGGTCCAGCGTCGTAGACTTTGGACCGATGTTAAACCAACTGTACATACTGTGTATTTTCCAGGTTTCTTTGTGAGACACAGTGCTTATCAGTAAACACACGGCGTTGACACAATGGTGGTTAAATGTTGGTTTACCTGTCAAAATAATCACATTGACCTACAAAACATTGGCGAGTTGTCTATAACTACGTGAATTACTATCACAAACATAAAACTCGTACATCTGGCACTTGGGGACTTGTTCGACAAAGAGCTCTAAAATCTAAAATAACATCTCGCGCTTGCTCTGTGGCCGCTTAATCAGTGCTAATGTATCTGGAGTAATATTCCAGCAGAAAATAAAACATCTGACTGCCTTACAATCTTACGAAAAAATCGCCTCGTGCTTCCAACCTAGGAAACCAGGCATAATGCTGTTTCTGTAATGAAGATTTTTGACCAGCTATGGACATCTACATTGACTTATCAGTGAGTGTCACAATACACTATACATACATTGGTGACACGAGTGAATGGACATCATGTTGAATCACTCTGTGTTGAATATAGACTTGCTTTGATGCGCCCCTGAACTTGTTATGTATAACATCGATTTATGCGCATAATTCATTACATCAATCCTATCCTATCGTATATCCTATCCTCTTATCTTTTCTCTGTTCACGCTGTATGTTTGCTGTAGAATACATCATCATGGGGGACAAAGGGTTATTTCATCATCCTTAACATCTTCGTCAGCTCTTTTTCATTAACCCCGGATTCACCATTTCAAGTCTGGATTTAGGTTTTCATCTTCACCCACTACAAGCTGCAAATTGCTATTGCGATTATAGTCTTATAGTGGGTGAAGTGGGTGAAGTGGGTGTGTAAATGAAAAAAATATTACATAAATCGTATCGCAGCTTACATTCTATTGTATCCTCTTATTGTGTCTATGTCTGATTGTGTGCTTGCTGTTGAATACATCGTTTAATGTATGTTAGGGATAATTCCCAGTATTAAATCACAGGCATAAATTAGAAAAAATTTAAGGGCCAAGAGGGGGAGGGGGTCGCGACCGCACCATAAAATGTTTCTATTTCTTTTGTCCACTATCAGACCTCAAATGGTTGATTAAACCAACATTGGTTAAATGTATTGTGAGATTTGTCGTTGTAATAGGTCCTACGTTGAACCAATGCTGTTTTAATGTTGGGTCAGCGTCGTAGACGCTGGGCCAACATTAAAACAGCATTGTCTTGCAATATATTGTGTTAGCTGGCATGTGTCATTGTCGTGCGTGATATGATTATACGGACTTCTTAGATTACTTGATAAGTTGGCCACACGCTGGATCATTGCCAGACCAACAAACTCGGCTTTGCCACATCTTTGTGGGTGCCGCCATGTCGCGTCTAGGTTTTCGTATTGTTAGAGATCAGCCGTTCTAATCCCCATGTCCCCTTAACGTCACCTCCATATCACCTTAACACGTGTCTGGCATATCTGGCTCAGTCCGCACCCCAACTGTCTGTCTGCGCTCAGTCTACATTAGAGTTGACCATACCACTAATACAACGTGTGTTTTTAGACCGACGCCCATGTACATATTGTAACCAAAATAAAATGAGGTACATCTTTAATTGAATGTGATACTTATAATCACCTGAGAATCGACTTTTTTAGTAAATACACATGTTTTAATACTAATTTCACTAATTTTAATGCTAATGATAAATATATTTTATAGTGAACTGTGCACCCTAATTATTTTTTTGTGTAGGAATGAACCCTCTCGCCACCCCCTTAAAAATTAAAAAACTTCCACAACAACTGGCACTGAACCAAAAACACCAATTTTAGATTTGTTATTAGATTTGTATACATTTTTAACATATTTGTTTGTGCGGCGTAGATATGTTGACAACATTAGCCTTCAACATATTGCTGTAAGTTTCACGTTATAATGCTTAGAAATGTCAAACTTGAAGGGATACAATTTGATCCACACAATACTATAATTTATACGCTGAACATGAGAATGTGTGCATCAATGTCGGTGTTTTATTACCTTTTGTAATATAAGACTGATTAATCCAGCATAGGTTACCAGAGGGTAGGTGGCTGGTGGCTCAATAATAGTACGCTCGATTGTAATAAGTTACTACAAGAAGGTGTCCGGTGGGTCAGTAGTAGAGTTTTTGCTTGTAATTTGCTACTACAGGTGCTAGTGGCATGTGTCCTAGTGGTAGAGCTTTCTATATTTAAAATATGTCACTGCCCCTTGGGTCTAAGTAAATATGCCACCATCCCCTTAATATAAAGAGAGAGAACATGCTATTAGTTCGTGAAAGAGAACATGCTGCTGGCCCCTGGATCTAAAAATAATATGCCACTAGCCCCTGGATATAACAATTATAAATATGCCACTGACCCCTGGATACTAAGAGAACAGGCCGCTGGCCCCTGGATCTATAAAGAATATGCCACTAGCTACTCGATTCACAGATAATATACCACTGGCCCCTAGATACAAAGAAACTATTCCACTGTTCATTTGATAATATACCACTGGCGACTGGATATAAAAAAGAGCATGCCGGTGCATTGCATTGCATTGTATTGCATTGTATTGCATTGCATTGTATCGCATCGCATCGCATCGTACCGCACCGCACCGCACCGCACCGCACCGCAGTGCATCTTGTTGTACTGTATTGTAATTTATTTTACTGTATTGTATTACATTGTATTGCATTGCATTGCATTGCATTGCATTGCATTGCATTGCATTGCATTGCATTGCATTGCATTGTAATTTAAAATTATTTCAACGCATGAGATATTTTTAATCGGGAGCTTCAGTAAAGTTTCGGTAAAATTCCAGTTGTCCTATGGGATGAAATGGTGTACTGAGGAATGTACATGTTTCTTGAGGCGAGAGCCACGCCCTGTGGTAATAACGATACAGGTATTAACGCTTTACAAATATTGTTAATTGGTTTGATGTCACACCAGGATCTATGTACAGTGTGAGCCACACCCTCTGGTGAAACAACTGAAAGTCAACAAAGCTTAATGTCTATTACATTATTGGGCTGCAACCATTCAAGTATAATAAACAAAGCAGATAGGAATACGCCTCTAGTGCTGAATTTCAGTAATCGTGTTTTCACCATTATGTGTATTAACCCTTGGAACGCTGAAAATTGTTAGTATAAAACATGGCAAGGTTTGTTTTTCAATTTGAAATCACAATGAGTGTCTTAGTTCTTTCCGCTTCATTCGAATACCTGTTAAGGGTCTACTGCCGTTATAAATATTTTAATTCTTTGAGCGCGGGGACGGTCTTTAGACGTCAGAATTTGACGTCTACCACGCTGAAGGGGTTAAGAACATAATTGTGTTAAATTACACAGCCCAGTTAATGAATGAGTGAGTGAGTGAGTGAGTGAGTGAGTGAGTGAGTGAGTGAGTGAATGAATGAATGAATGAATGAATGAATGAATGAATGAATGAATGAATGAATGAATGAATGAATGAATGAATGCATTTAATTTGAATTTTTACCCACTTAAAGTTGTGCCACGCTGACGCGATCCACAACTTCAATTGACTGAAAATTATTTTGAAATTTTGTTGATTGATGTTCACCCTCTTGATATTGTTGGTCGCGGTAGCGAGACACAACATCAAATCGGTGAAAAATTAAATGCAATAACTCGGTGCTTTAAGGATTGGTATAGAGTTTATCTCATATATCGTTTCCTATGAACAAATTTCTATTAATATTTATACCCCAAATCTGGCTCGGCCGCTAATATCAAGGCCACGTAGTCAGAGAATGACGGAATGAAAAATAAATCAATCAATGAATAAATTAAAAAAATACATGTTTGTATGAATCATGTAGGCTCATCTGAACGTCCAGTTGAATGACTATAAAATAAATCGATCTACATCCCATCGGTTCATAGTGACCAACTCACAAAATCTGAGTGAATTTACGTTCAATGTTGTGTAATTTTTTAAACAATAAATTCTGGTTTAATTTGTCACTCATTATAAGTTATCTTTAGCAGGTCGCGGCTTGAATACGCGGAATGATCGCCATGTCGTTAATGCTAAAATTCAAGCTTCACCAGCATTGATCCAATAGAGTTTGCGTTTTGGTTTCACCGCACACATTCATTTAGGAGTTGTGACAATTATTTTGTTTTGAAACCAAGACGCTGCGTTGGTTTAATGTTGGGCTAGCATCGTGGGTGGGTTCGTGAGTGCGTGAATATTTGTATACCTATTTATTGTTGTAGGCGACACTAGCAGCTACGGCAGTCAGCAATGACATGGCCAGTTAGCAGCTGATGTCACTGGTTTATAATCTTAGTCCATAATGAAGAGAGAGTTACGTTTACAGCCAGCAAAGAGTTGATGCACCTCGCAGCAGAATTCCAGGTTTTCCACGGCCTTCAGTTTCTCATTCATGACATGTATCTTATCCTTTTTTCTGTTTCAAATCAATTAAAAAGTAGCAATCAAGTATTTTATATTTTTGTGAATTGAACAAATCGTCCCCTTAGATATGAAAGGGTGTATCTGTCATTTCATAAAGAGGCAGATACACCCTTTCATATCCAAGGAGACCAAATATTTTAAAATAATCACAGTAGATGTGTATACTATGTGCAAGTAAGGAGCATTCTGTAAAGTGAAAATAAATATAGCCTAGTGCTTATAACTAGAACTACATCTATTCAAATCAAAGCCACAAATAAAATAAGATTTGCAATGCTTTTTAATATTTCCCTGGTTGGACATTAAATCCAATAACCATCAATTCACCGATAGTTTGATTAGATTCAATAATAACAACGAAATCAATCTTGGATTTGACCCTTTAATATCCATTTGTTTAATTGGAATTTGCACTGACTCGCTGACATGATTCCCAACTTCAGGTGAGTGAAAATTATTCATATTTGACAAAATGGAGGTCAACTGTTTTGGAATGGAATCTTGCAGATTGCAGTCACGTTTTATCTTTAACTTGTTTCAAAGCTGGTATTTAAGCGCTAATACTTGAAAACACCACGAGAATATATTCCCGAACGGCAGTCAAAGGGTCAATATATGTGTGCGTTTTTACCTCACATGTTTAGAATGGATGACGCCACAACAACCGTTGTGCTACTGTACTTTGCTTTTACGATCTAGAAATGACGCAAAATACTTCTGGTAATGAAAAATAAATATTAGCATAATTTATGTGGGACCTATATATATTACAATGTATTATCTAAAACCAATATTAGCTTTTAAAGCGTTATTTTTTATAATTTAATTTTTTACCCACTTGAAATTGTCTCTCGCTACCGCGACAATAATAATTTAAAGTGGGTACAAATTACTCATTACTCAACATATCTGTTTAGTTTGAGACCAAATATTCGCAAATCTTGGTGTCTAAGTGCACATTTCATTCCCAGTAAAAGTGATTTGACTTGCTAATACAACAGATTAAAACGACTATTGTCGCGCTTAGCGGTTCGAGGGTTATTTGAACCGTGTTTGAGACCGTATATATGCCGCCCTAGTAGCACAAGGGTTATTAGAACCGTATATATATACGGTTATATGATTTTTTTTTAATATTGCATTTTAGCAAAAATAAGCAATATTAAATAGTGATTGATGAAAAGCATATAAAAATTACCCTGCCCAGTCAGGTAAGACCGTCAGACTACCAGTCTGACCTTGACAACAGGTGTGTGTGAAGCCGGGACGAAAAGGAGGGGGTGCGAGCAACATGAATATTCATTATGACGTCACCGGTTCACTGTCTGTGGTGTGGAGGTCACACTCAGGTCAGATTGTCTGGCCTGCAGGAGTTGGGCAGGGAAGAGGGGGGTTCTGAACTCATAGCACATATACCGGTTATCCAGGTTCTGCCGGTAGCAGACAACTGGATAGATGAAGATGATAAAAATGTACATGTATTTACCTATCAATTGAAATACCTCCACCTATATTCACTGCCTGGGATTGTGTTGCAGAAAGTTTGCCTCTCGGCGCTGCCATATTTAATGTTCAGCATGTTTATCAATAAGCGTACATTTGTTTGCACCCAGCTCTCGGTGGAATCAATTCTCGCTGATTATAATTGACAAACGATGTCCTCGTGTGATCGTACCAATTTAATACGATCCTGTGTGTCCCTAACCCTTATCCTGCTAAGTTAGGTTATTTAAATTTTCAACCACTTAACCCTTTCAAGCCTGAATTTACCATTGTCATCTTCATCCACTACAAGCCGCGAATTGCTGTCGCAATTCTCGACTTGTAGTGGACGAAAATGTCTTGAGGTGGTTTAAAAAATAAAAAAAAATGCCATGTATTGGTAAACCAGTTTCATGGAAATTTTCGCTCTAAAAACCCTTAGTTTTAGAAAAATTAGGTCTGTGTAAAATGGTGCTTTAATGCATCGTGAGGGCTCAAAGGGGTCAAATATGTGTCTCGCTCTAGCGACCCACAACTTGAAATGGGTGAATATTATTCATATTTGTTAAATTTTAGCATAAATAAGCATTACACGTCAGATTCTAATGTATAATATCGATCCCCGAGCTGAAAGAGTAAACCATTTATAATCACCGTAGATAAATAAGTATTCACATTCTTGAGAATTTCAAATTAAAAAAAAACCTTACTGGTCTCTCGGTTAATATAAAAAATGTTTGGCCCAAGTCTGGAATTTTACCCCTAATTTAAATAACAACAGTTTCTGTCATGTGACAGGCTGAACCACTCTTCGATTGGTCAGGGGTAGAATACTAAACTTGGACCAAACATTTTAGTGCTTTAACCCTTTAACCGCCGGTGCCGCATATATTCGGGTTTTCATTTTTTATTATGACATTAAGTTCCACATTTTAAATATGTAAAAAGATAAAATGTGATATCCACGAGCAATATTTGAATAGAGTTGAGATCCCCATTTTGTCAAATCTGAATAATTTTCACTCACTTGAAGTTGTGGATCGCGTCAGCGAGACACAACTTCAAGTGGGTGAAAATTCAAATTGAATAATTTGGCGGTTAAAGTGTTAAGTCGACAATTTTATCCTTATTTTAAACATAAATAACAAGCTAAACTACTAAATTTAGACCAAACATTTTACCGCTTTAAGGGCTACAAGACTACAGTTTGTTTCAGTTTTAACTAAAACATGGAGTCGCTAGCATTTATTTATTTTTTTTCAAACGATATTGTCAATTGATCGATCTTATAACATATCATTTTGATATTGTTCAGTTGATTATACTGTTTACTCTTGATCGGTCATTTATAATCTAAATAAGCCAAGTTTTGTGTGAATGTGATATAAGTGCTTAACCCTTTAACCGCCAAATTATTCAATCTGAATTTTCACCCACTTGAAGTTGTGTCTCGCTAACGCGATCCACAACTTCAAGTGAGTAAAAATTATTTAGATTTGACAAAATGGAGGTCAACTGTTTTCAAATATTGCTGATTGATATCACATTTTATCTTTAGCATGTTTAAAAGGAGGTACTTAATGTGCTAATAAAAAATGAAAACCTGAATATATGCGACACCGGCGGTTAAAGGGTTAATGGGTTAATTTGTATCGTATCTGAATAATAGAGCCCTTCTGGGCCTTATAAGGTTACCAAGCACACACAAGACGCGAACCCAATATACTCTCCTATTTGGTCTGTGACGCTGGCCCAGAATTCACCACACTACTGGGATAGATCATTAGATTATCAGATACAATGTAATTTGTCGCCTGATAAAGTTTTATGGGGGTTTTAGATCACAAATGAATAAAAACATAATAGATAATTAAATATATTTCTGAATATTCAGTGGCAAATCCAGCATAGGGCGTAGCCCATAAAGAGCACACTTTGGGATGTGATAGAAAAAATAACGTTATAGTGAAGTACAACAATGTATCTGACAATCTTATGACATCAACACTTTCAATCCCAGAAGAGAATAATAATTACATAATTTTACCGACCCCAAACCCAATTAACCTCTTAAGCCCCCCAATACCATATAATACTACACATTGTGGGACTCATTTTTACGAAAACCAGTAATATAAAGCGATATACTCCTTAAATCGCCAAGCACGAGTATAGTAGCTTTTTAATCGGTTTTAATAGACGATAAAATTATTGTAAGCGAGAATAAAATGAACGTTTAAACATCAAGATTTGTAAACGTTTAGACTCAAATTAAATAAATATTAGTAATTTCGCCCACTTGAAGATGTGGGTCACGGTAGCGATACACAACTTCAAGTGGGTGTAAATTATTTAATTAAACGGCCTAAAGGCTAACACTTATCTTGCTATGTTAATTTATTTAAATTTTCACCCACTCAAGGTTGTGTCTCGCCACCGCGATCCACAACCTGAAGTGGTTGAAAATTACTCATATTTTTTTATTTGAGACCGAACATCAACAAACCTTGATGTGTAAACAGTCATTTGATTCCTAATAACGATGATTTATTCATCTGATAAAACAGATTAAAAACGCCTATTGTGGTGATCGGTAGGCAAAGGGTTAGTCCATATAAACAGATGCATTCTGAACTTTGACTTTATATAATCACTGCCATGGTGCAAACAAATCAATTATTGCAATTCAATTCAGGGGGTTAATAGAATCCATGCATTCATATATAATGCTTAATTTTTCTTTGGAGGGGGATACAGAAAGTATGTGATAAGATTAATCAATTAACAAAATTATTTAATGAAATAGAATGAGAGATGACGAATGACCTCACGCTATTACCTGAAAATAAAACAACCTGACTTGTAATGACTTAGAATTAATTAATTTGATAATATAATTACAGGTTTTGTAAGTTTCTAGTTGTTTTTCATTTAATAATTATTTGTCGTTAGATGACAATTAATCAGAGCCCATGACATTAGCTGACAATAAGATAAACTGACTTGTAAAGATGTAGAAATAATATATTTGATAATTTAATTAAAGATTTTTCAATTTTCTATTTGTTTATCATTTAATAATTATTTGTCGTAAGATCACAATTAATCAGAGGCCTCGAGCATAAAAAAATCTAATTAGTTTTATCCAGGGACGTGGTGACTTTGTTGGTGACTTTGTTTCTAAATTATAATAAGCGGGGATTAATGGGTCACATTCTGCATGATCAACTCGTCACCTTGATCGTATCTGCCACTATGTTACGTGGCAGATACGACCCTTTAACACCTAGGTAGCGATTTGATACATCCATCGAGAGAGTGATGCAGCTGGATTGGTGTTAAATCTGGCCTCATTACCAACATAATATCCCAAACACGTAGAGTGAAGGTGACATGATGATTAGGACGTCTGATCTATGGTTACAGGTATCACAGACCACACGGTACGTAACACTGTCTGAATGATGAGCCAACGTCATCGATGCTGGGCCATCATAAGACAGCATTAGATCGATGTGTTTTGTTATCTGAGATGAACGCATGAGGTCCTCAAATCATTCGTACAATAATGGACACTGGCATGAAATACGAGAACACAGCAATAACAAACATAAACACACAAGAACACTTGAGATAAGCGCTTGACTTGTATCGTCAGCATTGAGATTCACGTCACTTTCTGCACAATCATGGCAATATCGCGAACGAATGAAGCCGAGACCACGCCCTACTCTGATTTCGCATGATTTCAAGGGTTCTTTCTGGAGCACTGTATATGCACAACCACGATGACAAATATCTTGCCCGAGCGGGATTCGAACCTGGTTCCCCCAGGTTACGATACGAATGAGCCATCGGAACCGACTGCTCTGCTCTGCTCTACAAAACCAACAGACATTAACGGACAAAGCTGGAGACTTGAAAATACCTTAAAACACATATTTTTCAAAACGTTTCTAAGTAATATTCTAGAGACTGACATTTATAACATTACTTATTTCTCGATCTCCCCCCTCTATGAATAATTGTTTTAACTATTTTTTATTATTGAATACAATGATTTTAATTGCAAAGACATATGAAGCGCACAGAGCACATTATGTGGATTTTAGCGCTATATAAGAACTATTACTATCCTTGTTATTTATTACTTGAAAATTAAGCAGTTACTGCATTTGGTTTCACACGGCCGTGTGCTGATCGAGTGAATTTACTGCAGACTTTGATCCCAAATCAGCACCAGATAAGATGACAAGGGAGAGAAGTTATTGTGACGTCTGAGACGATGGCTAATATTAAAACCCCACAGAAATTTATCACGTGATTACCTACATTATATTTGCTGTTCTGATGATCTAATACAACCCCTTTCAGTCCCAGAAGAGAATATAGACTTCATTATTTAGCTACCAAACAACATCAGACTAACACTTTAAGCACTACTGTCACATTAACCCTTGTGCTGCTGAATTGTTATTTCTATTTTTCTTCATTTGATGCTGGAATTGCTAACGCAATTTCCAGCATCAAATGAAGAAATATATTTATGTTTATGAAAAATAGACACCCCCAACATTGAATTATTGAATTAACTAAGCATCTACCAAAAATATCAAATTTAGTGACACCCTGTATTTCTATTGATCTAGTGATACACTGTATGTCTATTGATCTAAAACGGTTCCAGCATCACAAGGGTTAACACACCACATGTGGTATTTTGAATAAAAATCAATCAACTGAAAACGGTGAAATCCATATAAGCAGACACTCAGCTTTGATGTGATTTATTTATTTGGTTTTATAACATGTGATGTTCACATTGCGATATGATTGATGCCAGGATTGAAAACTAATGAGCAAAAGTAACTTGTAATATTATTAAAATCAAATTAAAAACGTAAAATACAATCCATGTATTTGTATGAAATTTTCGATTTGTTTTTTAGGGGAATCTTGAAGAATGACCTTTGATAAGATTCGAAAATCTAAAATTTAATCAAAATGAATCATGGTCCAGCCTGTTTATTAGCTAAAATACAAATATTTTTAGTATATTGATTAACAATGAAAATATTTGATAATTTGCTGAATGTATGGTATTTAATTTCTTAACTAATTATCACGATGGGCTTACTACTGCAAAATAACTACCTGTCGTGGGATTAAAATTAAAAAATATCCTCAGGGGCGCTACTGTAACGGGCGTTTACTAATAAGATTTGTCCATGTTTGAGCGAGTTAGTCGTCGTCAATCCGGGGCAAAGAGGAGCTATCCCAGCTGGCACAGAACGTTGGCCCTATGTTTATCTAATGTTAGTGAACCGTATACGACGCTGGCCCCAAATTGGTTAAACATAGGACCAACGTAGTGTGCCAGCTGGGACGGAGGGAATGTTTGACAAACGACGAAAATAACAGAGAACACCGCAGATTATCTGACATTTAACCCTAATAAAGCGCTCATAATTTGTGTACAAATCTTTGAGACCAAAGGGTCTTTTTCAATTTGAAATCAGAATAAATGTCTTAGTTAGCTCTTTCTGCTTCATTGGAATATCTATGTTATGGGTCTACGATCAGTAGAAATATTTTTACTCTTACAGTGCGTGGATCGACTTTAGACGTCAGAATCTGACGTCTACAGACGTCATATTCTGACGCCTAAAGTCGATCCACGCTCTGTAAGGGTTAATAAGCTTGTCCTTTGGCATATATAAAAACTTTTTTTTATAGAAGGGAGTCATGGCATTGAGTGGTGGACCCAGATGGAAAAACTACAGGCACTTCCCCTCCCATTCAGAGCGGGGGCCCTTGGGTAGTAGTTAGCACCGCTGCCTTTCAGGCTAGAGTTCGGGGTTCGGCTCCCGGTCTCGGCGGTTTGAATGAAACAACAATGTTTCTTCCACATCCACGTGTAAAACTTAGTATTGTGGGGAGCCTCCGTGACCGAGAGGTAGCGTGCTCGGCCTCAGACCGCCAGGGGCCGAATTTCGAATCCTGTTTCTGGAGGACAGTGTCATCTCATTTATCTCAACATCCTCAGGAAGTTCTCCTGGCGCAGTTTAGCCTATATGTGCACAAAAATGGCATAAAGCCCGATTCATTACATTTCCCTCCCGTTCAGGGTCACAAAAACAAAAAACGACCATATTTAGGCCTAAATATGCTCAAGAATGCACATTTTGACCCCGGACACTCTCTAGAGCATATAATAAATGGGCTGTGCCCACTGTGGTGTTTGTAAATTCTGATAAAAAAATCCCTGTCGTCTGTTAGTTTCTGTATTTATGTATTAGTTACAATTCGCCTCATTTATCATTATCATTATCATGTGTTTATCATGTTTATGTAACAACAGTTACATGTACATAAACTATGTGTGTCCTTGGCTTAATACGTGCTTCAAACAGTGCCGTGTTAATGCTGTAACATCGTTTGCGACACTGGCCCATCATTAATACAGCATTGGTTCTGTCATCCAGGCTCATGAGAGCACATCCGTATTAATCAAGGAAACAAGGACGAAAAAATGTGAGCCAATCTACCAGCTTTCAATATCTGACTGGTAAACAATAGAAAGGAATTCACCGCGGCGTCGGCGACGACTTTCTCCTGTCACCATATTAGCACAGTATGTAGAAAGCCACTCGCTCATTTAATAACTCATTGACTGACTGACAGACTGACTGACTGACTGACTGACTGACTGACTGACTCACTCACTCACTCACTCACTCACTCACTCACTCACTCACTCACTCACTCACTCACTCACTCACTCACTCACTCACTCACTCACTCACTCACTCACTCACTCACTCACTCACTCACTCACTCACTCACTCACTCACTCACTCACTCACTCACTCACTCACTCACTCACTCACTCACTCACTCACTCACTCACTCACTCACTCACTCACTCACTCACTCACTCACTCACTCACTCACTCACTCACTCACTCACTCACTCACTCACTCACTCACTCACTCACTCACTCACTCACTCACTCACTCAAACACTCACTCACTCACTCACTCACTCACTCACTCACTCACTCACTCACTCACTCACTCACTCACTCACTCACTCACTCACTCACTCACTCACTCACTCACTCACTCCCTCACTCACTCACTCACTCACTCACTCACTCACTCACTCACTAACATTAAAAAAGGTGAAAAATTAGCAGCAGAAATGTGGATAAAAATTTTGGCTTTGATTATCACGGTAAAAATATAAGAGACATATGTATTCTGGCCCTAGAACCATAACATAAGTATTCAAATTAAGCAGAAAGAGCTAACTAAAGGGCTCCCACACACCGCAAGCACTTTCGCCAGTTACTTAAGACGCGACAATAATCTTAAACAATCGGTGAGGTGTGGCCACTCCCACGACTACGATTTCGTCGATTTCCCTCGCGTCGAAAGCTGTCGTCAAGACTGAACATGTTCAGTCTTAGTCGTGGCCCGTATTAGCCGCCGTGGACGGTCGTTGCGATGTAAAGTCTCAATATTGCTTCTGGAACACCCACTAGGGGGCCTCCTCAACTACTGCTATAGGATCGCTACTGTAGCTTACGACGGCAAGTCGGTAACAGCCTTTCTGGTGTGACATGCTGCCGTCGTAGAACCAGCTTGTGTGCGATTTTTTTAAATCTGCCACGACTGTCACGTTTTAAGCAATTGCGGAGAGTCTTTGCAGTGTGTGGTAGCCTCTACACATTAATGATGACAAAAAACTTTGATTTAAGTGTTAATCCACCAACTCTTAAGTGCATTCAGTCTTGGAAGATTACAAAACACGATATTGGAAGTCCATAAACAATAACCCGAGTGTGAGCAAACTTATTTTAAACAAATACATATTACCTTCAAACAGCGTTAAACCGCTATGTCAGCAAGCAAACCACATTGGTTCTATGCCGGGTAATTGATGTATGAGCGTCAGTGTCAAAACATTAGGCCAATATTGTGCTAATGCTTTGTATTTTTTTCTCTCGCATCTTTTGATTGTGCTTCATCATGGACGAGAGCGATTTAGTTCAATTTATTCAGTGTTACCCCATGTGAGGTCTGTCAGTCCAGTTTAGCCTCCATGATGCATATATGAATGTGGCATTAAGATATATTGTATTCATTTATTCATTTTTTCGATCTATCATTCTCTGACCTAGTGACATTAAGTTTATCATACCAGATGTGGGGTATAAATAGGCAGATGTCCATGAAAAGTGATATATTGGAAATCCCTAATGAAAAACCCGAGTCTAAGCAAACTTATTTTAAACAAATACATATTATCAACTTCCAACAGCTGCAAACCGTTAGGTCAGCAAACAAACCACATTGATTCAATGCTGGGTAATTGATGTATCAACGTCAGTGTCGGTGTCAAAACATTAGGCCAACATTGTGCTAATGCTTTGTAGTTATTTCTCTCGCATCTTTTGATTGTGTTTCATCAATTCAGTGTTACCCCATGTGAGGTGTGTCAGTCCAGTTTAGCCTCCACGATGCATATATGAATGTGGCATTAACCCTTTAAGCGCTGAAATAGTTGATAAAAACCTTAGAGAACAGAGGGGTTTTTTCAATTTGAAATCATCATAACTGTCTTAGTTAGCTCTTTCCGATTCATTTGAATACCTGTGTTATGGGCCTACGACCAGTAGAAATATGTTTACTCTTACAATGCGGGGATCGACTTTAGACGTCAGAATCTGACGTCTACAGACGTCAGATTCTGACGTCTAAAGTCTATCCCCGCGCTGTAAGGGTCAAGATAAATTGTATTCATGTATTCATTTTTTCGATCTATTATTCTCCGACTTAGTGACATTGAGTTTATCATATTAGATGTGGGGTATTGATATAAATAGGAAGATGTCCATGAAAAGTGATATATAGGAGATAAAACAATGTTAGACTGGACGACAAAAGAATATATTATACATATTATACGCTCCCCAGAATACATGTAGTCATTAAGAGGCTTCCCAGTAAACACAACACATTTGTATAACATTTATACAGCGTCGACCCAACGTCTTCAACGTTGATCCAACATTGTATAAATGTTATATAAATGTGTTTTGTCTACTGGGCCATATGCAAGAAACATTACAGTAAATTCAGAAATTGAGATTGAAAGAACCTCAAAGTCATTTATTTGATACTGCAATCAACTTATGATGGCTAGATGTTGGGTCACCGTCTACGATGCAGGGCCAACATCTAAGCGTAAAGGGTTCTGTTTTAGTTGGAATATAACACATTAGTCTGACGAGGTCGTAGTCAAGAACTCGAACACAAATAAATAATCTCGTTATCAGGTTTTTAACCATTAAAGCGCTGATTTTTAAAATAAAAACCTTGGAGGCCTAAGGGTATTTTTCAATTTGAAATCATCATAGATATCTCAGTTAGTTTTTTTTTGCTTAATTTGAATATCAATGTTATGGGTGTACGGCCATTAGAAATAGTTTTACTCTTACAGTGCGGGGATCGACTTCACAGTATAATGTTGATCCCCGCGCTGTAACGGGTAAACGCTGAGAAAATATATAAATAAAGAGTGTGACGACTAATTTCGCCTAAATAAATTATAAATGCATTCATAACCGTCTATATTGATTAATTTACCTGAAATGAAATGGCAGTTCACATGAGATACAATAATCACGTACGCTTAGCGATTGGGTTCGTCCGTTCAGCTTTGCCTCAACGTTGGTCCAGCATCTCAATTGCTGACCCAACATTTATATAACATTGGGTTTCTTAACCCTTTAAGTCCTCACGATGCATTAAAGCATCATTTTACATTCATGTAAACAGACTTAATTTCCAACAAATAAGGGTTTTATAATGATACTTTCCTTGAAACTGGTTTATCAATACATTCCAATTTTCTTTATTTTTAAGCCATATCAAATCATATTCATCCACTACAAGTCGAGAATTGCGACAGCAATTCGCGGCTTGCAGTAGATGAAGATGACAATGATGAATTCAGGCTTGAAAGGGTTAACCCTTAAAACGCTAAGCGCGACTGAAACCGTTTTTAATCCGTTGTATTTGCCGTTTAAATCGTAGTTATTGAGAACGAAATGTGTGTGTAAACATCATAATTTGCAAATGTTTGGTCTCAAATTGAACAGATACCAGTAATTATCACCCACTTGAAGTTGTGGGTCACGGTGGACACATTTTCCAGTTGGCGAAAAATTAAATTATTTAACTTCGTGTTTTAAGGGCATCACATGCTATTTGAAACCATCATAATGTTTGTTTGAACTGTTGTCATTTGTTGAACTGTTGTCATGTTATTTAAAAAAAAAGTATTTTTGTAAGAATTCACCTTTTATTCTATATAAAAAAAACCACAGAAATATAAGATTATTGTGCTATGTAGCAATAATAATATTGCTTGTACTGGAAAATGTTATTGTAATACAAAAACACAGTAATACATATGATGCATACTAACAATAATGGTATTTAATAATAAAAAATATACATAGCATATAAATTGTTAATAACATCATCAAAGAAAACAAATAAAATGTGCATATGCCAACCACTAAATAATAATAGTATTTTCCAATCTATTTTTCCTGAAACATTTGAATAAAAGGATGCTTAATGACAATGTTTTATTGAGTCATATAAATATATCTAACGCATACTAAAGTGTTGTACATGAATATTTATGTGTATAAGTGAACATTAAGTGGTACTTAATATACTCATGTAAATGTGGGAAATATGACTAATTCACAGAGACATAAAATGTCCCGTATACATGTCAGATTAGGGACATAGTCTCGTAGATGGAGAAGTGATTATGAAGCCATATGAGAATGCTTGTTTGAAGAAAACGTCTTTAGCAGTTTGCCTCCTACTGAGTGAGATTGCGTTATCATTAATTCCGATGCTGATAAATGTTATCCTTGCTGCCGACATTCACAGATAAATGAGATTATCATCAATTTAATGAGATATGGATTTAATCAGTAAGAAATAATAGTGTGATTGCGCCTGTAATTGCGACTAAATAAACTATAAATTCATTCTTAACGGTCCATAATAATATTCTACCTGAAATGAAGTGCAGACTTATGTGAAATACAATTGATGTACCCTCAGCAATTGGGCCATAAGTTCACCTTTGCCTCAACGTTGTGTCAGTATATCTAGTGGTGACCCAGCAATGATACAACATTGGATAAACGTCTAAATTCAACATAGTATGATGCGACACGCCATTTGAAACCATCACCGTGTTTGTTTGTACTTCTGTCATTTGTAGCCGGCCATGTTTGAACCCTGAAACTCTAGGATTACAAACGAACGCTCTGCCATTGAAACCGAATGAGCCCCCGAGGTATTATAAACCCCTACACTGAATATTGATAGTAAACACGGTAAGTATGGCATCCAAGGGTTTTAGGCAGGTCACAGAATATAGAAAAAACATCCAAGCATGTCGCATCTATGTTATTCTAAAATAATAAAAACATCTATATAATAAAAACATTTATATAACAAACACAGCAATATAAGATTATAGTGATATGTGGCAATAATAATTTTACTACAACATTTTACGGTAATAAAACAACAGTAATATACACAAGATGTATACAACTAATAATAATGGTCTATAGTAAAACATAATAATAAATACTACATAAATTGCTAATTACATCATAAAAGGAAACAGATATAATTTGAACATGCCAATCACGAATAAAAATACTATATTACAATCTTTTTTTTTACCATTTGAATTAAATACAATGTTTTGTTGAGCTATAGACTCATACCTGACAAATAATAGAGTGCTCTACATAAACATGTACGTGTAGAAGTGAACATTAAGTGTCGCTTAATATACTCATGTAAATGTGGGTCTAGTTTAAATATGCCTAATTCACACAGGCATAAAAATGACCCATATACATGTCAGACTATAGACAATTTCCTAGCTAAAGAATCAAAGCGGATGAGATACAAATTTTATGTAGCCAACTAGATAACTATCTGTAGCAGTCTGCCTAATAATGAGTGAGGTTGGGTTATCATTAACTTAGAGTGTGATGTGAAATAAGCCATGGACCACCATTAATTCAGCGGGCAAGATACCCTAACCCAATGCTGGCATGAATGACGTCTCGTCTTTTCTGGGACATAGTGTTAGTGCTTTGTATCTACATTGTCACCGATGAGTAATCAATTGACACTGTCTGTGTAAACATCGGGTTAGAAAATCTATGGTGTAGATGTTTTTTTCTTTGCTTTCATGAGAAAAAACTTGGTTAATTTTCAAAGTAGGTCGACGATGCCGCGTTTGTTTGGTGTATTTCATACAGATAGATCATTAATTACCTAAATCATTCAAGTAAAGCTATAGTATACTATGAAGGATAAAATGCACATAATTCAATGTGGCTTTAAAGATCCGTTCATGTAAAACAGTGTAAAAAGTAAATGGTAAAGTAAACAACAAGGAATACATTCGACAAACACAAAAAAAAACATAATTTATGAACGTTGTGTGAAACGAAACACGGAGAAAGGGGAACACGTGAGAACAGCGAAGGCGCAATGAAACAAGGAAAACACAAAGAGAGTAGTCAGGGGTAGCATGAAGTATGAGTATATACTGCGAAAATCAGCGAATGAAACAAATACATGGAAAAAAACATAGAGGAACAAATGAAATACAGGCAGTCACATAGAAACACCATAGATGAGCAAATGAAATACATGAAAACACATGGAAACACAATAGTGGATGGAATGCAGATAGAGGAAAATACATGGGAAAACTATTGAGGAGAAAAGGAAATACAGTAAAGTAAAACCCATTAAAACACAATAGAGAAGCACATGGGATACATGGGAACAACTGGAAATATCTTAGAGCGATGCAGGTGACACAGGCGAACACATGGAAACATAATAGATAAGCAAAGGGGCTACAGGGAATAGATATAAACACAATAAATGACACAGGGGGCACAGGAAAACACACGTAAACACAATGGGTAAAGGAAAACATATGAAACACTGTAGAGGGGATAGGGGATACAGGAAAACACGAAAACACCATAGGTAGCACATGATCTGCAGGGAAACGCATGGAAACGTCATAGAGGAGTATAGGGCATTCAGCGAAACACATAGAAACACCACAAAGGGACACATGGGGTACAGAGAAATTTAATCATGGAAGCCTAAAGAAACGCAGGGTATGCAGGGAACGTTTGAAACACAGGGGGATACAAGTGAGCTGAGAGAATACAAGTGAGCCGACGGTATCTCTCTCAATATCAGCATCAGAGAAGACGATAAATGTGTCTGAGTTAATTTACTACCACACTTCTTCTCCCCAAGCAGTATCAGATATGTGTGATTAATATAATGGGATGTACTATAGCCTTCCTCAACTCAGCAAACGTTGACACAAAAAAGATTTTGGACCAGCCTCGCAAACGGTGGGCCAAGCTCGGGGATCGTCTTCACACGTCATAATCTTCAGACGCTAGAATATTTATAATGGGCGTAGACCCATAACATTGGTATTCAAATGAAGCGGAAAAAGCTAACTAAGACATTTATGATGATTTCAAATTGATCAAAAACATGGTTTATACAAAAATATTCAGCGTTGTGAGGGATAATGCAACATTGGTTCAACATCGCGTATTTGCTGGGAACTAATGAGCTGGATACATCAGACAAAACATTATTCTGAGCGAATTTACAGCAGCTTCTGATTCCAGTTAAAGAAAACGACACACGCTGTATTTGTCAGCACCAGATAAGACGACAAAGGCGATCCGTTATTGTGACGTCTTTGACGATGCCTGGCTTAAAACCCCCATAAAACTTTATCACGCGAAAAAATACATTGTATCTGATAATCGAATGATCTCTCCCAGTAATCAGTAAGATGGATAGAATTCTGGGCCAGCGTCACAGAACAAATTATGAACGTTTGCGCCTTGTCTTTGCTGGCCAATGTTATAAGGGCCAGAATTCAAGAAGGGAATACATACTCCCCAGCAGGAGCAATACGTTGGCTCTACGAAGATCCAATGTTTGGCAAGCGTTGCAGATCAACATTCCATCAACATAGTGCCATCGTATTGTGCCTGGTCAGTCTATTATTCGGATACGAAACGTATTGACCCTTTAAGCTCTGATGTCGCATTCCTACACTACATGGCATAAATAAACAATCAAGAATAAACGGTATAATTCATTAAAACAACGTCAAATGATATTTTACAAGATTGGTCAATCAAGAATGCCGTTTGAGAAAATGGCGACATCTTTTTTAGTTGAAGACGAAATAAGCTGTAGTCTATAACGTCTATAAACGCCAGATTATGACGTCTAAAGTAGATCCCGGCACTGACAGAGTGCAATATGGTCTAATGGTCGTATAACATAGCTATTCAAATAATGCAGAAAAAAACTAAGACGTTTGTGATGACTTAAAATGGAAGAAGCCCTTCTGTTTATATAAAATATATTTCAGCGCTTTGGGGTCAGATGAAAGCAAAATAGAAACAAGCAATTGGGCAACACAAGGATTACCATGGTTAAGGTTTTTTCAATTAATCATAGTGATAGAATTTTCTCGGTGACCATGGCGATTATAAAGCTATAATTATAATTACTTTTGTGAAATGCAAGCTCTTAAGCACTAGCAGGCACAAGCAGGATCTTAGTTTTATACAAGCACCGGATGACATCGTTTATCAATTATAATCAGCGGGAATTGATGAGTGCTGTAATTCTGCAACATCATTTCAGGCAGGGAACGTAGGTGGAGAAACTAAAATGTGACACTTAAAGTGATAGGTAATTACATTGTTATATTCGTCTTATACTTGTCACTAATTGTTTTTTTATTTATTATATTTCGGGCTGAACTATTATACCACCAGATGTATTACCTAGGTTTAGTCCTTGTGGTGCTACGTCCCTAGCTGCTAGAACCGTCCACAGCGTGTTGTCCACAGCGCGTTGTCAACAGCGTGTCGTCCACAGCGTATTGTCCACAGCGTGTTGTCCACAGCGTGTGGTCAACGGCGTGTTATCTACAGCGTGTGGTCAACGGCGTGTGTGTTCTCCATGACGTGTTGCCCACAGCTTGTTCTTCACAGCGTGTTGTCCACAGCTTGTTGTCCACAGCGTGTTTTCCACAGCGTGTTGTCCACAGCGTGCTGTCCACAGCGTATTATCCACAGCGTGTTGTCCACAGCGTGCTCTCCACAGCGTGTTGTCCACAGCGTGTTGTCCACAGCTTGTTCTCCACAGCGTGTTGTCCACAGCGTGTTGTCCACGGCGTATTATCCACAGCGTGTTGTCCACAGCGTGTTCTCCACAGCGTATTATCCACAGCGTGTTGTCCACAGCGTGTTGCCCACAGCGTGTTCTTCACAGCGTGTTCTCCACAGCGTGTTCACGGCGTGTTGTCCACAGCGTATTGTCCACAGCGTTTTCTTCAAAGCGTGTTGTCCACAGCTTGTTGTCCACAGCTTGTTGTCCACAGCGTGTTCTCCACAGCGTGTTGTCCACAGCGTGTTCTTGACAGCGTGTTCTTCACAGCGTGTTCTCCACAACGTGTTGTCCACAGCGTGTTGTCCACAGCGTGCTCTTGACAGCGTGCTCTTGACAGCGTGTTCTCCACAGCGTGTTGTCCACAGCTTGTTGTCCAAAGCGTAGTCTTTAAAGTTCCCTAAAGCGATGTCTACAGCGTGTTGTCTACAGCGTGTTGTCCACAGCATTTTCTTCACAGCGTGTTTTTCACAGCGTGTTGACCAAGTTCTTTAAGTACTGATCATTTGCGTTGAAACGTTCTTACTGTGTATCCTAATAGTTGTATTATAAAGTTGGCCGAGGCAATGAGAGGTTAGACGAAGCCGTCCCCAGCCCAGGAAAGGATTAGATAAAGAAGTATTCATCCATGTATTGTGAGACAAAGATGCTCCAGCCATGAAAGGGTTACATAGATATACCCCCAGCCATGAAATAGTTAGACAGCTGTAGGCTACTGGTCTATCAAAAAGTTACTGGGTTAGATAAAGCTGTCCCAGCCACAAAAGGGTAAACCTATTCTGGGCCATGGAATGGTCAGATAATATTGTCCCAAGACAACAAAGGATTAGATCATGTCGTTATGGAAAAGAAAGACATGTCATTTGGTCTTTAAGGCTGACCTTAATTAAAGAGTATTATAACAGAACACGAAACAGAGAAATGCAGAATAAGACTAATGCATATCTCGGCCTTTAACATGTTTAAGGATGAATTGTTTAAGTGAGAACAAACAGATCATATCAAATTTAACAATTTCTCAACACATTTCTTTATATATTTATCCCTTATAAATCGCATTACATTAGCTGCACTGTGAATAGAATAGCCTGTATATTTCAAGATATAAAAATATTATGACAATTGGGAACAAAACATACTGCTAGTAAATAAAAAAAAACATCTTATAAAATAGGCTTAAACGTGAACAAATTAGGATATTTATAAGATAACAAAATATGTCAGTATTCTCCATTTACACGTGGCCCAGAACTTGATGATCTGATTCTTCAATATAACGAGCAAATTTCTATAAGCCCCAGTTTTCATTGTATAAGCTATGTTGTTTATATTCCTCACACGTTCTGTAGAATCCGTTAGTCGCGATGAAGCAGACGTGCTGAGCTGTTGATCTTAAGAACTTGTGCTTATTTTGTCCACAGATAACTGCAATCTCGTGGCCGCAGGACATGATCTGAATCTGTTCGTTTGCAGAGTATCGATTCTCCCATCTTCACATATCTTCACTGGATCATTTCAGACATTTCAACGACAGCAAACACTTAATCTTCTGGGATGAGACGGTCAGCATTACTGTAAGGCGGAGACTATTGACCATATGTTTACTGCAATGGTTTAACCCTTTAACCGCCGGTGTCGCAAATATTCGGGTTTTCATTTTTTTATTAGCACATTAAGTTCCACCTTTTGAACATTTTAAAGATAAAATATGACAATCATATTATATATATATCATAATATATATATCAATCAGCAATATTTGAAAACAGTTGACTTCCATTTTGTCAAATCTGAATAATTTTCACTCACTTGAAGTTGTGGATCGCGTCAGCGAGACACAACTTCAAGTGGGTTAAAATTCCGTTTTTTTAATTTGGCGGTTAAAGGGTTAAAGACTGTTTGCAAAACGCAACGAGATTTCCCCTCTAACCCTTGGTATGATACAGATATGTTTAAAGTAATTTGGATATAATATCGCTTAATATATAATAGTTAACGTACGACAGGGTGAATATAATATATTGCTACGACAGCATGGACAGTCAAGAGAAAAAAACAGAATACCAGTAAGCAAGCTGAAATTGGAATGCTGTGTTTGTAATAATGTCCTGCAGCACAATATTACAAATGATGGCCACAAAATAAATACAAAATAAATGTCAGACACTCATATTCAATAAATTATTTATGTATATTTTGGTTCTTTGTGCATATATTCAATATGTTTACAAGTACCTCCATTACGCAGCAATATAATTTTAATTATATTTATTTAAAATTGAAAAATAATATAAATTGCAATCAAAATGATCGAAAATTTCATGTATAATTTGTTTGGAAATAAAAGGCAGTGAACTATATCACGGAGTAAAATATGTCCAGAATACACCGACTGGCTATAGGAAGCTTTCAACTGACGTTTTTGAAAATGATTTTATCTTCCGCAAATTTCTTTTGAATTTCTACTTTAAAGTTTATGCTTGTGCTTGAGAAATATCGCAACAATGTTCATAATATATGTTCGGTGTGTTCCAAAGACTGTTGCGCAGTTAGATAAACAATCAAATTTTAATTTGATGCTGAACTGTTAAAAATATATGTGTTTTATTCTGCAATTTTACATTTTCAGAGGCTATTGATTTATTCGGGTCACAATTGACGCATGTGGTGAAATTAAAGAGCATCCTAACTAGAATATTGTACATGTTTTTTTTGTACTTTGACAGCTCCGTATGCAAAATATCAAAATCATGAACTGGTTACCACACGAACGGTGCATGATAAAAAAAACATGATTCGTTTTTTCTCAATTGGTCAACTATTATGACCTTGTTTTTCTAACTTCATTACTAGCGTTAACCGCAATAATTATTTGTTCTAATCTAATGTACATTACCCACCATGGCTATAACATTAGAGATAAATAGCTTAATGAAATGTACAATTTAAGAATAATATTAGATTTGCTATTGTCACGATGTTTATTTGATGGCGATTATACATATTATAGGTATTTTATTCCTTTTCTGGACAGTTATTCATTTTGAATAGATTGAAACATACTAATGTTATTATGCTGTTATCTAAACAAACATTCGTCAACGAAGTATAATGTATTTATATTTCTGGGAAGTGTATTACATTAAGACTTTAAGGGTGACCACCAGAGGGATCCCCATTGTTGTACTGCCACCTCTGATTCTAATCTACATATATCTTCTCGTCGATTTAAATCCCCAAGGTTCACGAAGCTTCTAGCTCCGTCGTAACCGTAGTTGACCCTGTAGATAATGAGTGAGCAAGTAGATTATGCGAAGAGAAGGCCTGCCTCGAGGCAAAGCCGAGAACGTCGTTTTAAAGAGCCTATGTATCTGATTATCGAAAGTTGTACCTAAAATGTCGACGTATGCTGGTGATACAATACATTTTCTTTTGAAAAAAAAACTATCCGTTATTAAATCAATGAGGTTTAGCCACATTAACCCTTTAAGTCCTCACGAAGCATTAAAGCATCTTTTTACATCCCCGAAAACAGAATCAATTTTCCTACAACAAAGGGTTTTAGAGCGAAAATTCCCATCATACTGGTTTACCAATACATGGTTATTTTCTTTAATTTTTAAACAACATCAAGTCATTTTCACCCACTACAAGTCGAGAATTGCGACAGCAATTCGCGGCTTATAGTGGAGGAATGACAATGTAAAGTCAGGCTTGAAAGGGTTAACATACATATGATTGAAACAGATCTGTAGACGTCAGATTATGACGATTAAGGTCGGTCCGCGCGCTTTAAGGGTTAAACCCCAGACCAATGATGTTGATACAGTGTTTTGCCTGTGGCTTTATTATACTTTGTGTAACCAGTTCCCATAAGTGAACAGTGTCTCTTACAACGATGACATATTTTTGTATAAACCTTGGAGACCAAAGGGATTTTGTCAATTTGAAATCATCATAATTGCCTTAGTTAGCTTTTTCCGTTTCATTTGAATACCTATGTTTTGGGTCTACGCCCGTAATTAATTTGTTAATTATTTTACTGTGGAGACCGGCTTAATACGTCACAATCTGACGTGTGTAGACGTCCGATTCTGACGACTAAAGATGATCCCAGCACCGTGAGGGTTAAATTTTAAAAGTGATATAACCTAATTTTAGAAATCTAGTAGTATTCTGTCACTTGATGCTGTGGCTCGCGGTTTCGGGACACAACTTCAAGCGACGGAAAATTTTAATTTTATAGCTCAGTGCTCTGGCGGAAAACGATATCGGCATGGATTGGAATTTTCACCTTATGATAATATGCTATAAAACAGCAGGATTTTTTTCCCGACTGGGCAGTATTTCAATCGGCATGTTATAAGACGAGCGGAAAAGTTTACATGCTGCACCATTTTCATTACGCCTCTCTCCCCTTAACATACACAGACACATTGCAAGCTAGAGAGAGTAGGAACCCTAGCGCTGAAGGCGCTGAGGGTGATTTTCAGACCTTGAGGTCCCTGTCAGATATAAATATGTGAGGGGAGAACATAAGGCCCTATAAGTGTTCTTGTATGATTGTTGTCTTGTGTTTAGCCGTTCAAACTCGCCGCAAGCGGCTCAGAATCTAGTGTTTTGTCTTGCGTCTTCTCTTCGTCCAAGTCTGTCAGTACACTCCAAGGTAGACACCGTCGCTCAGCCCAGTAACACACATCACAGCTCTTGTCAGAGCCACCACTTCATTTGCAGCCAGGCAGCCACGCTTTCACTGAATTCCATGTCCGGTGAGATAGTCATCTTTGGACTACCATTGGACCTTCTCAGGTGAATCAGCTTCCACAGTAGCAAGTCCTAGCGCTCCTTGTCAGAGGTGCCACCCCCTGTCTTAATTCAGCTGTAGGCGTGATGAAGTCAGACCTCGCTTCCACTGTGTCTTCCTAATCGAGCAGATAGCCATCTTTGAGCTAACATTGGGCTGTCACAGGTTGTCTCAGCTTTCACAGTTGTTGAGCAAGTCTTAGCGCCACTGCTCGTCAAGGTGCTTGCTCTTCGCTGGAGACATTGCAAGCTAGCACGCCCGCGGCGCCATTTATCTCCCCATCTCCCGTAATAACGCATGCTAGCTACACACCTATCACCCTGTACTCCGCTATTTCTGAGCCTGGGGCGTTTTCAATCAGAGTAATGTTTCCCGCGGCCGTCAGTCACCACGTTTTCGTCATTTATCGCCGAGGTCACGTTTACACACACTCTGATCTCATGCACGTCACGTGATGCACGATATTTGATTCTCTGTGGCTAGATATTAGATGTTAGAATGCAGAAAAATAGTATCTCGTTAGTATGATTTACGTTAAATTTAATCAACACAAGTCAGAGACCTGCAATGGCCGAGATGTGACACTATTTACTTTGGACCATGAAGATTCTTGCTTGAAATGTCTGTCAAATTGTGCTATATTAGTCCTCGTCATATCATTTTCTCAGCTGACCAGGACTGATCAATTGCGTCATCGGTACACTTCCACTCAGCTGCAGCATGTTGAGCTGCAGTATATTAACTCCAAATAGTCAGGGAAAGTTAAGCGATTTTTTTAGCAAAACCTGAAACAAATTCCTTACCAAATTTTGTTTTACCATTGTTTAGTATAGGGTCTTAGCTAACTTTTGACAATTTGTTTACGCTCAACTGTCATAGGGGGGGGGGGGGGGCAAAATGTAAGATGGTCGAAATCGCTAATGAAAAATTTCGAAACCAGACATATTTTGTCGAGCATGCTAGTTTACCTACATTTTATCAGCGTTGGGTAGACAGTTACGTTAAGTGTAGTATTATTTATATATAAAAAAATATTAACAGTAGAAAAGCCAACATGGCCGCCAAAAACAGCAATGCACGAGAATTAGCATTAAATGTTCACGTTTGAGAAATGTAACATGCAAATCTCATGTTATCGATATAACTATCGTTAAATGTGAACATGTCTGCTTTTAATAATTAGATAACAACATTTTATGTTTTCTTTATTAAATGTATTGGAATAGATAAAGTATATGTGCAATGCATAAGAACGCCGGTAAATGTAAGAACGCTAAATGTAACAACCTTCTTACATATACCGGCGCTGTCAACGGCAAATGTAAGAACTCCGCTAAATGTAACAACTTCAACATATGCAACAACTTTATTGCATATACGGGCGTTGTCAACGGCATATGTAACAAAATCAAACAAAAGTCATAAATATCTTCGATCTGTATCATTGACACTTTAAGTACCGGAGGTTCACATGTATTTTGTTCGGAATCACTGACACATGAAGGACTAGGGTAACAGGCCTTTTACTCTGTATTACTGACACATTAGGTACTAGGGTCACAGGTCTTTCACTATACCACCAACGCACTAAGTACTAGAGGGTCACATGAATTTTGCTCTGAATAACTCACACTTTAACTACTAGATGATCACATTTGCTCTGAATCACTGACACTTTGAGTAGTAAGTTCACTAGCATTTTTCTCTGTAGGCCTATCATTGGCACATTATGAACTGGAAGGTGACATGGGTTTTCCTCTGTGTCACTGACATATTAAGTACTAGGGTCACATGGATTTTGCTTTGAATCAATGACAAATTAACTACTAGTGGTCACATGGATTTTTCTCTGTATCACTGACGCATTAAGTACTAGATGGTCACATAATTTTTTCTCTGAATCACTGACACATTAAGTACTAGAATTTCTCGTGGATTTTGCTGCGTATAATTGACACATTTGTTACTTGGGGTCACATGGATTTTGCTCTGTTTCACTGACACATTAAGTACTAGAACGTCACATGAATCATTTCTAAATTTACTTACGTATTAAGCATAACAATGTAAATGAAAAAGTGTATGAAAATGTGTATGAAAATGTCAATGACAATTTTCATTTATGCTAACATATGGCTTGTCGCCAGAAATATTCAAGGATAAGTCAGATGACTCAATACGGAAGGACTTGGCTAAGAGAGATGTTCTCATTTTTTCATCTTCTCGCAAATGTAATCAAATTGTCACATTTATTTGAAAAAAATGTTTACACTAAATGTAAGAATTTTCCTTTTTACATTTAGCAGAAATTGACTGCAAATGTAACAGCTTCCACCGCTAAATGTAACAACTTTCTTACACTTAGCGTAATTTATTCTTACATTTAACGTACGGTGGCAACAAATGAAATAACTTTTTTAACATTTTATTTTTTCAGTTTTGCACTTTATTGATGAGAAATGTTGGAAACAAATGTGTAGCAGTATTTATCAGCAACCGTTTAGGTTTATACCAATATATGGAATGTCGCCAGAAAAATCCAGAGTACGGAAATCCAGAGTACGGAAGGACTTGGCTAAGAATGGGCTTTTGGTTCAGATTTTTTTTCATTTTTATCATTTTCCGGCAAATGTAAGAAAGTTGTTACATTTGTTTGAAAAAAACATACCTCCCCTAAACTTAAGAATTTTACTACATTTACCGGAAATCGTCTTCAAATGTAACAACTTCCAACGCTAAATGTAACAACCTTCTTACATTAAGCGTACGTTTTTCTTACATTTAGCGTTGCGTGGCAACAAATGTAACAACTTTTACAACACTTCTTTTTTTTTAGTTTTGTACTCTCTGGATGAAAAATGTTGGAAAACTGTTTTAAAAAGAAAGAAATATTGTTGTGAAATTATATGTGAAAATGTGTACCACTAATTTTCAGCAACCGTTTTCATTTATGCCAAAATGTAGAATGTCGCCGGACAAAGCCAGAGATAAGTCAGATCAATAAATACGGAAGGACTTGGTTGAGAATGTTTTTTTTGCTCAGAATTTTTCATTTTTTATCATTTTCCGGCATATGTAAGAAAATTATTACATTTGCTTGAAAAAAGCATGCCACCGCTAAATGTAAGAATTTTATCACATTTTTACCGGCAATCGCCTGCAAATGTAACAACTTTCAACGCTAAATGTAACAACCTTCTTACATTTAGCGTACGTTTTTCTTACATTTAGCGTTGGGTGGCAACAAATGTAACAACTCTTATAACACTTCTTTTTTTTTCAATCAGTTTTGTACTCTATGGATGAAAAATGTTGGAAAACTGTTTTAAAAAGAAAGAAATACTGTTGTGAAATTCTATGTGAAAATGTGTACCACTAATTTTCAGCAACCGTTTGAGTTAGTTGAGTTGTATTAATTGCAGTCAATTTCTGCTAAATACGAAAAGAAAATTCTTACATTTAGCATAGACATTTTTTTCAAACAAATGTGACAATTTTATTACATTTGCGGGAAAATGAAAAATTAGAAAAATCTCTCTTAGCCAAGTCCTTCCGTAATGAGTCATCTGACTTGTTTTTGAAAATTTTTGGCGACAAGCCATATGTTGGCATAAATGGAAATTTTCATTGACATTTTCATACATATTTTCATACACAGTTTCAGTTACATCGTTATACTTAATACGTAAGTAAATTCAGAAATAATTCATTTGACGCTCTAGTACTTAATATGTCAGTGATGCAGAGCAAAATCCATGTGACCCCTAGTAATAAATGTGTCAATTTTACGCAGCAAAATTCACGAGAAGCTATAGTACTTAATGCGTCAGTGATTCAGAGAAAATGTATGTGACCATCTAATACTTAATGCGTCAGTGATACAGAGCAAAATGCATGTGACCACTAGTAGTTAATTTGTAATTGAATCAAAGCAAAATCTATGTGACCCTAGTACTTAATATGTCAGTGACACAGAGGAAAACCCATGTCAACTTCCAGTTCCTAATGTGTCAATGATACAGAGAAAAATGCCTGTGACCTTAGTACTCAATGTGATTCTGGGCAAAATTCATGTGATCATCTAGTAGTTAATGTGTCAGTTATTCAGAGCAAAATCCATGTGACCTTCTAGTACTTAGTGTGTTAGTGATATAGTAAAATACCTGTGACCCTAGTACCTAATGTGTCAGTGATACAGGGTAAAATGCTTATCACCCTAGTCCTTAATATCTCAGTGATTCTGAACAAAATCAATGTAAACCTCCAGTACTTAATTTGTCAATGATACAGATCGAAAATATTTATGACATTTGTTTTATTCTGTTACATATGCCGTTGACAACGCCTGTATATGTAATAAAGTTGTTACATATGTTGAAGTTGTTACATTTAGCGGAGTACTTACATTTGCCGTTGACAGCGCCGGTATATGTAAGAAGGTTGCTACATTTAGCGTTATTACATTTACCGGCGTTCTTACATTTAGCGGTGCTACAAACGTAGATTGAAATATGTTAGGAGCTTTGTTGAATGGTAAAAAGCTCCAGACAGTCGAATGTCCTAATCACATAGATCTTGATCTGGCATAGGAATCTTAGCTCCAGTATAGTATAGGGTCTTAGCTAACTTATGACAATTTGTTTACGTTCAACTGTCATAGGAGGTTTTTTACAGAGCAAAATGTCTGATGGCAGAAATCAGTGGTGAAAAAAATTGAAACCAGACATATTTTGTCATGACATGCTAATATACCCTACATTTTATCAGCGGTGGGTAGACAGTTACGTTAAATGTATTATTAATTAAAAATGATATCAACAGGAGAAAAAATAACATGGCCGCCAAAGACAGCAAAGCACTATAGTGATCAGTAAATGTTCACGCTTCACGTTTGGGTTTGAGACGTGCAACATGCGAATCTTATGTTATCGATATTACTCTTGTTAAATCTGAACAGGTCGGCTTTTTGTGATTAGGAACAACATTTTATTTTGTCTATTAGATGTATGAGTAATAAATATAGTGTATGTGTAGTGCATGTAGAAACGTAGATTGGAATAAGTTAGGAGCTTTGTCGAGTGGTAAAATGCTCGAGACAGTCGAATATACTAATAAAATAGATGTTGATCAGGTCTGGGAATGTTGGCTCTATGCTACGATGATGTAACAAGAGCAAATGTACCCTCAGGAATTTACCACCTTGGTAGTGAGACGTCTGAAAAAGAAGCAAGCTTGGACAAAAGCTAAGAAGTTTAATAATGGTCATCACTAGAATAAATTCAGAAAAGTAAGAAATTAATTACATAAATTATTGCACTTCAAGCACAACCAGTTCATTGCTGATTTGCCTGAAACACTAAAGGAAAACGATTCTGGTCTTTTTGTAGATCGAAAACAAAAAATATATAGAAAAAATTGTCATGAAGGTCTAAGCGCCAACCAATCGCAATGATATGGCATGTATGCTCAATAAATATTTTGAATTAGCTTCTAATAACAACACTGGCGAGTCGTTAGCTTTTGTAGTGGCTAATATAACTATTAAAGTGGCTGTGATGACTTCCTCAGTGGCCAAGATCATTTTTTATTGACTGAGATCACTTTTAAAGTGCATGTGATTACGTATGCAGCTGCTAAGATCACTTTTGTGGAGACCGAGATCACTTTTTAAGTGGCTGGCATCAGTCTGTTAGTGGCCAAGCTCACCTTTCTAGTGGTTGATCTTCATTGGCTAAGATCACTTATGTAGTGGTTGAGATACCTTTTAAAGTGGCTGTGGCCACTTCTTCAGTGGCCAAAATCACTTTTGTTGTGAGTGAGACAACCTGTAAAGTGGCTGTGATCACTTCTTCAATGGTAAATATAATTTTTGTAGTGACCGAAATCATTTTTTTGTTGGCTGACATCATTTTCTTAGTGACTAAGATCACCTTTGTGGTGACTGAGGTACTTTTCAAAGATGCTGTGATTATTTCTTCATTGGCCAAGATCATTTATGTAGTGGGTGAGATAACTTTTAAAGTGGCTGTGATGACTTCCTTAGAGGCCAAATTCAGTTTGTTTTCGGCCAAGATCACCTTTGTGGTGGCTAATATAACTTTTAACATGTTTATGATGACTTCTTCAGCGTCCAAGATCAGTTAGTTTGTGACCAAGGTCACCTTTGTAGTGGCTCAGATAACTTTTAAAGTGGCTGACATCAGTTTGTCAGTGACCAAGATCACTTTTGTAGTAGCTGAGATAATTATCAAAGGGGATGTGATCACTTCTTATTTGGCTAAGATCACTTGTGAAGTGGCTGAGATTATTTGTGAAGTGACTGTGATCACTTCTTCCGTGGCCTAGATCACTTTTTAAGTAGCGTCAGTGGCTGACATAAGTTTGTTTGTAGCCGTGATCATCTCTGTAGTGGCTGCGATAATTATTAATGAGCATGTAATCACTTCTTCAGTGGCTAAGATTACTTATGTAGTGGCTAAGATAACTTTGAAAGTGGTTGTAGTCACTTCTTCAGTGGCCACGATCACTTTTGTAGTGGATGAGACAACGTTTAAAGTGGCTGTAATCACTTTTTTTCAGTGGCCAAGATCATTGTTGTAGTAGCTGCGATAACTGTTGAAGTGGTTGTGTTTTCTTCGGTGGACAAGATCATTTTTGACGTGGCTCAGATCACTTTTAAAGTAGCTTCAGTGGCTGACATCAATTTGTTAGTGGCCAAGATCACCTTTGCAGTGTCTGAGAGCATTATTAAGGAGGATCTGATCACTTCTTAGATGATCAGTAAATTATAACTCAATATGTATACATTTTCATGTAATTGCGGCACAAATTGGCATAAAAAGGGCATGTGGGACATTTTATCAGTTTGTGAACATAGCTAATCGTTTTCTACAGGTTTTTATCAAGATCGATACACCAACTAGAAGTATTTTTCCGAAGGTGCACGGGAACTTTATTTTTTTACTAGACTAATTAGCTTATAAAATTCACATCCAAAGATTATAAAAATAATTCAAAATAATATCAAAAATAATGCGAAACATTCAAAATTTGAAAACACAAAATGGAAAGTGAAATTAAAGTAAAAAACCCCAGAAAGGCGCAAAAAAAGTTCCATCAATAAAACATTTGGCGGCCATCTTTTTGTCGTTTATTTATTGTAAAAAAAACTTCCAATCCTTTATTCAGCACATTTGTAAACAAAGTGATGCCTGATTATCACTCCCTATGTTATTTCTGTGAGATAGTCGGCCATTTTGGATTTTATCCTCCTAAAAATCCTCCTATGAATATCCAGTAAGTAAACACATTTTGTGTGGCTTATCCAGACCTTATGCAAGACCGTGGTACAAAAATATTTTGGTAAGGAATTTGTTTTAGTTTTTCTCCTAACTTTCCCTGACTATAACGCGCTGAAATATATTTGTATAAATCATGGAGCCAAAATATTTTTTTCCATTTGAAATCATCAAAAATGTCTTACGTAGCTCTTCCTGCTTTATTTAAATACATATGTTATGGATCTACATCCATTATAAATCCGGGATCGACATTATACGTCAGACTCAGACGACTACAGATGTATATTCTGACGTCTAAAGTCGATCCCCGCTCTGAAAGTCTGAGTGAATTACAATCAACATTCTCCCAACAACTAAACAATGATGTTATGTTTGATGAGAGCCGGAGGTAATTACAGCCAATGTCTGCCCAACATCTACACAATGCTGTACTGTTTGAAAGTATGCGTGGATTATAACAAACGTCTGCCCAACATTTACACACTGATGTACTGTCTGAGAGTCTGGGGGATGACAGTAAAACCTATTGCTGGACTAATGCAGCACGTGTCGGCAAACACACCCTCAGGCCTTTGATCTCAGATTCTTCAGGATTTCAAAGATAAACCTACAAATCTTAGAAATCAAATCACGCCTGTTCTCAGATAGATGCAAGTACCACACGAAGCGGGAAAAGGGTCAATATAACATGGCCATCATTGTATGTGTAAGCTGCCTTCTAAACACCGTATGTGACATCATAAAAATATTGAAACAATTTTTTAATACAATTTTTTCCTGAAATGTTCTGCTACGTAACGTAGTCAGTCAGTATTTGTTTAGAAAAAAATGTGTCACTTTGCTTTCTAAAAACAACCTAGTCTACATTTTGCTTTAAGTGCTGATGTTATTTCTGATAATAATTATTTGACCAGTTGTAATAAGCAGATCAATGTAGTAGCTCCTCTTTGAACAATATAGTTTTAACACGAGTTTTTCTATTGCAGCATGACCGGTGACGTCAGATTCTGACTTTTAAAGTCGATCCCCGCGCTGGAAGATATAGCTTATTCCCAATTTTGGTGTAATAATAGTAACAAACACCCTCCAGTTAAAGTGCCTTTCGGCGAACGCTCTGTAATATTATGTCTCTGTTATTATCAAATGCCTCGGAATTAAACTTTAGCTGGAATAAGGTTATACAAATCACTGGGGATAAGTGATGATAACTGCTAATGATGTGACCTTGGTCATCACTAAGGTCACCTACATGATCATGATCAGAGAAAGTAATAATGTGACCGGAAATCGAAACAACGTTGCGCCAGCATAGAATCAATGCATCGAGTTTGATGGGCAAGCCGATTTGGGTTTGTTATCTAATGCTTATAAACCTTAAAGTGTTACATTACATAATTTAAATTTTCACCCACATTAATTTGTGTCACGTTACCACACCTACAACTTCAAGTGGGTGAAAAATACTCATTTTAATTTGAGACCAAACATTTGCAACTTTTGATGTTTTATTCTCAATCATTGTGAGCTAATAATACGACGGTAGTTGTGCTTAGCGCTTAAAGGGACTAGATTGTATAAGAGGATTGGCGAAGGGGAAATGGGGATTGCATTACCCTTGTATCTCTGAATATAAAGCATTGTTGGAAATGTATTCACGAAATTTACTGTGTCGAGGTGTGATTTGACAAAATACAGTAAATACAGTAAATATATGATGTCAACATACATTAACTGCAAACTCCATTTGATATCAAAGTGCAGTAATTACATAAACTATGTGATGTAAAAATACAGTAATAAATAAGTAAATATATAATGGAATTTCTCTGATTTTCAACGATCCACAACAACTGAAAATACACAGAGGTCAGAATCAGAGGCCCATCTCACTAAGAATCCTAAAATTAAGATGTCTTTATTTTCGCTTATTTTCATTAGAAAAGTTAAGATTTTTCTAATGGAAATGAGAGAAATAGGATAATCGTCATTTTAAGATTATTAATAGTGGGATGTGTTAGTAATATTACCAATTTAATAAAGGAAGTAAAGCTACATACAATGCCGTAGAACAAAATTGAGCATAATGACAACGTTATAATTTTAAAATTAAATTTTGTACTTCAAACAACACATTTTAATGTAGAAATGAGTATTACATTTACTAGATTCATGTATTTTTTTATTCAAATTGTACATTTGTAAGTCATTTTTACACGCTTGAAGTTGTGGGTCGCGGTAGCGAGACACAACTTCGAGTGCTTTCTAATTTAGTGCATCTACCGCAACCTGTTTTAGTTAGTTCAAAACGTGGGAAACTCTAAACTCTCTGGATCCGCACTTGATCCAATAATGCTGGTATGCCAGCTGGCATCTAAAAAAATACAATTTGTGGCTGGGATTCTTTCTGGGTGGCATAGCCAGAAAAAACGATATGCCGTCAAATCTGATCAGTTTTAATCAACGTCTGCTGACAATTTGACATGCGTTGCGGCGGTGAAGTGATCCTATTTCGCCCTTTTCACGCTCGTCAGATACATGCCTGTGGTCAGCCATTAAAACTAAAAAAAACCTAAACAATTTTTTTTACTAAATAAATGAATGGGGCTAAAATAAACTTATTTGTGCATACAGGTCAGACAAGGTCAGGTCAAGCTCGTCAAGATGATGAGATGAAATCCAGATTACAATGCGCCCCAGACACCGGCATTTGAACTTTGATCCTTGTGATTTGAAATCTGTGTGATGGAATGTACATCATATACTAGTTTGAATGGTACAAATAAGTATGAGCCGTGATCATCATGATGTCGCATAATATTGCCATGGGATCGTCATGATATTGTCTTGGGATCGTCATGATATGGCATTGGGATCGTCATGATTGCCTTGGGATCGTCATGATATTGACTTGGGATCGTCATGATATTGCCATGGGATCATCCTGATTTTGCCTTGGGATCGTTATGATATTGCGTTGGGATCGTTATGATATTGCCTTGGGATCGTCATGATATTGCCTTGGGATCGTTATGATATTGTCTTGGGATCGTCATGATATGGCATTGGGATCGTCATGATTGCTTTGGGACATCGTCATGATATTGACTAAGGATAGTCATGATATTGCCTTGGGATCGTCATGATAGTGACTTGGGATCGTCACGATATTGCCTTAGGATCGTCATGATATTGTCTTGTGCTCATCATGATATTGCTTTGGGATCGTCATGATAATGCTTTGGGATCGTCATGATATTGCCTTGGGACATCGTCATGATTTTGACTAAGGATAGTCATGATATTGCCTTGGGATCGTCATGATAGTGACTTGGGATCGTCATGGTATTGACTTGGGATCGTCACGATATTGCCTTAGGATCGTCATGATATTGTCTTGTGCTCATCATGATATTGCTTTGGAATCGTCATGATAATGCCTTTGGATCGTCATGATATTGCCTTGGGACATCGTCATGATGTTGACTAAGGATAGTCATGATATTGCCTTGGGATCGTCATGATAGTGACTTGGGAGACCATTTCACCATCACCCGGCGTGTGTTTTTCGTGCTGCTCTCAGTTTATTGAACCCTACATCAGCCTCACCATCATTGGTTTTTCGCTGCTTTCTTCCGCTCTTTGCTGCTCTCAGCTTATTGAGATGTCACACAGTGGCTTTTCCACCCTCTATCAGCCTCGCTATCACTGTTTTTTCACCGCTGCCTTCCGCTCTGTGCGTAATTAGGTGTTTTCAGAGAAGATTGACCAAGCCAATCACGCATACGCGGTGTGAGATATCAGCCATATCAATATCAGCCATTATTATGGACAAAGCGATTACTTCGGTTCTGGCTCAACATTGTTCCAGCGTCGGAGAATATGAACCAGCGTTGAGCCAGCTTTGCACCAGATTATGGAGGTTGTTTTTTTCGCTCAGATTTCCAGCACGCACAGTGACTTAGGTCAACATGTGGGAGTGTGCAAAATAAAGATGTCAATCAGTTCACGGGATGAATGCCTGAATGAATAAATAAATGAATAAATGAATGAATGAATGAATGAATGAATGAATGAATGAATAAATGAATGAATGAATGAATGAATGAATGAATGATTGAATAAATGAATGAATGAATGAATGAATGAATGAATGAATGAATGAATGAATGAATGAATGAATGAATGAATGAATGAATGAATGAATAAATGAATGAATGAATGAATGAATGAATGAATGAATGAATGAATAATTGAATGAATGAATGAATGAATAATTGGATGAATTAATGAATGAATGAATGAATGAATGAATGAATGAATGAATGAATGAATGAATAAATGAATGAATGAATGAATGAATGAATGAATGAATGAATGAATGAATGAATGAATGAATGAATGAATGAATGAATGAATGAATGAATGAATGAATGAATGAATGAATGAATGAATGAATGAATGAATGAATGAATGAATGAATGAATGAATGAATGAATGAATGAATGAATGAATGAATGAATAAATGAATGAATGAATGAATGAATGAATGAATGAATGAATGAATGAATGAATGAATGAATGAATGAAAGAATGAATGAATGAATGAATGAATGAATGAATGAATGAATGAATGAATGAATGAATGAATGAATGAATGAATGAATGAATGAATGAATGAACGAATGAATGAATGAATGAATGAATGAATGAATGAATAATTGGATGAATTAATGAATGAAGGAATGAATGAATGAATAAATGAATAAATGAATGAATGAATGAATGAATGAATGAATGAATGAATGAATGAATGAATGAATGAATGAATGAATGAATGAATGAATGAATGAATGAATGAGACATTAGGCCACATTTGTGCACACACAGGTTAAATTCGGCCAGGAGAACAGTGAGATGAATCAGATGACACTGTGCTTCGGATGCCAGGTTGGAGTCTTGGCGGTATTAGACCGAGCACACTACATCTCGGTCAGAAAGGCTTTCCACTATACTATATATTTGCGAGTTGGCAGAGAAGGAATATCTTGTTAATTTTAAACCTGAATGACAGAGCGGGGGAAAAACCCGCAAGCTCTGACGTGTTCCTTTGATAATAGTGTATTTGCATAGCTACAAGGAATAAATTCGCATCTAGCATGATGTTTGTCCGTTCCAAACATAGTTGTATATTGATCCCAAGATCTATCTTCTAGCTCATCCAAACAATTTTAGAAAACTGTATGTTTTCCCGTCTGCAAATACAATAATTATTTTATACGTGCTAATCTCGTTTATTAACATGCGTTAGAAAAATAATAATCACCTAACTAACTGAACACCCTGTTGCATATGCAACTGTTTAAGTAGAATTTAGGTGTGATAGGCCTTTTAAGTATACAAGTATGTATTTTGATTTGGTGTGACGTATTTGTCTCGTGACTTGTCCTTTAGTTTCTGTTATATTCGGTCTTTAAGTAGATGCCCCATGCTTGTCCTCAAGTAGATTATTATGTTTAAGTAGATTTCTTGTGCTTGGTCCTTGAGATGATTCTTATGATTGATCCTTAAGTGGTAGGTGTATTGTGATGGCGCTCTTTGACATGCTTAAGTTGATTGCTGATGATTGAGTATTGTCATTTTTCTTTAATTTTGATTGGACAGCGTTATATTATATACTTATCTACATATGTCAGTGTACAAACAGCGCGCTTTCTCTGATAATAACATATAGTCCTCAGGTGTGCTGAACATGCTGAAGGCGAGATGCTATTGTGACGGTGATCATCTTTCTCATGTTGATTTCTCTTCTCATTTTACCTTGATACACGCAATGGATATTAACCCTACCAACGCTGAAATATATGTTGTATAAGCCATGGAGACCAAAGGTGTTTTTTTAATTTGAAATCACCATATATGTCTTTGAATACTTATAAATATTTTACACTTACAGTGCGAGTATCGACTTTAGACGTCAGAATCTGACGTCCATAGACGTCAGATTCTGATGTCTAAAGTCGGTCCCGCGCTGAAAGGGTTCAACGGCATTCACTTGGTGCTTGATATGTTCAGCGTGATCACTTTGTGCTGGATATAGTCAACCTGATCACTTAGAGCTGAACTGAGTCAGCTTGATTATTTAGTGCTCGATAGAGTCAGCTTGAGCAATTTCAATGAAGCTTTGCTCTTATTATAATCAAATGTAAGTTTTTACCTGAATAAGACTTGCTAGAGATTATAAACATTATTAAGATAAAAAAATATATTATAATTAATGTGCAACATGTATTTCAAAAGCAAAGTTCAAATATCCCTAAAATACGGCTGACTCTCATTTACTATAATCTTGGTTATACACATCATAATCATCGTCTGACTTCTCTGTATAACAACGTCATAATAAGGGTTTACGTGGGTACCTGGAGCGGAATTAGTGGCAGATGGATCTGAATGAGAGATGGAGTTAAATCCAGACGACATTGAACAGTTAGATAAATGATGGGCCAACATCTTACACGCTGGGCCAACATTCAAACCACATTGTCTCAACGCTTGCTGCTGATACGAGACTCAGGCTGGATAGGAAGGGATAGATGACAGTTATAAAATGCCTGGTAGAAACAGGATTGGAATAATACCATCTACACATGCGATATCATTCAGCAGTATTGTCAGCAGTAGTCAGTCGTCAGTGCGGGTTATTTGTACTTATAATTTGACCTTTAACGCATACTTGATATAATGTGCCTTAAAATGACCGACAAATGCAGACTTTATATTTAGAGAGTTCATCTCTGATAATAAACAGGTCAGAATTGGATATCACAATGTAGGATCCCTATATCGCCCTAATCTTAATGATTACATTGGTTAATGTAGCTATTCCAACCAGTCATATATTTAATAACTAGGTCACATTGAATGTAATCGTCGATCTTGTTTTTATTCGTGACACGTTTGGTGGATGTTATGTGACATAATGCAGTATACATGCTAAGCTCTGTTCATCTTTACAACTTGTGTTTGTTTTTTTGACTGATAACTGTGGTGCCCTCTTGGCGACAACACGTGATCTGAATCTGGGTCAGTTCATTGGAAGTCTAGCAATGTATCCGTTTGACAAACTCCACATCTCTTCATTGTATTCCACGAAAGCAAACACCTTGGGGATGAGAAGAAAAATTGCGGGTGTTCTTATACCTTGCTCCCGAGGTAATTAAATAGCACAAGCTTGTCTTTGAACGTGACTTGTCTCCGAAAATGGAAACATAGACTGTCCTTAACGATTGATCTGAAAGAAAATAGTATTTTACACACTTATTTTGATTAAAAGAAATGATTCCGCCGAACTTTAAGGTGGGATATTATGCTTTAACTTTTTTATTTTTTAAATCTGTTATTGCATGTATCTCTTACATTACTTATCTTTTATGTCCATATAGATCAGTCTGAATCTGACATGAAACTGGACGACTTATATATGCATTTATTTAATTAGGAATAGGCCAGTTTATAAAACTCTGTCCTGCTAAGCGCTTTCTGATTAGCTGGCGCTAAGTGTCAACTGACGGCTGAAAACTAGGTCGGTCAATGGTGGGGTATTTCACGTGGACAAATTTAACTGCCTGGTTCAGTGTGTGGTCGGAGACAGAACATCGAGAATGAGTGTAAATTTACGTGTTTCTGAGTTTATTTATTTATGTTTGTTTATCCATGGAGTAATTACCTATTTAATTAATTAATTTATTTATTTATCAATGAATTTGTCAATTTGGTTAATATACTGAAGTGTTTCAGGTCATGATGTGATCATGTCAGGGGAATATTCTGATATTCTAGAGGATTACATGGACAATGACGGGATTATTTGACATCCATATCTACAGCAGGAATTAAATGACAGTTTGTAAACAAAACACGGCATCTATGTCAGTTTCATCAGGTCGGTTATAATGGCCGAATGTGAGCATGGAAGTGTACGTCTAAGTATCTTTTTATGAATGTCTATAAGCTGTCTACATTTGTTTATATTTGTATGAAGTAATCAATTCTTTCTAGATATATCAGTCTGAATGGTGGACGATTCATGCGATCATACATGCTGGGAAGATTCAGTTTTTGGACCATTATCAATAGATTACAGGCCAACTTTTCCTGAAGGACACGCTGCAGAGGTGAATCTTAACCCTTAGAGCGCTGAATCAATTTTTAAAAAACATCGCAACCAAAGGGTTTTTTCAATTTGAAATCATCATAAATGTCTTAGTTAGCTCTTTCTGTTTCATTTGAATACATATGATATGGGTCTACGACCATTAGAAATATTTTTACCCTTCCAGTGCGGGGATAGACTTTAGTCGTCAGAATCTGACGTCTGGAAACGTCAGATTCTAAGCACTGATGTCGACTACAGCAGGCATTCTGTGCTCTTATTAGAACCTCTACAATCAGCCGTGAAAAGTAAAATATGCCTTCATCTTGAAACACTGATATATGTTGAGACATACGTGTCACAAATCACATACATTTTCGGTCACTTGAAGACACAACTTCAAGTGATCTGGGGGTTTCCCATTTTAGAAGGATTCTATGGAATGAGATTTGTGTAACATTGATGTCCAGGAGATGAAGAGGATATGCTTCAGAGGGAAACATGGATTCCATGGACAATGAGGAGATTTGTTTCACATTGATGTGAAATTGGTTCAGTTTGGACCTATATTAATGGATCAGCGGCTAGCAGGATTGCAAATCAAATAAACCCTTACAGCGCGGGGATCGACTTTAGTCGTCAGAATCTGACGTCTGTAGACGTCAGATTCAGACGACTAAAATCGATCTCTGCACTGAAATAATAACAATATTTCTGATGGCCGTAGACCCATAACATAGGTATTCAAATGAATCAGAAAAACCTAACTAAGACATTCATGATGATTTCAAATTGAAAAAAATCCTTCGGTTTAAATGTTTTTTTATCAAAATAATTCAGCGCTATAAGGATTAAGGGTGATGTAGTGTTACCAGCAAACACGAGACAGTCATTGTTTGAGCCATAGAGTTAGACGAGACTTCTAGCTTTATGATTGATCGTGTCACGCTCGATGTAGGTCGATCACTGACAGGGATTACATGGACAGTGACGGGATTTGTTTATCATGTATAGAGCATGAATAGGACAGGATAGTTTGTGATCAAAATACGGTACAAAACAGTCTACAATTCTGAGTAAAGTAATTAGAGACAAGTGTGAGTCTCGTTACACCACTGGGATGGCTGGTCACAATAAGACAACTTACAAGCTGCAGATATAAAGAATTGTAATCAAATCGCTCGAACCTGGACGCCTTGGAGACCAAAGTGTGGATATAAAGTAGAGTGATGGAATGAAAAATAAGGATACTGCTTAACTGCATTTTGTGGCCTGTCTACAATGACAGAGAAACAAAAAAGTATTACTGTGGAGAAAAAAAGCATGAGGATGGGAAAAAAGAGGTCCCACATGAGAAAAGAGATAATACACGTAAGGAAAGAAAATGAGATGCTGAGAAAACGACGAAGCTCAGCAACTGTTGGCTATCGACTGATGACCTGCTTGTCACTGTCAAAGTTAAGGCTTCACAAATTCACGTTTCTGGAAAGTCACACATAAACTGTGGTTAGATATACTATTACCTATCACAACGCTAAATTATTTTTATATAAACCATGGAGACCAAATGTTTTTTTTCAATTTGAAGTCATCATAAATGTCTTAGTACAGCTGTTCCTGCTTCATTTAAATGTGTTACGGTTCTATAATTATTATAATTTTTTAAATTATATATCAGTGCGAGGACCGACTTTAAATGTCAGATTCTGACGTCTACAGACGTCAGGTTCTGACGTCTAAAGACGGACCCCGCGGTGAAAGGGTTAGCAGTGGTTCAAAGCGATAACGATTCCGGTCACAACTTGACAAGAGACGTGTCTGGCGACATTTATCCAGCAAGCACAAAACATTCGTATAACATGTGTACAACGTCGGCCCAACGTTTTTTAGGTTGGCCCAAATTGTATGTGTTTTATTTTTGCTGGGATATTGACTGAGCTGTTAATAATAAGTAGATTACATATTCTTTGATATATCACATGTTCGCAGATACGACCCTATAACCTCAAGGAAACTTTACCTTGAATTACTGCTTTTTGATAGGAAGGCGCTGCTGCAAAGAGAACACACCATGCGGGGAAATGTATCAATTAATTCTTTGGTGCATGCCAAAAGGCAGTGCTTTGCACAGCAGAATTGGCCAGAGACGCCAGTAGATTGATCATTTGGTGGATTCACGACCCTAAAGGGTCATTACAGAGACACCAGCAAATTGGTCATTTGGTGGATTCACGACCCTTAAGGGTCATTACAGTCTCCAAGGCTTCCATTATTAAACACCTCCTCGTAGACGTGAGCATTGGATACAGCCATTGAGTGATTGGGAATTCATGTCACATTCTGAAATGCTGGTGTCTGTTTTTACAGTCTTGGGGAAAAGTCACAATTTTTATTGTGATATTTTTACCTGATACAAAGTCATCGTTGAGTCACTGGCTGCACCCCGCTCTCCCCCCCCCCCCCCACTCCTGCAGACAAAATCACATTGAACACTCCTGTACTATTTGTCCCTCCTGCTCACGTTTCTCACACATCATTTACCATATACTATTCCTGAGCCTCATTCTGACTCTGGGGCGTTTTCAATCACTGTAATGTGTCCCGCGGCCACCAGACATAAGGAAGACCCTAGCGCCATGGGCGCCGAGAGTGTTTAATGACTGTGTATAATCCTCACAGGTAGAAAAACCTGAGGGTGAACATTCAGCCAACTAGTGTTTTTATATTTACTTGTTGTCTTCAATAGCAAGTCAGAAGTAGTAAGGGGGGGGGGCAGAGGCACAGGCTCATAGGCCAAGGCTGGTCTGCATGTTTTCATGATTCAGAGCGTGGTATAGGAGACTTTAACTCTGAATCTGTATTCTTCATGTTGTTACTGTTTGTTTGTTGTTACTGTTTTTTTTTTGTCTCAGACTGAGAGTTGGTATTGGAGATCTTTACGCAGTTAGTTATGTTGTTGTTTTTTCATCGTCTTTTCCTTCTTCTCTTTTGTTTTTGTATCTAATGTTGTTTTATTTTCTCTCCACTTTTTTCCTTCATTTTTTTCTTCTCTTCTGACTGAGCTCAGATGTGTAAGTGAAGTGTAATATAATGTATCTTTGTAACCAGTCGTTGATATTTGGACGTTATATATATGTTGTTGTAGGATGTAGGGCTAGAGCGTGCTATGATGCACCTCTATCCTAGGCCACCCAGTACACCATATGCCAAGTAGTCTTCACAAAACGCCACATTCAGAGCCCCGGCAAGGGCCGGTCATGAGTATTGTGTAGATACTCATGGAGAAGCGCGACAAGAGTCTGACGTCTGAAGATTGTCATCTTATTATTGGCCAAGTTAGACTCAAATGCTAAAAATTAGCTGGAATGTGGCCACCAGTCACCACGATCTCGTCATTTATCGCCGACGTCACGTTTACATGCTTTATAAACAAAAAATATGCTGGTCAAGTGATTCACGAGATGTGATGGCTATCCAATGGGTCGTCACAATAAACAATTTTGAACCATGAGGATTAACTCACTTACTCACTCACTCACTCACTCACTCACTCACTCACTCACTCACTCACTCACTCACTCACTCACTCACTCACACACTCACTCACTCACTCACTCACTCACTCACTCACTCACTCACTCACTCACTCACTCACTCACTCACTCACTCACTCACTCACTCACTCACTCACTCACTCACTCACTCACTCACTCACTCACTCACTCACTCACTCACTCAGGACAGATATCACCAGATTACACTGAAAAATACATTATATTTCTATTTTTTTGCTTGAAAATTATAACATATTAGTCGCCTACACCATGTTCACCAGATATTATATGGTTGCTGTGGATCTACATCTCGGATGTTAGTGAGTATACTGTAATGAAGATCACGTTGTGCATAAAAACGACGTCTTTTTTTCTTTCTCGGCTACAAGAAAACCTCGAATGCCACGTGACGAAATTAACTTGCTTTGTGCAAGAAGTGTGTAATCCTCCACTTCCGCTTTTCATTCGAGGTATAATTGGACGTTTTCTGTAAAATACCAAGCTAATCGTGAATGCCCGGTGTGAAATACCAGCAATTCCAATACGGTGGCTGTTCAAAGGTTGGGCCAGCATCATTGACGTTGACAAATAACTGATGCAGGGATATACAAACCAACAGTGTACATTTACTAATAAGAAGCCTTACTAATAAGGCTATGTAAAAACGACACACTCCTCACCTACAAAAACTAGGGGTGCCATGAAACGAGTCTTTCGATTACCTGTTAAAACTACGCCATTTTAAGCTGATGAAATCTAGTGAGCGTATTCCATTTAATCAAGTATTTCGATTGCCTGTTAAAACTAGGACATTTTCAGCGGACGAAATCTAGTGATTGTACTCCACTTAAAAATAAAGGTCTGTGTGTCAGAGCCTTGCGATGTCATCACGGTAGACAATTATTCCTACTGATTGAACAACAATTTATATCACAAAAATTATATTTGACATGAAGTATTGAAAACGATTAAATTATTAGCTCCGCCTTTTAGATGCATGCGTAACATTATTTTTCAGTGGTCGCCCCCTCCCTGTGCTTGTCACGCTGACATTATACAGGCTTGATGTTGGGCCTCTGTTGGCGACAGTCATTGATCCAACATGAAACCGGCATATTGTGAACATTCTTATCTGAAGTCGTTCCCCGCAATGAAAGAGTAAAATAACATTGGTTTTCAAATGACGCAGAAAGAGCTAAATGGGACATCTATGATGATTTCAATTTGCTCTGTTGGTTTACACAAAAAAAAATCAACGCTTTAAGGATTAATCTCAACTACTGAGGAAATGACAAATCGCAACTGCTGATGGCTATCTACTGGATTGTTGTTTTATGAAAACTTGATTCCCAACTGAGGATATAATACAGGTCCCGAACTCACGGCGTTCTCGTCATTTATCACTGAGGTCGAATCCGCTGTCTTGGATTCACAATGCTTCACCCAACATTGAATATATTACAAAATGGCTGGGTGAGATAACAATAACATGATTTGGAAGAGCGTCCTGCTGTTTTAGCAATGGCTGGGGGGAAAGTCCCCTGAACATTCATAGAAATTTATCCGGCGAGTGAAGGAAAACATATCAAACTACACTGTCAGTGAGTCAGAGACTGCAAACCCCAACCGAAATGAATGATTTTAATAAATTGTTCTATAATAAAACTTATATATAGAAGTATGTTTCTTTAATTTTGTGCAAGTTGTTGATCAGTTATGCTTTCATACATATTCCGTCATGTATTTTAACTACTGAAAGTATCGCGTTATGACATTTGAAAGTCAAAGATACTGCTGCATTAGGACGCACTCTTATCATCAGCCGACGGCAAATCAAACCCAGGGCCATTGGGTTCGTGATTGATATCCAGTGTCACATGTTGACAACCAGTGTCATATGGTGACTGACAGTGTAATATTTTGAAAACCACTCACATGTTGACAAAAATGTGTCATATGCTGACAACCAATATCATATGTAGACAACCAGTGTCATATGTTGACAACCAGTGTCATAGGTCGACAACCAGTGTCATGTATTGACAGCCATTATCAAATGTTGTCAGCCAATATCATATGTTGTCAATGAGTATCATCAGTGTTGATTTAAAGTTCATTTATTTTCCAATGATTACAAACAGCACTTAGTGTCACAAGTTGTTCGCCTTCATAACAATACACAGATAATAGTAAAACAATGTAATAATAGTGATACAATAATACTGAAATACTATTAATGATAATAATTATGATAATACAACAAAACAAAGTAAATATGAGATGGTAGTGTCACTGTGAAAAAAAAACATTCACCTAAAATAATTCAAAATATATTTACCCAGATCTGACTGATGCTATTAAACAATTCCATCCTGGATCAATTTAAGTATTGTGAGGTTATCAGACAGAATTAAAACATTTGAGCCACACAGTATTTTTTTAGATATAAATATGAATAAATCATCAGGAGGGATTTGATTTAATGACTGAATCAGTGTCTGACGAGGGACTGCATAGGCTGGGCAATGGATCAATGAATGTATAACATTCATTGCAATAACATGAAATGAAACGAATCGGGCTTTAGGCCACTGTTGTGCACATACAGGCTAAATATATTATATTTTTAAAAATAAAGCTACAGACAAGTGCAATACCTCTGTTACATCTAATTTTGACTGAAAAAAAACATTTCTGGTATTATTTTAATGATTCAAGCTCATTTTCGAGGTCAAAAGGTCAATTCAAGGTCAAATTGTTGAAAATGACATTTTTAACAAACATAATTAGGAACAAATAAAATAACACTTTTTTGTGTACTTTTGCCTAGAAACCTCATTTCTGGCATTATTTTCATGATTCTGTTTCATCTTCAAGGTCAAAACGTCAATTTCAAGGGCAAATGAGCAGAAATTGGATTTTTATAAGTAACAACAATTTTTTGTCTAATGTCTAATGTAATTTTAACTAAAGTATACATGCTATAAGAGCTCAAAAACGGGCAAAACCGCACTTTTAGGGCAAGCATGACACTTGGCATCGACGTGCCAAAGACCCATTAGAAAAGTGTTATCCAAAAAGACAATTCATATCTATTTCTAAAGAGAAAATAACATTAGATTTGATAGAGATCGCAAAATCCAAGATGGCGGCTATAAGGCAAACAAAAGTGCAGCCTCAGTGCTGCAAAATGCAGTGGGCATGTCGTTAACCTCTCCACTATAACAAGTGATACCACTTTTTCAGCTCATCTTGGTGTGAGGAATCCACTTTTGATATAAAGTTGTTTTGTGTATCAGAATAATGTATGTAGGCCTACAACTTTAGTTTTCTATCGCGTGTCAATAGCTCATAACTTATCTCATAAACATCAATTCAGCCGAGGTATTAGTAAGTAATATTTGCAGTAGTACAGTACATAGAAACTAACAACAAGAAAAACATAAACTATATAGTACAGTCTGATTGAAAAACACAATTTTCTCCAATAAAAATTTGTGTAGGTGCAGATCATGTTACTTAAATGTGGCCTGCATTGAAGTGGCTGGTCAAATGCCTTGTGTGGCTTTCCTTTGCACTCTTAAAAATTGTATACATGTATATGTAAATTTAAGGATAAATAAACTGAATTGAATTTTTGGTCTGTATGATTATGTAGCACACACATTCTATTTCATATATTTTGTGCTATGATATAGCACAGAATATGAACAAGCACAGTAAAATCCCATATATTCATGTGAGTACTCATATGTCTGATGGCTGTATAATTATATAACACGGAAGTTCACCCAATAAATACTTCACGAGCTCTATACCCAGAGAGCAAAGAAAGTGTAACTGGTATGAGAATAAACTGGGAGACGAGTTTCATTTTATTATGAATTGTTCCAATTTTAAAACTTCTTGGAACCAGCTAATTAAATGTTCTAAATTTTTGTTAGCCTTTTTTTATTGTTTTACATATATTAAATAAGAATTGCTAAGACAATTTGCAGTTTCAAAAGAATAAAAAATACTCATCTTTAAGCAAAATATACATCTTTATTTAGTTATTTCATTAACTGAGCTTCAGCCACAAAACTATGGTATGAATTTTATTGACAATTCATTTGTTTTGAAATATGCTTGAAACTGTATATATATATATATACGGCTACAGCAGCATAAGGGTTAATAGTCACCTCACACAAGAGTGTGCTTAAAACCTGTAACTGATTCTATGATTGGGTTGGGAGTAGATCCGTATAATGTACCTTGGCAAGAATTTCAAATAGAACAACAAAACACTCGAATGTTTTAAAAGTATTGACATGAGATCTTAATTGGATTGCATTTTTCTGTATCTACATAGAGTGCTTTGTATTTCAGCCATCATCAATTAAAAATAATTTAGTCCTCAACAGCAAGAATATAATTTATAATGATAAAAAAACTTATAAAAAAATGTATAAATAAACAGATACAATAAGTATACGCTATTAGTGAACATCCAATGTTGTGATTGATCGTAGAGTTTAAGAAGTTTCAGCCTTCTACCAATGGATATTTGGTGTTACTATTTGTGAATGCGTACAGTATGTTGATGTAAAAATTATACTACCCTTCACTCATATGGATGTTTTTTTCTAAAATTTTGCATTTATTGAGAAAATTATCTACACTAAGAACAAATATTGAGAAAATATTGTACCACAAATTGACCGTACTCAATATTCAAGACACTTTCTTATAAGAACTAATAAATGGGTTCTTACTTATGAGCTATATGTTAACACAAAATAGACATCATGTACAGAAATAGCCCTTATCCTTTTGCCAAACAATTATTTTGACCACCAGTGATGCCAGAGTAAACACAGTAAAAAAACAAATTATATGTATAAAACCTAAAGATTGATAAACAAAATATATAATTATGTGTAAATGCAGCACAAATGTGTTTATATTTTACAATTATAATCACTGGATAAAACGGTGATGATTACAGAAAAGATATGGTGGGCACTCCTCTACGTTGTGTTGTAAAATGAGACGACAGACGCAAAACACGACTTTCTCGGAAAGTCCAAGTAGGTTTAACGCCTGTGCTAATTAGGTTGCCAGGTAATTGTTTTGTTTTGCAAAGCGGCATTGTCTAAAACCATTAGCTTGACATCGACAGCAAAAAAGAATGTAAAATACCATTATCATGATTATGCCAGCGAAAGTGTTTCACACGCTGCTTTCTCTTTCTCTCACAATCTTCATTATTTGCTTTGGCAGTAGCCATGTAAACTCACTGAAGGCAATTTACCATTATGACGGTGATCATCATTCTCGCTTTGCTTTTCCTTTCCATTTTACCTCGATGTGAGCACGATTCAGGTAATATCTTGGTCATATTTACTCTGGTTCCCAGAGCCACACTACGCGGCGTGGCCGAGCTTCATGTAGCCTCTGGTATGCCCCAGTGGCGAATGTTTGTGACCTGTTGCTATTTTTAGATGAAAAATAGGGTAATCCCCGAAATCAGACATTTTTGAAAGATCACTTCCCCGGATGAAGAGTTGTTCACAGTTTTGTATTTCCCCTCTGACGCATTTCCTATGACTTGACCCGAAAAATTATTCACCGGCCTCAATAGCACAGGCATGATGGTCACGTGACTAAGAACCTTGGCCAATACCCGGCCATAAATGAAATTGGCCTGGCTCGCCAGGCAAGGTAATATTCAATATCAGCTGCTTGTACACGTGGGTAAACTTAGCAGTTTGATCTCAACTTACTCACCTTTTAGGATCGGTGTGATCATAAAGGATTTTTTTTAGAAGCAGTCTTTAGGATCAGTCTGCCCTTAAAGGCCGATTATAATTCACTCAGTCTTTAGGATCAGTCTGATCTTAAAGGCCGATTATACTTAACTTATTATTTATGATCAGTCTGATCACATAGGCTGATTATAACGAGCTCAGTCTTTAAAATCAGTGTGTCTCAGCCTTTAGAATTAGTCTGGTCTTAAAGGATGAGTGTTACCAACTCTTTATTTAGGATCAGTCTGATCTTAAAGACCGGATATAAATCACTCAATACTTAAGGTCAGTCTGATCTTAAAGGCCGAGTATAACGAACTCAGTCTTCAGGATCAGTTCAGTCTCACCTCAAATGTAGGCCTATCGCAGATTTGTTAAATTTTACGTTCTGAGAGGAAAATAAAAAAAAAGGTTTTAATACATTCATTTCAAGGCAATTAGCTTAATTCATTTCAAGGCAATTAGCTTATTTTATAACAATCGTTTAATATGTTTAAAATTTTTATACTTCGATTACTTTGATTTGCATATAGATCGCAACGGCAAATTAAATTCAATGACCATATAACAATGATTTGTTATATGGTCATTGAAAAATTATAAATAGGTCGCCCCACTGTTGTTAAACTGGATAAACGTACTCATCCAAATGTTATCGGTGCTGATATCAAATCCACTTTTTCATAGAGTGGAGTCACCGACTGCTTGAAAGATAATGTCATCAGTAAAGTACATTCGATGAATCTACAAACTCAGCTTTAAATAATTTGTGGATGATTTAAATCTTCTTCGTCGTATTTGTCGGAATATTTTGATTCAGTCACAATCAAATCGTATAATCTATCAGTCAAGGTCAAATAATTTATATTGTATTAACCCTTATCCCGGTAAGGAATTTTAAAGTTGTATCTCGCCACCGTGACCCACATCTGTAAGTGACAAATGGTTCAATCGTTATTAATCTATAAAACGGCACATTCCTGCTGTACACACATTAAAAGTATAGATTGATTTTTTTATTTTGTCATTATAATTATGTGACGCCAATTATGAAAGAGTAATAAAAGAACGACTGAATAAATAAATGAATGAATGGGGTCACTTTGTGAACATACATGCATGTTGCCCGTATTCTCGTACAAGTTACGATATATCGTAGGCTTCGGACTGGTCGAGATGGCCATCTCGACCAGTCCGAAGCCTGCGATATATCGTAACTTGTACGAGAATACGGGCCCTCAGGAGAACATCCAGAGGATGACATTGCCCAGCAAACACGAAACGTTCACCCAATGCTGTTACAATGTTGGACCACCTTCTGCGACTCTGTCTGAACATTGTACCGACATTGGACTGGGTGCCATGTAGACATGCGAGCCTGCTGGTTTCTTGGAAAACCCTTTACTGAGAGGTCTGTTGGGAGAACAGTAGTCAGACGAGATTATCAAGAAAAAAGAAAAATCAATCAGAACCCGGCAAAAAAACTCAATGGAAAAAACTCCACAGAATGGATGCAAAAACTGTAAAAATGAAGAACACAGGAAAATCCATTTTAGCGAATGAACCCATTGAAATAGGTGGGTGCGGCTGGACTAGACTGGTGGTGTGGGGATTGTGATGGACGGAGATAAGACGTGAAGATACGATCAAATAACAAACAAAAAAGAATCATGTATCTTGCTGTGTTGTCGATAATGACGCAGATGGGTCTAATTGGATGAAGATTTTGAAGTAGGTTACAAAGAACAATTCCATATATTGTTAAAATAGATTAATGACAATTTGCGTTCTAAAAACCTTTCATTGGGTTTACCATTTCAGTGCGGGGATCGTCATTAGACACAGATTCTGACGTCCTTAGATGTCTGTAGACGTCAGAATCTGACGTCTGAAGTCGATACCAGCACTTAAAGACTATACTATGTATAATGGAAAGCGCTAGTTAAGACATGTATGATGATTTCAAATTGAAAATAACTCCTTGGTCTCTTGGCTTAAATAAAATAATTCAGCGATTTAAGGATTGAAATTAGTTTTCAGGGATGAAACGTTATGCTTCGATGTGTTGATCATGAAGGCTTAGAGGGTTAAGCAATACTGGAGAGTGAAAGGTGGCCAGGAGGAAATGGTGAAAAGGAAATCAATCAAACCGCTGAAGAAATGACGAAGCTCAACAACTGATGGCTGTCAACTGACTGAGGTATTTTTTAGGAATAACCGCGAAAATTTCCACTGTTAAAAAGGCTTCCCACGGGAAAATAGAAGTATAAATTAGGTAACATGTCGCTCACAACATGTTTGCCCCTCTAGAGGAGTGTGGCCTATGTGATCATCATCATGTGAGTGAGTGAGTGAGTGAGTGAGTGAGTGAGTGAGTGAGTGAGTGAGTGAGTGAGTGAGTGAGTGAGTGAGTGAGTGAGTGAGTGAGTGAGTGAGTGAGTGAGTGAGTGAGTGAGTGAGTGAGTGAGTGAGTGAGTGAGTGAGTGAGTGAGTGAGTGAGTGAGTGAGTGAGTGAGTGAGTGAGTGAGTGAGTGAGTGAGTGAGTGAGTGAGTGAGTGAGTGAGTGAGTGAGTGAGTGAGTGAGTGAGTGAGTGAGTGAGTGAGTGAGTGAGTGAGTGAGTGAGTGAGTGAGTGAGTGAGTGAGTGAGTGAGTGAGTGAGTGAGTGAGTGAGTGAGTGAGTGAGTGAGTGAGTGAGTGAGTGAGTGAGTGAGTGAGTGAGTGAGTGAGTGAGTGAGTGAGTGAGTGAGTGAGTGAGTGAGTGAGTGAGTGAGTGAGTGAGTGAGTGAGTGAGTGAGTGAGTGAGTGAGTGAGTGAGTGAGTGAGTGAGTGAGTGAGTGAGTGAGTGAGTGAGTGAGTGAGTGAGTGAGTGAGTGAGTGAGTGAGTGAGTGAGTGAGTGAGTGAGTGAGTGAGTGAGTGAGTGAGTGAGTGACTATTGCTTTACGTCGCTTTCTGCAAAATCATTGCAATATCGCGACAGAAGGAAGCCCGAAGTCGGGAATATGCCATACCCTTCTCGAATGACTTCAAGGATTCTATATAGTGCATAGTACCATAGACAGCACTGCACCGGTGAAGTCAACAAGTGCAACAAGTATAAAATTAATGAATTAATGTGAGATAAACTACGTCAAACAGTCATGTTACTGATACTGATGTGTGGTGTTTTGTTGATTAAAAGGGCAACTGTATACATAGGACTTCTCACAAATGTCAGTATCGGAGAGTTGTTATATAATTTATTTTCTCCCCACTTGAAGCTGTGTATCGCTACCGCGACCCACAACTTCAAGTGGTTAAAAATCAGTTAAATTATGAGCAATTTGAACTAAATTGTGTGCAAATCCAGCAAATGTAATGTAGATTTATCCTTAAAGTCAGTTGTTTCAATGACAAATATAACGACTGCAAGCGGCTAGACGTGATTAGCAATTTAAAGGTGAATGGGAAATGTGAGCTGTACAAAATGGCAACATGAGAAACTCACTACGGAATGAATCGAGTATTTGTTTCCGAGACAGGTTTTTACAGGCTGAAGGTTTCCGTATGTATGTAATACCTTCAAATGTAATGTGAACAATATATACGAGAAATGCATCTAAGACTCAGATTCTTTAAAAATCCTTACAGCGCGGGGATCGATTTAAAGAGTAAAATGTTTCCATTGGTCCTATAGGTCCATAACATAGGTATTCAAATTAAGCAGAAAGAGCTAGCTGGCACATCAACCCTTGTCCTGCTGAACTGCTTCAATTGTATTCTTCGTCATTTGAAGCTGGAATTGCTAACGCAATTTCCAGCTTCAAATGAGGAAAAAATACTATTTATGAAAAATAGACATGTCTAAAATTCAATTATTGGATTAACTAAGCATCTACTAAAAACTATTTTATCAAAATTAAGTGATATTTTCATTGATCTAAAACATCCTTAACCCCGTATATAGCCGGGCATAGCAGGACAAGGGTTAATAATGATTTCATATTGAAAAACCCTTTGGTGTCTATGGTTTGTATAAACATATTTCAGCGCTTTAAGAATTTATGTAGTGTAAAGCGGCTGCCATTGACGTGATCACCTCGTCATGATTACCTGATGTGGTGAGGAAATATACTTTTCCTGACATTAAGTCGCAATTATATAGATTGAAGCCTTTGATTATGTGATCGAATCGAATCATGTACTACATTGCCATATTACTGTATTTCCTTGGCTGCATGTGACCTCCCGCTCCCCCTAACCCACCCCCCCCCCCCCCACCTCCTCCCTCCGGATACATCTAAATATAAACACAACAAATTGAAGGACAATACTTCTATATTGATATTTATCAGTGCAGCTCCCGTAAAAACGCATGCATGCTACACACCTATCACAATGTGTACTCCTCTATTTCTGAGCCTCATTTTGACGCTGGGGTGTTTCCAATCACAGTAATGTGTCCCCGCGCCCGTCAGTCACCGCGATGTATCGCCCAGGTCACGTTTACACACATAACGAATATTATGCTAGTTACGTGCTGCACGAGATTTGATGTCTGTGCGATGAAGACTCTCCACTGGGGAAATGATAAACAAAGTATCTATATTTTAAAACTGAAAATACTCACTTTTATCGCAGTATTACTGGCCGACGGGTAGCACGCTGCATGGACCTGAAATGGGAACCAGAGATCAACTATTTAAATCTCAGAATAGCATGAAGATGTTTTCTTTCAATTGCAGCTGGAATATCTAACACAAATTCCAGCTTCATTTGAAAGATAAAAACGTCATCTTATTTAATTTTTCAACCACTTGAAATTCTCGACCCACAACATCAAGTGAAAGAAAATTACTACTCGTTTTTGTTTAATATATTTTATGAAAATCTGCAGGGATTAATACACTTTTATTCGTTAGCACAGAAACAATCAAAGTGATAAAATCGAAAGTAGACAAAGTTGAAAAGCTTTATGAAGCCATTATGAAGCCTTCAATCATCACAATTGTGTTTTTTACACTCGCACATATTTTGTGATGTAGGCCTATAGCAACGAAAGAGTCCAGAAAACAGCAACAGGAAATGTCCAGAGAATTTTGAAAAACAACATCTATATGTAAAATTGACTTGTTTTTATGTAAATACCACTCATGTAGTCTACCCTACAGTACAACGCATTTTGAGGATAAGCAGGGGCTGGGAGGGGGTGGTACAGACACCCAAAAAACTGTGGATAGTCTATGGCACTGAGCTGAAAAACAGCTGAATTCATAGTCTTTTATACACAGCATGAAGCTGGGAAATGTAGGTATTCATTGACCATAAACTGATAAACACCAGTTGATCGATCAATTGGTGGATTCACGACCCTAAAGGGTCATTACACTCTCCTTGGCATCCATTATTGAACATTTCCCAGCTAACACAAAGACATTGACTCAACGTTGTTTTAATGTTGGGCCAGAATCGTAGATAGTGGTCCAACATTACACCAACGTTGACTCACTGTCTTGTGTTCGCTGGGTTACTCAGAGCATTTAATTTTACTCCAGTGATTGGGGGATTGGAAACTGCCATTAGCATGATTACGTTAATTAAAACACATCAGATCAGACGTTGGTACAATGTTGGGTCAACGTTTGTTACTCAATCCTATCGCTATACACCCACCGCCATTTAAACAAAAATTGACCCAAAGCTGGTAAAACATATTGGCAACATGCATGTAAAACTCTGGTTGGTTGAGATGCTAATGGTGCCATTACCCCTTACACCGCTAATCACGAGAATAGTAGTTCTTAATCTGTTAACCCTTTCAAGCCTGAGTTCACCATTGTCATCTTCATCCACTTTCATTATCATTATCATTTCATTATCACTTTTCTCGCCACAATGTACACCAAGTTCAAGGCGAATTTAGATCGACTGTGATTTTCCACGAGCTGCTCACAAAACCTTGAAATGTCACAGTAATCATACGAATTTGAGCCATTTTGGGATTAGAGTTGGACCCACCCCGGCCGGCCCAGTGCGTTGGCCCTGTGTTGATCTGATCTTGGGCCAACGTTGTAGACGCTGGACCAGCATTGGATCGACATGGGACCGACGTATTGTGCCGGCTGGGTGGTTTCAGGCGGTGTACCAGCCTTGTGCCAATTTCGGCTGTACTTTTTCGTTTGTACTTTTATAAACACATGCTGCAATGTTTCACCCTCTGTACATAATGTTAATAATGTGTGTATTTGGTAAGTTTTTCAAGAGAAGTTCTGACGCATTTATGTAATGTCAAATAAAAAAAGAAGATTTATTAACATTTATAATTAAAATTAGCTACGCAATTAATTATTTATTTATCGGTTATAATACTATGTAGAATTGTATTTGTATTGTCTTTACTGTATACCATGTATAACACATGTACTTCAATATGGAGGTGAATAAAGACATATATATATATCCACTACAAGCCGCGAATTGCCGCCGTAATTCTCGACTTGTAGTGGATGAAGATGATTTTAGGGGTCTTGTTAAATTGAAAAAAATCTAAAAATCCGAGAAAAACTCGGTTTGGTCAGACCCCACTCACCCACCCGCCTATCCATTTTTTATTATTATTTTTTGAAAGTCGGGGCTTGACCCATCTACCCAGTTACGGTAGCTTTCATCCAATCTAGACCTGATACCCAGCAAATACGAGACAAAAACCCAATGTTAGTCTAATGTTGGGCCAGTTTCGCAGACGGTAAGCCAACATTATACCAGTATTTGGTTAATGTCTGGTGTTTGCAGGCTACAAGTTATGTGATTTATTAGACAAAGACTTGGACATGTCACCACCCATATGAAGTGCCCTGCAAAGCTAAAAGGCAGTAAATACTCGAGAACTGATAGAACCATTGTCTATGATTTTTATACAACATGTAGTTCAAAAATTAAAGAAAATTATCATGTATTGGTAAACCTGAATTTCATGGAACTTTTCTTTCTAAAAACCGTCAGTTGTAATAAAATTGAGTCTGTTTTTAGGGATGTAAAAGGATGCTTTAATGCATCGTGAGGGTTTAAAGGGTTAAATTGGCCGATCAAATAATGGATATTGGGAATGCAATGACAAATATGGGTAATTTTCATCCACTTCAAGTCGCGGTAACGAGACACAACTTCAAATGCATGGTAAACATTTAAATGCTTTAATTTAGCAAATATGAGTAATTTTCACCCACATGCAGTTGGGGATCACGGTAGCGTTTGAAGAAAATTAAATAAAATAAATTAGCAGGATAAGGGTTAAACAAATAAGATGTATTGAACCAGCATTGGCTCAATCCTGGCTCAATATCTATGTACAGGCTGAATAGAAAGCTCGCTCAAAGCACCGTCTGTGATGTTAGGCCAGAATTATTGAACCAAACTGCCATGGTATTGATATTCCACGCTAAACCAACATTAAGCTAACGTTATATTAATGTAGGCCTACCTAACTTACTGTTATCTATCGCACCACATACCTGCTCATACATACACTGTTGTCATGTATGCGAAAGCTACTACGTCTAAGTAAACATAGCACTATATGCGGAGTCAGTGCAAAGTACACATCCTTATGTGTACCTTGTCTACACACACAATACATCGACCCAATGTGTGCCCAATGTTGGGCTGGCGTCGTAGGCGGTGGCCCGTCTTTGGTCAAGATTTGGGTTGATGTCTTCTGCTTACTGGGAATTATCTGCCAGGCAGCAGCCCCAATAAATCAGTCACAGTCTGTACTGAACACACAGTACAGACGTACTGTTCATGTGTTACTGGACGAACACAGAATTGGTAGGCCCTGTGCTAAGACAACGTTATAACAACCCTGGATAATGTGTCAGATATGGCATCAATAATACAGGAAGAAGTGATAGGACATATGGCGTCAGATAAACTGGACGAGGTGACAGGCTCTGTGATGTCAGATAAACAGAAAGAAGTGACAGGTTCTGTGGCGTTGGATAAACAGAAAGAGGTGACATGCTCTGTGACGTCAGATAAACAGAAAGAGGTGACAGGTTCTGTGACGTCAGATAAACAGAAAGAGGTGACATGTTCTGTGACGTCAGATAAACAGAAAGAGGTGACAGGTTCTGTGACGTCAGATAAACAGAAAGAGGTGACAGGTTCTGTGACGTCAGATAAACAGAAAGAGGTGACATGTTCTGTGACGTCAGATAAACAGAAAGAGGTGACATGTTCTGTGACGTCAGATAAACAGAAAGAGGTGACAGGTTTTGTGACGTCAGATAAACAGAAAGAGGTGACAGGTTCTATGGCGTCGCTTAAATTGAAAGAGGTGGCAGGTTTTGTGACGTTGTATAAACTGGAAGAGGTGACAGGATCTTTGGCCTCAGATAAACAGAAAGAGGTGACAGGTCCTGTGGCTTCAGATAAACAGAAAGCGGTGACAGGTTCTGTAGCATCGGATGAGTGGGAAGAGGTGACAGGTTCTGTGATGTCGGATAAATGGGAAGATGTGACAGTTTCTGTGGCGTCGGATAACCTGCAAGAGGTGACATGTTCTGTGGCGTCAGATAAACAGGTAGAGGTGACAGGCTCTGTGACGTCAAATAAACAGGTAGAGGTGACAGGTTATGTGGCGTCGGATAAACAGGAAGGGGTGACAGGTTTTGTGGCGTCAGATAAACAGGTAGAGGTGACATGTTCTGTGGCGTCAGATGAATGGGAAGAGATGATATGCTCTGTGGCGTCAGATAAACATAAAGAGGTGACAGGTTCTGTGGCGTCGGATGAATGGGAAGAGATGACAGGTTCTGTTGCGTCGAATAAATGGGAAGAAGTGACAGGTTCTGTGGCGTCAGATGAATGGGAAGAGGTGACAAGTTCTGTGGTGTCGGATGAGTGGGAAGAGATGACAGGTTCTGTGGCGTCGGATGAGTGGGAAGAGGTGACAGGTTCTGTGGCGGCGAATAAACAGGTAGAGGTTACAGGTGCAGCAGCATCAAATAAGCAGGTACAAGTCAGGAGTTATGTGGCACCAGGTGAACATGTGGAGGCTATAAGTTCCGTGGCATCTAAACAGGTAGAGTTGCCCAGCTCTGCTGCGTCAGATAAACAATTGAAGGAGGTGTGTAGGATCCGTTTATGGGGTATAGGACATGTATATGGTATGGTGGTGTACCGGCAGAAGGTTTATGTTGTCCATTATCGAGGTTTAGTAGTGTACTGCTATACACCTGATGGTTTACTCAGTCACCGGTATAAACATAAAGGTGGAGCGGACATTAGTGTTTTTGGAATGTGTCTCATGATGGATGGAGATTCTGCAATGATGGTTGTCAGTGACGGCCTTAATGACGCTCTAGTCTGGATTAAAATCAGTGATTCTGGAGCCATGAAATATCACCATACACAGCAACTTAATTACAGTCCTTGTGGATTATATAATGACGGAGGTGATCTGCTGGTCTGTAATGATGACAACCACACTATTACCCGCTACAGTCATGACGGTCAGACACTGGCTGTCGTCAATCTACCTGATAATGTAATGCCATGGTGGGTAGCACGTCACGGTGACAGTGACCAGTATGTGGTCAGTGATTTCTGCTATCTTCAGGTTGTGATCATTGATAATGAAGGACACACGAAGACATGCTACGAGAATGAGAGACAAAGTTTGAAGCATGGTTGGTCTCGTCACGTGATAACTGACCCTCACAGAGGTGTCCTGATTGCTGATTACAATAACAATCAGGTGCGGCTGCTGAGGACGACAGGAGATGTGGTGAAGCTACTGGATCACCACGTGAGATCACCACGCATCCTGTATCTGGATAATGATCACCACAGATTGTATGTATCTGGTGCAGCACATGTGTTTATATTCCATTATGAGCTTTCAAACGACGCCAAAGAACGTACCGTGAAATCACCACAATCGGCATTAAAGTGGAAATGTGATAATTAGACTGCAATATATCACTTCCGCTCAAAATATGTGACACTTATTGGAGTGTTAGATTGTACACTTTAACTCAGAGAAGACAAGGGGACTAATTTGTGATGATTACTATACATGCTTTTATTGTGGTTACATAGGTCACCACACATATAGCATGTATTCTAGAGTATTTAATAATATCTAATAATACATATACATGTAGTTGTCTGGAAATTGGAACAAAAATCGCAACGGTGAGAGCTGTAACAGCTCGACGTGAATTCGAGTGCTGTTACAGCTCTGAACGTACGATTTGGGTTCCAATTTTCAGACAACAGTTTATGTTTATTTGACTTCCAGTTAAAAACATGCAAAAATGGTACATTATAATTATTATTATCATTTTTTGAACATGTTATTAACTTTGGTTGACGGGAACAGGTCGAGACGACCTCTACAATGCCTGTCAACCATATAAGTGAATTAAAATTATAGAATAAAATAATATCCATTGTTTAAAATAGCAATAGCAACTTAAAAATGTACATAGTATAGATTATAAAGTTTACTATTTGTACACATAAAATAAAATAACCGACAATTGTCTGTCATCTGTTTCCTGCACCAAAACCAGAGATAAAATAGCTACACTGTGCTCTACACCGTGTAGCAAAAAAGGACTCTCTGGAAAGCGTAGAAACCTAATTTAAACCTCTAAATGCTTTAGTTGTCTATTATATCAAAGGACATACAACTAGGATATGTGAAAAGGAAAAACAGTAAAAACTTATGGCACTCTTAATTTTAACATAGGCCTACATACATCCCTAAATAAAAGTAATACTATAAACCTAGAATACATCCACTGACGTCAGCTCATATAGCCGTCGCGCAGCCGAAATATGCTGAGTAGTACCACATATGCAATTTTAGACTGGAGGAAAAACAATCCCAAACTCAAGAAGTAAATCAGTTGATTAGATATCTTTGAAATTCAGCATAATGACCCACCTGGTCTGGAAACAAAGGCTACTGAAAAATCACTTAACTTAAAAATAAAACAAAAAAAAAAAAAAATTTTGAGGAGAACAGCCATCCATGCCATGTGGTAATACTCTAAGTCAGATCATGACAAGCGTGATCATGTAGAGTGATGTCGGTCTGCTCCGAACAGTATCAGAGACTGTCTCCGGCCTGAATTCGAGCCAGGCAGACAACACAATGCAACATTCGCAGATTATCGTTCATAGGTCGATCACTTAAGGTGCCATTTGTGCTAAATATAATAAAACAAATAATAGTGGTCCAATAATGGAACCTTGCGGTACACCTGATGTTACAGGTAAAGGTGACGATACCTGACCTTCTATCATAACTGACTGATACCGACCTTGCAGATAATTTTCAATCCACTGCAATAAGTTACTGCCAAAGCCAAATGTTTTAAGCTTGTGAACTATCAGGTCATGCGGTACAGAATCAAAGGCTTTGGCAAAGTCAATAAATATAATGTCTGTTTGACTTCCAGAGTCTAAATTTCTACTGATATCAGAATATGTATCAATTAGTTGTGTGGTAGTAGAGCGATGTGACATAAAACCATGTTGAGCCGAATTAATTTGAGGACTGACAACCGGATAAATGTGATTGAATACAAGTCGTTCCATAACTTTACTCACACTGTTGAGAAGTGATATTGGTCTGTAATTATCGACTTTGCATTTCTTGCCTTTTTTGTGAATTGGTACAACATTAGAATACTTCCACACTTCAGGTAATGTACAAGTTGACATACTGAGGTTAAACAGTGTGGTTAGAGAGGGGGCTAATTCAGTGTCTTATTCTCTTTATTAAACACATGGATATCAATGACAAATATACAAACTTGTACATATGTCAACGTTTTCCTTTTTGTATTATTGTATTAATCTAATTTTTCATTTTCTCGACAAAAACTATTGTCTTGTCCATGATTACAGGTTATGCCTGCTCAGTGGAGGTCCGTGCCTTTACGCTAGCAACTGGGTCAGTCAGGGCGGAAAAGTACATAACCTAACTTCAATCTATAGGTGTCATTTTTTTGTCTAGACGCAATCTACAGGTGTTACAAAGTGCATGGCTGCACAGCAGGCATACACATGATGTGTGGCGTTAGGTTGCGACAGCATAAGACTACATCTACACTATCAGGCTCGACAGCACAAGGATATAGCTCCATTTGAAACATCGTTTAAGACAATTAAGACTGAATATGCCTTCAAAATATGTTCTTTATTTCATCACAGGAAACAAGATAAAATCAACTGTGATCAATCCCTTCAGTGATTGCGAAATTATGGCATAAATAAACTCTAAGGAGGAGGATCAGCTAGATTTGCATGTGCTATGTAATTTATGTAAGCTTAATAGCACTGTGGCAACGTTCATATTAAGTGATACTTCCGCGGCTGTTAACAACACATATTTAATAATGTTGTGTAGAATATATATATAAGGTCTCCGGGAACTGCCAAGATGATGGTCATGTTTGTCCAGTTTAATGTTCAGTTTAAAATAGCAGAATGACGGCCATGAATATCCAGCTTACAGGCCAGCCTAAAATAACCAAATGATGGCCATGGTAGTTCAGTTTACTGGTCAGCCATCAACGTTCAGCTTACTGGCGAGCTTGATTTAGCTAAATGACGATCATTCATCTTCAATGGCTTATTATACAGTATAGATTAGAAGTGAATTTACAGTAAGCAAAAATAATACACAGATCAACGTCTACAGCGCTCAATGTTGTCTCAGTGTTTAACAAGCATTTGTTCTGGCCCAATATAGACAAAGTACTTAGCCAGCATTCCACTCCAGTTGGAAGTGCTACTGATAAAAATGATAAATAATGTTGCATTAATGTCAGTCCATCATTTTCGATGCTGGGCAAACATCAAATTAACCTTTGATCAATGCATCATGTCTGTCGTTATCTGTCAAATACAACACAACACCCCAGCAAACGTGAGGCATTCACCCAATATTGTTTCAATGTTGGACCAGCTTTGAAGACGGTGGCCAAACATTGAAACAGCATTAGATGATTTCCTCATGTTTGCTGGGCAAGTTACACCGCATGACTGTTACGATGTATGATAAAGCTGATAAGCATTAAGTAAACACTCCACATTGTGCAGAGTAACCAAGGGTAAGTTACAAAGTCTACATCTTACAGGTGTATAATACCTGTGTGTACCAGATAACAACGTCATCAAATCAGTAACATAATTAACAAACTGAACTGTTACGAAGCCAGCCTGCTCATGGGTATTATACTGGCTAACATCAGGAAAGCAACATGTCTTAGTAAAATGCACTGTACTAGAACACTGTAACCATGGCAGTTGCATCAGATATGACTGTGGGATCAGATACATATTTGGAAGAGGTGGGTAGGATCTGCTTACATAAGCATAAGGATGGAGGTGATGTTGCAGGCATGGTGGTATATCATCAGTGTGTTTATGTTGTACATGATGAAGGTTTAATAGTGTATTGTTATACACCTGATGGTTCACTGAGTCACAAGTATGAACATAAAGATGGAGCTGGAATTAGTGTTAACGGGATGAGTCTCATGATGGATGGAGAAACAGCCATGCTGGTTGTCAGCGACGAGCTGAATAAAGATCTCGTCTGGATTACAATCAGCGATGACGTCAATATGGAGTATCACCATACACAACATCTTGATTACAGGCCTTGTGGGTCATGTAATGACAGAGGTAACCTAATGGTTTGTGATCCTGACAACCACAATATTCACCGCTACAGTCATGACGGTGAGACACTGGCTGTCATCAAGCTGCCTAATAACGTCTGGCCGTGGTGGGTAGCACGTCATGGTGACGGTGACCAGTATGTGGTGACTGAGTATTGTCTCTTCACTGACAGGATGTGGGATGATGAGCAGGTCAGTGGCGCATCCAGAGGGGTTAGGGGCATCCTGACCACCCGCTTCAAAAATTAATTACCTAAAAAAGCCCCTATATGTTAGCTGAGAAGAATTAAAAATCAGTGTATTTTTCTTTTTTCTTTCGGACCCCCCGCTTTGCAAAATTCTAGATCTTCCCATTCAGGTTGTGGTTATTAACAAGGATGGAAAGGTGAACGTAAGGCACACATGTCATATTCAACGGGAGGTTAAGGGCATCCTGACCCCCCTTTTTAAAAAAAATAATTGCCTAAACATCGATCAAATTTGCCAAAATATCGGAAATTGACACTCAACTTGAGGCACTACCCTGGTAAATTTAGAGTGCCAAGCCCCTATATGTTAGCAGAGAAGAATAAAAAAGTTTATATTTCTTTTTTTCAATCAGACACACCGTTTGTCAATATTCTGGATCTTTCCCTGCAGGTTGTGGTGATTAACAAGGATGGAAAGGTGAACGTAAGGCACACATGTCATATTAGTGGTGTGAAGCTGGGTGGACCACGCCACGTCATCACTGACCCTCACAGCGGTGTCCTCATTTCTGACGTCTATCTTAACAAGGTGCTGCTGCTCAGGACGACAGCATATGTGGTGAAGCTACTGGACCAACACGTGAGATCACCACTCATCCTGTATCTGGACACTGACCATCACAGACTGTATGTCTCTGGTACGGACCAACATAAAGTACATTATGTGTTTGTATTCTATTATGCCCTCTTAAAATGTGAAAAATAACTTGCCAAATCACCAATCTGGATATGAACATGCGAATGAATCATTATCGTCAAATACTGGATAGTACTGATAATAGCACTTCATCATGTCGTTGGTGACCCAGTGCTTTTATAACCTGGGCCAAGACTGAGCCAGCAAGTCCGTACAGGCTGCTGAACAAATAAATACATATAAATCGTCTGCTATCAGGAAAAAGTGATGTAAAATAATCAGCCTTCTGTGAGTATGTGAAGTAAGCTCTGACTTTTGCACCATCATACTTCGCTATAATTGTCACATTCAATTAAATCACCGTGGTGATTAGGGTCATTTCTGTATAATGGCATGGGATAGTACACTACAGTGGCTTAGGACTCTCTCATCCTTGCTCCTACAGTTAAATCACAGTAGTGGCTAGGGCCATTTCTGTATAATGGCAATGTGCAAACCCTAGGTGTCACATCAGTGTTCAGTCGCCAATTAACCAATTTAAAGCTAAAATTGTGTGATGTCTTGACGGAGGAGTGTAACACTGCTGAGATAGTCTAGCAGTACATAAATACTGTGTACTGTCAATGCACTGACATTTTTTAAACTTCAGATTTAACCCCAAGAGAGCAGTTGGAAAGGAATATATGACTAATGGGATAATAGCAGTTTTGTTTTTGTATTTTTTCAAAGTTAGGGTGATATATTCTAATGACCTGGGATTTGATCGGCATGAATAAATGTTATGCTGTTGAACGACTGGGATAATCGACGACAGCCTTCTCACTCAGTTGAATGACTGGAAAGATTAGAGCCTCCTGTGGATAATGGCAGCTTGCCAACTCGAGGTGTTGGTAGGTTGCCCGGTTCACTCAGCGGCCAGCTATGACAGCATCTGAAAAATTCTGGAACTCCCACCATAGTTTTAGTAGAAACAAAACTACCACTGGCCTGTTTTCTGGCCACCTCATTATTATCCAAGCCAGAGACAAAGGTTAGCAGTGTCCACACATGAACAGGCAACACTGCTAAATGTTATTTAATCGTCTCATAATTTTCCATGGGTTCGTTTGCCCTTCAATGATAAAGCATAAGTTTAGGAATTTATTTTCTAAGTTTATTAGTTTTTAGCAGATGTTGTAGACTGGTCTAGTTGGACTTGTATTGCAAATAATAATTACGAAAAAATTGTATCTATTTGCAAAATTTACAAGTAATATACACGGGATGTCACAGAATCTATGTGATGCACATCAGAAAAAAACTTGATGCCCAGATATTTGTGAAGTGTTTAATGATAATGGATGTACAGTTGTGGTACAATTTTCTTGGAAACATAAACAATTTCATGAAACAACTTCACATATGCATGTGAAGTTTGACTTTGCTCACAGAAGCCGTAAATCTGACGTCAGTATTAACCCTCAAAGCGCTGAAATATTTTGGTATAAACTATGGTGACCAACGGGATATTTTTGCATAAACCATGGAGACCATGTGTTTTTTCATTTGAAATCAGCATAAATGATTACATAGTTAGCTCATTTCGCTTAATTTGAATTCTTACGTTATGCAGTTAAGGGACGACAGCTATTATAATATTTTAATTCTCTTAGTACGGGGATGAACGTCTATATACACGTTGTAGATATACTTGTATTCTTGATTTTTTCAATAATTATATCCTGAACATTTAGGATTTTGGCCCATGAGGAAAAACAATACAGCTATGCGTGCAAAATATTAGGCACATTTGTTGTCTAAAGCACTCAAACAGACTAAAGCCGGGCCTCGGAGTTCGGGAACTCCTTTTCTAGTTGTATTTGATCTCAAACTTGCCTAAAACCGTATAGGCCTATAATTACAGTCCCAGCAACGAAAGGTTTACATTAAATCGTGACAAAAAGCATACGCTATTTTTTCATAGGGGAACACAATCGCTTCTAAACGAATTTCTCATTAATCTGAAATTAAACAGATATTAGCAACGCAAACTTCCACCCATTTGAAGTTGTGGTTCGCGGTAGCGAGACACAACTTCAAGTGGGTGAACATTTCCATTCTATAACTTAGCGCTTTTAGGATTAAAGTGGTATATCCCCAGGGATGTATTCTGATCTACTTAATACTCTATCCACACTCGCTGAACGTGAGAATGTGGGCATAAACACATGAATGCGGGTATATTACCTTGGGTAATGTGACACTGATTACAAATCAGTATCAGCTACTGGGCAGGGATAATAGAATACATCAGTTACTGGTTTACGAAAATAATATACTCTGTCGCAATCATTTTTTGTAGTTAATGTCATTAAACCTTTTCAAAGCTGAAATACCATGGAGATCGAAGGGTTTCCTTCACCTCATAAATGTCTTAGTTTGCTCTTTTCACTTCATTTGAATACCTATGTTATTGGTCTACGGTCATTATAAATATGTCACTCTCACAGTGCGGGAATCGACTTTTAGATGGTAATTTTACACTCATCCAGGTAAATATCTTTCCTTTGTATATTAAAATTATTGTTATATCATTTTTTAAATCAAATAAAAAGCACCTGATTATTATGTTACAAGGCTTTTTAACATCATCTCAATCAGGTGTTACATCTACAACCTATGGTAAAGTTTTTTAATTCCAAACAGTTTAATTCCCAGCATCATATTCCTAGTATTATGGTGTTTTGTTATAATGACATCGACTGCACTCTGGTCTTAAGAACAGAAAAAAACTAGCAAACCGTGTGTGCTGATTTATTGTTGTACTATAGAAATGCCAGGATGTGTTAATGATGCCATTTCCAGCAGATGTTACACGTGGATTGAATGTAACGTGTGAACAAAACAATACCCCCCCCCCCCTTTGGCCTAAGAAAGAGATATAGCTTCCATTTGGAAGTAATGATAGCAACGATACTGCCAAAAATTCGTATTTTCAAATAACAAATTCTAACGAACATTGCATCCATACTAACACTATACGGGCACTAGCAGATTGGAAAAAAAATTCGTGTTTAAATTTTCGCGATATAGTGATTTTGGGAGATTTCGCCAAGTCTTCAAATCGCGAATTTTCAACTTTAAAAAGACATTTTTTTCAGTCGTAAAAAAGTATCGAGAAATCCTAAGATTTTAAATTCGCGAATTTGTCCTCCGCACAAAATTCGTGAAAACATAAAAACGCGATTATTACGCGGTTGACAGTAATTAGACTCCTAGCAAACACAATGTCGTTTCAATGTTGGCCTACCGTCTTCAACGCTGGGCCAACATTTAACCAGCCCCGGGTGAACGTGTCATGTTCGCTGGGTAAGAACTTTGTGTTAAAATTGTTGAGGAGGCCCTGAGCCGATGTCACTCATGGAGTACTGATAACGGTGTCACATAAACAACTATACAGATGTTAATACAATTATTGAATGGCTTCACGTCCAGATTTTATCCCAAGAACAAAACATGCCTCAAAAACGTGTACTTATTTTTTTAGTTTATTCATTCATTCACTTGGTATTTCTGTCTCTGAATATATGTGCTGTTTTTATTGTTTGTAGGCCGCTGCTAAGTATCATACAAAGATTATCTTCGAATGATGCGGCTTTTTTTCATTATTTAGATCCGACGTATTTTCAAGCTGTTATAAAATAATGTTTTATGTAAATTTTACGATAGTCCACACCATGGCTTTGATAATGAATCCACTTTTTGTGAATTTTTATTTCTAATAGAATAATAAATAATCATCATTAAACATGTTAATTAGATCGTACATTTTTCGACAGGTTACGATGATTTTTGCTCCTCGAGAATAGTCGAAGATTAACTGTGTTTGATAATTAACAGCGGCCTACAAAGAAACAGCACAGAAATTAGAAGGCAGAAAGAACAAGTGCATGAATGAATAAATATATAAAAACTAAGTATATTCTATTGTACCGGCTTCAGGATTTATCACCAATAAAAACAAATGGGGACGATGCCCTCCTATTTTGAAAGCCAATTTGTATGATGGACATTATCCTTCCATTCACAACATTGCATACAGTATCGCGACGGAAAAAACTATAATGGGAACCATGCTGTACTATATTCGAATGATTTCAAGCTGTTCTTTTAAATTCAAATTCACAAAGGTATAGGTACCACTGCACACGCCGACCCTTGTCGGTGTGGAATACAGTATGGTAGTCCATGGGTCAGAAATGGTCATCATGCACCCCCCCCCCCCCACTAGTCACCCACACCAACTTTTTTTTAGGGCTTTGATATATGTCTAAAACATGAATTGAGATGTTACCAGTAAAACATAGGGGCGAAATATATATTTTGACCGCTTATATGGGGGTACCACCAAACCGGTCTAAAATTATAGGGTAGGGTTACGCAAACGCCTGTCGTTGATTTTTAGATTAACCAATCATCACATGCGATATACCATATAACTGATAATTGAATTTCCGATCTAATAATATATCACCCATGACAGTAGAGTAAATAGTGATCTCTCCATTTACGCTCAAACATGTTGTTTATTATAAAATAATCAAAATTGACAACAGAACAAACTAGTCAACATGGTAAAAAAACGACATAATAAATCGTAGCTGTTGGACATATCTATATCTGGCCTATGTTATCTGAACCGAGGTATGTGTATGCTTAAAAATAAGTATTATTTATCTTTATAAATGTCATACATATTTTTTAATGAAAGAATATATATTTAGCCTGGGCTGCTGAAATCTGAAACATACAACTTTGCTCGAGATTTTAGTGTATACTTTTTTTATTCACTTATTTTTACATAATTTGTGTGTGTTGAATTCAAATCTGTCGGATAACATTCTATATTTGATGACCTTCACCTTCAAATTAGCAAAACACAAAATGGCCACCAAAATGTTAAGAAAACCCCGTATTTGTTAAAGCACAATTTATGGTTTCTGAAACATTTGTAATTGAATTTTTTTTCCAGTGTCTTCGGAAAGAAATGGGGCGGGGGCCCTAGGGTAGTGGTTAGCACCGCTGCCTTTCACGCCAGAGCTCGGGGCTCGGTTCCCGGTCTCGGCGGTTTGAAAGAAACAAAATGTTTCTTCCCCATCCACGTGTGAAAGTCAGTATTGTGGGGAGCCTACGTGACCGAGAGGTAGCGTGCTCGGCCTCAGACCGACAGGGCTCGAATTTCGAATCCTGTGTCTGGAGGACAGTGTCATCTCAATCATCTCACCATCCTCAGGAGGTTCTCCTGGCCCAGTTTAGCCTATATGTGCACAAAGGTGGCCTAAAGCCCGATTCATTTCATTTCGGAAAGAAATGACCTTTGTTTGACCTTTAAATCCGATTTTGATGTATTTACTGTTTCTATAGGTACATGTATACAGCTAAACACGTTGACGATAATATGACGCATTTGTGGTAACATAGTGTATTTGAAATAAACGTTACTGACGAGTGAATTTAAAAGAAAAAATCCTTCAAATGAAACAGAAACAAAATGGCTATTGACATGTAAGTTAAACGTCTTTTTGTTATTTGTCCTACGGAATTGCTCAATTTATTATTGATTTTGTAAGACTTTGGGGCCGAAACAAACATTTCTGATGTTTATTGCTTATCGTCTGACCTATAGTTTATCGTAAAATCCAAGATGAACCTTATTTTACATATTTACTATTAAAATAATGACGTCAGTCTAAAATTAATACTAAACACAGCAAAGCATGATAGAATATACTGTGCTTAAACACAGTTTCGAATGCCTTTTAACCTGATCTGCCGTAATACGTGATTTTTTTTTAGATTTTCATGAAATAGATGTTGTTTATAATATTTTAGCTAACGTGCCTAAATCCCGTCTTATTGTTGTGTTGGTGGTAACCATTTTGAATTTGGAGGGCAAATATAGGTCATTTGGATCGTAACACATGACACATAAATTTATCAACTCCAAATCATGCAGAAAACAGAAATCGTGCAATAATGTGTAGCACAAATGTAGAAAAGATGTGGTTTTGGCGGCCATTTTTCGTTTTGCTTATTTAGAGGTGAAGGACACCAAATATAGAATTTTATCCGACAGATTCGAATTCGGCACACACAAATTATGTAAAAACAAGCGGGAGAAAAAATATAGACTTAAATGCAAAGCAAAGGTAAATGTGTCATACAGTATTTCAACCCAGGATAAATAAACACATTTCAAAAAAAATCTGCAATATTCTTTCATTAAAAATAAGCCATGCAAAAATCTTTCAGTTTTAAGGATATACACATCCGGGTTTAGAAAACATATGTCAGATATGGCCAATAATTAATCTTTTTATGTCGTTTTCATTGACCATGTTGACTAGTTTGTTTTGTTGTGGATTTTGATTATTTGTAATGAAAAAAGTTTAAACGTATGTGTAGAGATAACGGTTTCATCCACTGCATCATGCGATATAACAGTAGAACGGAAATTTAGTTATCTTTTGTATGATTTATTGCATGTGTAGATTGGTAAACTAGAACTGCAACGACAGACGTTTGCGTAACCCTACCCCCTAATTTCAGACAGGTTTGGGGGTAATCTCATATAAGCGGTCAAAATAAATATTTCGTTTCAATTTTGTTACTTATAACTTCTCAATTCATGTTGTGGACATATCAGAGCTTAAAAAAGTAGGTGTGGCTGAGTAGTGGGCGTGGGATGCACATGGACCAATTCTGGCCCATGAACTGTAGGTCTTATGTTAAATAGGTAATTTATATCCACAGCGGCTATTATTGTCACATTGGTTTATATGACGTTTGCATCAAAAGGATTTTATTCGCAACAAAAAATACATTGTTCCCAGAAGGCCATCATGTACGACGCTGGCCAAACATTTAACCAACATAGGGTCGATGAACTAACATAGGGTCAATGTTTCGTGTTATATGGTCATCCCAGATTGGTGTTCAGATTAAATGCCAATTAATTTACTACACATAATAATATATCACTTCCTAAATATAGGGTAGTTTAATCGGGCCCGGGGTCGTGTAAAATAATATATGTATCCCATTGCTTTATCTCACATATCTCTATAATGATTATATATATATTACTTACCGCATGGAAGTACAGTTTGGGACCGTATAATATAGTCCTTGGTCGCCCAGGTTAATTGTATTTCATGGCAAACAGGAGTCGTAGATTCAATGTTGATTTAATGCTGGTCCACCGTCTGTGACGCTGGCCCAGCATTAGGATTGGGTCTTGTTATGTTACTGGGATATAGCGTTATCTCCTATCCCATAGAGAGAATATGAGGGCTGTATAATATATAGGTTAATATTTCTAAATATTTCTAAATATCACTTCAGGGGCACCTTATATTCGTATTACTATTTATACCACACGCCAGGTCTGGAACAATAAGATCAAAATGTCAGACAATAACAGGACACAAAAATGAATAAATGAATGAATTGATATATTTCTATAGAACATGTAGGCCTGCACAGCACTGGAGATAAAAAAGCAGGAAGGAGAAGTTAATCCACGAGTGTGTAAAATGCAGGGGATCAGATTTGAGAAGAGATCATGTAGCCGGGCGTGTGTGTGACAGACTGGAGGCCTACTGGAGGCCTACTACTCTGGTCATCGAGTTGTTTTGGCCACATTTAACTGGTAGCACAGCGGCCTCACGATGCCAGGGTGGGTGGCTCGATCCATGTCCGATCCATGTGTCGACTGTCGCTGGGATTATTTCCGCGACTGCAATTAAAAAAACAATATATTAATGTGTACTCTGTAGGGAGCCGGCATTAACCCATCAAAAATGAAACGTTAACCCAATTTTGTTTTAATGTTGGACAACCATCTACGAGACCGTCCCAACATTAAACAAACAACGTTACAACATTTTGTGGTTGCTGGGAAGCAAAATAATATTGGTTAAATCTCGTAACTTCGTGATTTCTCCGCCAAGTTTTTTATCATCGGAGATACAAAAATGTCTGAATTGATTCCCCTTGAACCCTTTACCAATTAGTGACGCATATACGAACTCCAAAAATATTTTTTCTTTAACAAATAGTTCAACATTTGGGACACTACATTTGAATTTAGCTAAAAATTTCAAATCCTATTAGTAGAGAACGGCGCATGCTTCATCAACAGTTATTATTCTACCTGCTCAGCATCTCCGCTCTGGCTACGTCGTAGACATAACAGAGCTGAGCTGATTTCAAAGGTATTATTGTGGAAAATTAACCCTTACTAGATAAAGTGCTGAATTAAAAACTTTTCATCCAATTAATGTTGTGTCTCGCTAACGCGACATACAACTTCAAGTTGGTGAAAGTTACTCATTAGGCTCGGGCGTAGGCCGGTAGCCTATTAAGTTTATTTTGCCTGAGTTTGTGTCCTATTTAGGAGAAAGATGGGTGCTGTGTGTGGGAAACGGTTGACTTCTGTACACCAGTCCTTGTGAACATGTCAAATATAACACCAGGGTAAGTACTTTTGTCTTTAAAAAGTGTTCAGAACAAGTATACCTTCACGGTTGGATATCGTGATTAGAGCCTAAAGGGTTTTGGTTAGAATAATGTTGGCCCAGCGTCGCAGACAGTGGCCCAGGATTACAGCAGCATTGGGCCAATGTATCGTGTGCTCTAGTGTTTCTGGCGCCGGATTGGAAAGCGTCACCCGCATAGTCACCGGCATGCAGCAGTCAGAAAATGCGGTACAAAGATTCAATGCTGTTTCAATAGCGGGCCAGCGTCGAAAACTGTGGGTCAACATTGAAACAGCACTGGGTGAATGCCACGTGTTGGCGCAAAGTATACATCAGACAAATGGTGGATTTGTGTTGGCCCAGCGTCGTAGACAATTGACCGGCATTGATCCAGCAATGGGCTGCGACGCTGGCCCAACATGGAACCGGAATTTGGTGCGTAGGCCTACATCCTCTGTACAAGGTACATCGTAGGCAAGTATTGAATGAATGTAGACCAGCACCGGCGATGGTGGTGGATGGAATACACGTTGAAGATTATATTTTAACTTGTCTCCTTGGTTCTTTCCTTAATATCGGAGATTATATCCTGAACATGTGGGATTCTGGCCCATGAGGAAGACCAATACACTGTTATGTTTAGATATTATTAGGCCGATTTGTTGTCTATAGCACTCAAACATTTGCAAATTTTGATGTTTGAACGCACATTTTGTTCTCAATAACATTGATTTAATCAGCTACTAAAACATATTATATTCGTGCTTAGGGGTCTTGTCAAGTTAAAACAATTCCAAAAATCCGAAAAAAACTCGGATTGTCCAGACTTCAACCACCCACCCCCCTATCAATTTTTTTTATTTTTTTTGGAAACCTGTACAACGGCAAACACAACACACAAAAACACAATATTTCCAAAAAAAAAAGAAAATCCGAGTTGGGCTTGACCCACCCACCCACTTCCTAGTTTTTCTTGGATTTTTTGAATTGTTTTAACTTGACAAAACTCTTAGTGATGTAAAGGTTATTTTATTACTATAACATTAACCCATTAATCACCCATGCTTATATGCAGCGTGTGGCATATTTTTTAAATAAATTTTAGTTACAGCAAATAATATGGTCGTTCTGGGGTGGTCTCATTTGGATTTGTATCCGTTTGTTATTTATTTCATTGAGTGCTTTATGAAGCAACTAATCAAATTTGTTTTAAATTCCGTTGCATTTAATTAGGCAATAAATAGATTTTCTTCATCGTCATGGGATATTGCATTATTGCAGTGGATTCTATTACGGCACATTGTTTGACAGCAAAAGCTTGTTTCGTCGTAGATTGATTTCCATACATTTTGTCGTCCTAGTTTCCCTGATTAACCCTTTCAAGCCTGACTTTACATTGCCATCTTCATCCACTACAAGCCGCGAATTGCTGCCGCAATTCTCGACTTGTAGTGGATGAAGATGATTTGAAGTGGGTGAGAAATTAAAGAAAATTGCCATGTATTGTTAAACCAGTTTTATGGACATTTTCATTCTAAAACCCTAGTTGTAGGAAAATTAGGTCTGTTTTCAGGGATGTAAAAAGATGCTTTAATGCATCGTGAGGGCTTGAAGCGTTAATATCCTAGATACGGATATGTTCCCATCAGGATGAAACATGGATAATCAGATCTTGTGTAACAAATTAACCCTTATAACGCTGAAATATTATTTTATAATCCATACAGACCAATTTTTTTTCTATTTAAACCACGGAGACCAAATGTGTTTTTTTCAATTTGAAATGATCAATATTGTCTTACTTTAATAGGTCTTTCCGCTTCATTTGAATACCTATGTTATGGGTTTACCGTCATTATGATAATTTGTGTATGGGCTAAACTGGGCCAGGAGAACATCCTGAAGATGGTGAGATGAATGAAACGACACTGCCCCACAGACAAAAAATTCGAAATTCGAGCCCTGGCGGCCTGAGGCCTAGCACGCTACCGCTCGGTCACAGAGGCTTCCCACAATATTGCATTTTTACGAATGAACGGGGAAGAAACAATTTGTTTCCTTGAAATTTGAATGCTAGAGCGGGGTTCGCATCCGCGATCTCCAACTTTCCAAGCAGGCAGTTTTAACCACTGCTCCAGGCCCTCCTGAAGATGACTTGAAGTGGGTGGCAAGTGAAAAAAATATACAATCTTATTATTTAACAGTTCCATTAAAATGCTCGTTCTAGAGCCACTGGGTTTGAGGAAATTAAGTTATTTTTCAGTAATGCTTGGATGCATCGTGAGAGTTTGTTTAACCACGACTATAGTAGTTTTTAATCTGCTGTCTGGCGATCTAATCACTGTTATGGGGGACGAAATGAGTGTTTAAACATCAACATGCAAATGTTTGGTCTCAAGTTAGAAAAATATGAGTATTTTTCACCCACTTGAATGTGTGGGTCACGGTGGCGAGACACAACTTCAAGTCGGTGAAAATTCAAATTAGTTAATTTAACGTTTCCAGAGTTAACCCTTGTGCTACAGGGACCGTATATACATATAGCCTACGTACTAACCCTTGTCCTACTTGGACCGTATATATATATACGTCTTTGTGCACGTCCTTAGACCAACAGAATAGTTTGTTGTAGATGATTATTTAATAGAATCTTTGAATTTGGGAGATGGCAATTTTTCAATAAAAACTTCAAATAAATAAGCAATAACAGCAAATAATTGTGATAAAAAGTTTTAAGCCATTGCACAGTGTAACTTGTTTTCTGATGGAATCATGATCAACCGCGCTTTTTCCCATGTAATATTAAGCATTGTGTGGTTTTATTGATCAATGCATTTTTCTGGCAACAAGCTGATTACAAGATACGATATGCATCACCAAACCTTGTGGCATAAGACAAAGACAATAGCTCGAGCAGTGTAACCGTGATTTCCTAATCCACCGTTTTTCAATCGTTTGTTTTTATTATTCTTGCATGGTGTAGATGGCAGAGATTGTTAAGCTCGTGTAATGATTTACATTTTTGGTCTTTGTTTCATGATTAATGTTCTACATGGATTACTAGATCTCACAGAAACTAAAGAGGTGTGCACAATAGCTTGGTCATAAACAAGGCATCTGACATCTATTGTCGATCCGTGCTGTAAGGGCTAAGATCTGCACAATATGAGCTACTTCATTTACTCTAAATGAGATGACTCATGCACATTTGTATTCCTACCTCCCACCATCCCTGTTTGGATCAACCCCTCATTCCATGTTGTCTCCTCCTCCACCATGGATTTTTTCCACCAACAACTTGACCCATGTAAACCGTTAGGGCACACACACCACGGCGCATAATAATCAAATTGAGGAGGGATCGCTGTTTATACGAATACGATTGTAGCAATTATAATTATATTATCTTTTATCACCACATATCATGTTCATACCTCAGTCGATATGACAACACAATCCAACTACCACATTATATTCCTGAAATAACAAGTACACTAAGATATACTTGGCTTCTAAGTCAAAATCATCTGCAGATGTACGTTTGCTAACGTGAATAAAATGTCTCCTTGCTATAATAAACGTGTTACTGGCCAGAAATATTATCATCCTTTATTCCGATTTTCCCCGCTTTGTGCTTTAGACTAAGCTTCCATGAGTATAAATTCTAATTTAATTACCTCGGCTTCACGTGAGATGTGACAACGTGTCTATTGTTTAGAAATCAGACAGATTCCATTCTGATTAACAAACGGGTTTGTTTGCTTTGATGCTCATGCATAACTTCACCGAAATATTATTTATATTTCATTAAGCCTTTTTAATGCTGTAAGAAATGAAATCTTATGAATGCTTTATTTCTCATTGATTCATACGGAGCCCATAAAGGGACATTAAATGTGGTGATTTTTTTTATTTCGTTTGTAGGAAATAATATTTCGTTTGTACGAAATATTATTTTGTTTGTACGAAATATTATTTCGTTTGTACGAAATAATATTTTGTTTGTACGAAATGATTTCGTTTGTACGAAATATTATTTCGTTTGTACGAAATAATATTTCGCTTGTACGAAATGATTTCGTTTGTACGAAATATTATTTCGTTTGTACGAAATGATTTCGTTTTGTACGAGATATTATTTCGTTTGTACGAAATATTATTTCGTTTGTACGAAATATTATTTTGTTTGTACGAAATAATATTTCGTTTGTACGAAATAATATTTCGTTTGTACGAAATATTATTTCGTTTGTACGAAATAATATTTCGTTTGTACGAAATATTATTTCGTTTGTACGAAATATTATTTCGTTTGTACGGAATATTATTTTGTTTGTACGAAATAATATTTCGTTCGTACGAAATAATATTTCGTTTGTACAAAATAATATTTCGTTTGTACGAGATAATATTTCGTTTGTACGAAATGACCTGGGTATGTCACTCACTAACAGGATTGGGACCTGGGTGTGACACTCACTGACAGAGCGGGGACCTTGGTCTGACACTCACTGACAGAGCGGGGACCTGGGTCTGACACTTACTGACAGGGCGGGGACCTGGGGGTGACACTCAGTCCCCGCCATGTCAGTGAGTGTCAGACCCAGGTCCCCGCCATGTCGGTGAGTGTCACACCCAGGTCCCCCGCCCCGTCAGTGAGTGTCAGACCCAGTTATCCGCTCTGTCAGTGAGTGTCAGTCCCAGGTCACCGCCCTGTTAGTGAGTGTCAGACCCAGGTCCCCGCCATGTCAGGGCCAGGTCCACACCATGTCAGTGAGTGTCAGACCCAGGTCCCCACCCTGTTAGTGGCCGGCCCCGATGGCTCATTCGTATCGACTGGGGCGTGTAACCTAGAGGTACCAGGTTCGAATCCCGGTCGGGCCTGATATTTGTCATCGTGGTTGTGCATATACAGTGCTCCAAACTGTCCAAAGGCATGGAATGTACAGTGCTGCCTATTGTACCTTGCACTATAAAGAACCTTTGAAGTCATTCGAAATAAGAGTAGGGCATAGTCCCGTCTTCGGGCTTCCTTCTGTCGCGATATTGCCCTGATTTTACAGAAAGCAACGTAAAACAATATTCACTCTCTCTGCCCAGTTAGTGAGTGTCAGATCCAGGTCCACACCCTGTCAGTGAGTGACAGACCCAGGTCATTTCGTACAAATCTTTCGTACAAACGAAATAATATTTCGTACAAACGAATACAAACGAAATATTATTTCGTACAAACGAAATAATATTTCGTACAAACGAAATAATATATCGTACAAACGAAATATTATTTCGTACAAACGAAATAAAACGAAACAATATTTCGTACAAACGAAATATTATTTCGTACAAACGAAATATTATTTCGTACAAACGAAATAATATTTCGTACAAACGAGATATTATCTCGTACAAACGAAATAATATTTCGTGCAAACAAAATAATATTTCGTACAAACGTATTTCGTACAAAAGAAATAATATTTCGTACAAGCGAAATAATTTCGTACAAACGAAATGGTATTTCGTAAAAACGAAATAATATTTCGTACAAACGAAATCATTTCGTACAAACGAAATAATATTTCGTACAAACGAAATACTATTTCGTACAAACGAAATAATATTTCGTACAAACAAAATATTATTTCGTACAAACTAAATAAAAAAAATCACCACACCAAATGTCCCTTTATGGGCTCCGTAGATTCAATTATCTATAAAGGTTTGATATTATAGGTAATGCTAGAATTGTACATTAGAATAAATGACAACGTGTGGAATTAAGAGCCACTCTTACAATAAGACAAATTCCCAGACGAACAAACTTTGTAATGTGTGTTATTAAGAACTATATAAATACAAATACGAAACCAGAAACGGAACCATGTTAATTGTGAGATATTAGTCAATCAGGAACAACGCTGAACCCATGAGCCTACAAACCGGCCAATTTCAGCTTGATCATCAAAAGACGGTCCCCGCGCTGAAAGAGTTAATTGATCATTAAAGTGTACGTATTGATGTACTAGAATATATATCAAATAATCATACATTATCTGACAGGCTCCCTTTTAATCCATAACCCCACCCACACTGCATCAACGCATTATGTTTGTCTTTACAAATAAGAAATTTTATTATTGGGGCAAACATTTTGATGAATAGACCTTCATCAAAATATATTATTTCCACCACGTCAATATTATGTACTTATATGGCACTTTAAAACCGTTTATGTGATATGTATCTTTATGTCGCAACTAAATAGGATTGCTGAATATTATTTACATTAATATTGCAATAAACCAGCTCATAAAATGCATAACAGTTGTATTATTATCTTGTGGAGGGCGTTATGATATCACGAAATCTCCATATCTGCCACATTCAATCACAGATTAATAAACAAAAAAGAGTTCTGTCGGCTTTATTCGTTTTTAAGTGCGTAAAAAGGATGTTATTAAAGTAATTCCTACTTTTTCCGTTTGTACTTTTATTATTATTTGTTCTCATTAATTGCTGTTGCATTTATTACAGTTGAATTATCGCTGCAGTGCAATTTTTCTTGGAACATGTTTTTAATAATTTACCTCAGTATTATTGACCTCGAAAATGGTTTTGTTACATATTTGAATTAATGTAGTCAAAATGTTTTCAATGATTCTGTTAATCAAAACAAATATTTAATGTAGTGCTACTAGTGCAACTGCAAATAGTTTACTTAAAATACCCGAGCGCTTTAATATGTCAAGGTGTGTTAGGATAGACTAGTCGACGGTGGACCCACATTGAAACAACATTAGGTTTTCTGGATGGTATGTGGCTTCACGTTCATTCGCGTTTATTTAAACTTTTATAATAAAGGTCTGACTTGAGATAATAGTTATGCTACAATATACCTATCATTTATGATATCGGCCAAACTTTAGAAAATTATTATGCTAAAATCTGTATTATGATATGATTTATGATATGGACCACACTTCACCACACTCGTTAGGTTATTCTACAATATTTATGATCACATGTTCTTTTTTGGGACCAAGTACAGCATTTTACCCCGAACCAATGAAGGATTGACTCAGCCTGCCACATGAC
>OZ024908.1:85444313-85496813 GCA_964017125.1 Flabesymbios commensalis | reverse complement strand
TTGGGAATGTTGTGTAAAAATTTCAAGTTGATTAGATAAAAACTCAGAGAGAACTAGCATCTTTCAAAAACGTGCCAAGAATAATAAATTTGAAGTTCCGTTGTAAAATCAATATATTTGGGCATAGCCCAAGTATAAATAGAGCGATTCGCCCCAATAATCGTGAGTGACTGCGTCTTAATGATTTCTGCCTGTTTTTCTAGATTACTAAGTACTCTGAGTACTAAGAATAATATTTAAAAATATTTATCACGTGGATAATACAGTTTCAGTATCTACTGTAATGTAGATAGAACACTTCAAGTTATCTATTTATAATTTAATAATGTAATCATCATTTACTGTAGCGTATAACTGTATAACTGTCCAGGGTTCCCCATTAAATATGCAGTACCATGTATACATAATAGGAAACGTACGTAAGAACAATATGCCCCCAATGAATATAGCGCATTATTTTCAGATGATTTAGTCTGGGGTATGCATAACATATTCTGTGGTCGTCTAGATTAATATGCTTTGTTTCACATATGTCACTTCCACTGGACGTATTCTCATTAATATTTATACCCCACACCAGGGGTGCTAATATCAAGGTCATAAAGCCACAAGGTTAGAGAATCACAGTGCGCAAAATGAATGAATGAATGATTGATGAATGAATGAATGAATAAAGGAACCAATTTGTTTTCGTGACACCTGTTTCGTGTATATGCACCATCCCAGCTACATGAAACATTGGCCGTTAGTTGTTTTAATGTTGGTCCACTGACCCAACACTTAGATAACATTGGACCATTGGCTAGGGTGTAGGCTAAGCTGCAAAGCAGGACTGGAACAATTCAAGTGAAATAATGAGAAATGAATCAAAACCCCAAAAGATCAGAGTCCATGTTGAAAACTGCATCACATTATACGAGTGAATTAAACACAGAAAAAAAGTATCAGAGCTCAGCATTCTAGTTAACCCTCTCAGCGCGGGGGTCGTTTTTATATGTCAGGATCTGACGTCTAACTAAGGAGTTGGTAACAGTGTGTCGGTTTTTTAGACCACGCGTCTAATTGACCTATGCTACGTACTTAATCCTTTAATTCAATGCGGGGATCGACGTTCAATGTCAGAAAAAAAAATGTATAACGGCCGTGGTCACATCACAATGAATTCAAATGTAGCGGAAAGAGCTAAGACATTTATGACGTATTCAAATGGAAAAAAATACCCTCTATATCTCTATGGTTTATTTAGAAATATGTCAGCGTTGTAGGGGTTAACCCTTTGACCGTCAAGTTATTTAATATAAATTTCCACCCTCTTGAAGTTGCGTCTCGCTGACGCGATCCACAACTTCCAGTGAGTGAATGGACTGAATGAAATCAGCAGGTGATATCAACAAGCGCAACACCCTCAACTAATGATGGAATACATTTATATCTATTTATTTTGTTTGCATGTTTGTATACAGTTACAGTATGTACACTACCATAGTCATATATTATATGATATAAAAGGTAACAAATTGCATAAAAGTGCTTGTGTGTATTGTTGCATGCTAGGAAGTGGGATACGCAGTGCATCTGCCACTAATTCCACTCCTGTAGGTTACAAGTATGTTATGAGCATTGTCCGCATAATCCACCGTTGAATACAATAATTCATTTGCAAGTGTCGTTTACATTATAGATATTAAAATATCATTACAATATAGCGTTTAACTTTTCTCAAAAAACTAGTAATGCGTTCACATTTGTTACACTTCGGTAAAAAAACTTGCAATAGACTACGACCTGTTTGCTAATCAGAGCAAAGTTGTACGGGGGATGGTGACGCAAGCAAAGTCTGATCATTACTCTGAGAAGGTGTGCGCTGCTGAGACTGACCAGAAGGTGCTGTTCCAGATTGTGGATAAACTGCTACATTCATCTCAAGAAACATCTCTACCGACGCATGATTCTCTAAAGCATCTCTGCGACTCCTTTGGCATATTCTTTCAGGACAAAATTTCTAAGATTCGTATAGAGCTGGACAGGCGCGCTGCATTGGCTGCTGACAGTCAGTCATGTCAAGCTGTCAACTCCATAACATCACTTGCTTCGCTCAAACCAGTTCAGCCCAGTGACATTATAAAAAGTATTGGAAAATCACCGAACAAGACATGTGGTTTAGACCCTGTGCCCACTGGGATAATAAAGAAACTTCCTGGCACAATGGCGCCTATCATCGCTGCCATAATCAACAGATCCATCGCACTATCAGCTGTCCCTGCTTCCTTAAAGGAGGCCTGGGTGACTCCAATCTTGAAAAAACCTTCATTGGACCCCGAGAACTTTAAAAATTTCAGGCCTATCTCCAATCTTCCTTTTCTTGCCAAAACACTTGAGAAGGTAGTGTCATCCCAACTACAGGATCATGTGAAGACCTACAGCCTTCATGACAAGTTCCAGTCTGCATACAGACCAGCCCATAGCACCGAAACTGCTATGCTACGTATCACGAACGACCTCTTACTTGCTGCGGATGATGGACAAGTCGGATGTCTTGTACTCTTGGACCTTAGCGCCGCGTTCGATACCATCGATCACCGTATCCTCTTGCAGAAGCTGTCATCACGATTACATCTATCGAAGTCTGCAGTCCATTGGTTTGCATCGTACCTAGAAGACCGGTACCAGAAGGTGGTGATCGGAGATGAAACATCAAGTAATTTCAAACTGCAATACGGAGTTCCGCAAAGGTCTGTTCTTGGAGCCTTGCTTTTCACACTGTATACAGCTGATTTAGGTGAAATCATCAAGAAACACGGACTAAGTTATCACATGTATGCAGACGACACACAATTGTACATTTCTTTTTCGCTCACAGATGCGGAAACTTTCATGCAGCGACTGGAAGCTTGCATTCGTGACATAGATATATGGATGGTAAAAAACAGACTAAAGCAAAATGGGGAGAAGACAGAGGTCCTCTACACATACAAGGCTGGATTTTCGTCCAAACATTCTCTGAGACCATTACAAATTGGTGGAATGAACATTCTTCCTGCAGAGAATGTGAAGAGTCTTGGAGTGACACTGGACAGCTGTCTGACCCTTTACAAACATGTCAGTGCCGTTTGCAGTGCTGCTTCTCTGCACATCAGAAACATTGGAAAGATTCGTCATCTTCTGACTCAATCTACCACTGAAAAGTTGGTACATGCCTTCATCACTGCTCGACTGGACTATTGTAACAGCATCCTGTACGGCCTCCCCAAGAGGCTTATTCAGCGTTTACAGCGTATTCAGAACACCGCAGCACGCCTGGTGACACGCACCAATCGAGATGATCATATAACACCAGTGCTTAAAGGCCTCCATTGGCTACCAGTGCAAGAGCGAATCATGTTCAAGATACTGCTACTCACGTACAAAACTATCCATGGCAGCGCGCCATTATATTTATCTGAGTTAGTTTCAAGCTACACTCCAAGCAGAAGCCTTCGCTCATCATCAAAAAACCTTCTCTGTCGGCGCAAGACTAAACTCTTACAGTACGGAGGCAGAAGTTTTTTCAGTGCAGCGCCAAAGCTGTGGAACGAACTCCCGGATTCAGTGCGGAAGTGCGAATCCTTAGATGTCTTCAAAAGCGCCTTGAAGAAGCATCTTTTCTGTAACGCCTACCTTTAATTGTGTAAAGCGCACAGAGCACTGTATGTGCGCTATAGAAGAACTTATTATTATTATTATTATTATTATTTATTATTCCAACCATGTACAATTCTATACAAAATATTTTGATTGTTCGTTTTTACATCGTAATAATTTAAAATTTGTGGGATTTTTCTTAGTAAGTTCGTCAATATTTTTTTATGAAGATTTGTACTTTCTACGTTATTCATTTATCATTTTGTTTCCAGTGTTCCTTGTTGTCAAATTTATTTTATTTGGTAATTTAACATTAGCGCACTCTTTATCGAATCATGTGATTAAATTATTAACTTTTAGGCCTACTTTAATAACATTTTCTTTGATTTATTTACTTATTTATCCATATAGACAAAGCTTCATCAGTAGTCATGGCTTCCATTACTCTACTTTTTAGGTTATAAATGATAACCCTTTCTGCGCGGGGATCGACTTTAGGCCTAGACGTCAGAATCTGACGTCTATTGTCGATCCCGGCACAGAAAGAATTAACAAAATTGTAAGCCTAATGGTCGTCAACCCATAACATAGTTATTCAAATAAAGCAGAAATAGCTAGCTAAGTCTTTTATGATGATTTCAAATAAATAACTGGTTGATCTCTATGGTTTATACAGAAATATTTTGGCTCTGTAAGGCATAGCAATTGTCATATTTATAATTATAAATACAGCGTGAAACACACATGCGATAGGCTTTGATGGGACATGAAGACTAGTCATGTTGGATCAGCCTCGTAGACGGTGGTGGACTACACATAGTGGTGAAACAGCAATAACCCTCTAGCCGCCAGTCACGATTATATTCCGGTTTCATGTTTTAGTAGCACCAGATATATCATACTATAATATCTCTGATAGCCCATCTGCACGCACCACCTCTCAAAGATGAAAATGTGAAATCAATCAGCAATATTTGAAAATATTTAACCTTCATGTTGTCAAATTTGACTAATTCTCAGTCACTTGAAGTTGTGGTTGTCGTCAGCGAGACACAACTTCAAGTGAGAGAAAATTTCAATTGAATAATTTGGCGGTCAAAGTGTTTATCCAATTCTCAAACGAGGCAGTGACGCAACTCGCTGAGATTAGATGTGAAATCAGATAATTATTTTTCAGAAAACACGTTCAAGAAAATGATTATCTAGCCAGCACAGGAGCTTTCTTTCAATAATGCTCGTGAAACTTCTTACTCAATACTCTCGTTTTCATTGTGATTTCACCATCTTTTCTGTGATAGTTCTAATCGCCTGCGTTTCGCCAGTCACGATCATAATCAGATATGTGGCGAGATGATTGGTTTTCAGAGAACATGTTGAAGAAGATGATTGTCAAAATGATTGTTTAGCCGGCGCAAAGATTTTTTTTTTGTGAATCATCAAACATGTAAATCAGCGCTTTCATTTGAAATCAATTTCTGGGCGGGGGCCCTAGGGTTGTGGTTAGCACCGCTGCCTTTCACGCCAGAGATCGGGGTTCGGTTCCCGGTCTCGGCGGTTTGAAAGAAACAAAAAATGTTTCTTCCCCATCCACGTGTGAAAGTCATTATTGTGGGGAGCCTCCATGACCGAGAGGTAGCGTTCTCGGCCTCAGACCGCCAGGGCTCGAATTTCGAATCCTGTGTCTGGAAGACAGTGTCATCTCAATCATCTCACCATCCTCAGGAGGTTCTCCTGGCCCAGTTTAGCCTATATGTGCACAAAGGTGGCCTAAAGCCCGATTCATTTCATTTCTAATCAATTTCTGTTTCTGATATATCACAATTAGCACATGTGAAAACCCATACAATGCTTGACTTCTGCGAAGGAGCTGAAAGATTGAATAAATTATTTAGTTTCAGCATGTCAGCAGCGCTTAGATAGCTTGCTAGTAAATTGAATAGCATTTTTTTCTCCTAGTTTCCTTCATGTCCTGAAGATGGATTGTCAGATCTCGTGTATTAAGCCATGGATCAGCAGGATGTAACTGTTGCTCCGTAATCTAACCTTTATCAATGTATTTTTTACAAATATTAAACTAGAGCCTGTAGAGCTATTTATATTTGTCTCGCTCTACGTCCCTCGATTATTCTTCTGCGCGCGGTCTGCTCGCATCAGGCTGGATGACAGCATGGTAGATGGATCACAATGTATCGTGGTCACCAAGACAAGGACCCGCTCAATGTAGCTGCTGTTTCATTGAAAGCTGAAACCAAACTAATTCATCAAGTATTAGAAAAAACGGCCTTACGACTAATTGCAACTTCCGCAGCAAAGAACAGATATTGTCCCAGGCCCAGCGTGACAGATGGATAACCAATATCACACCAATGATGTGTGCTTTTTCATGTTTTTATTGAATTTTAAATATATTTGCTGGTGACAAGCGTTAGCAAAGAAAGTAAAATATATCTGTATTTTTTCATGTTATTTCATTATTTTATTAGAGGACAAACTAATTATAATGGCGGTAGCCCCATAGCATGGGCTATCAAATGCAGCAAATAGAGCTAAGACATCCAAATTGAAAAAATATCTAGGGTTATCTGAAAATATTTCAACGCTTTACGCTTAAACATCACCGTTGGGGTCAACGTATCGCGTTTGTGAGTGTGAGTATGTGTAGAGTGATTGTATATTATATTCTGGAACAACAGCCAAAAAATACACGTATTTTACGTGCCAATAGGCATTTTTTCTTTTGGGATAAGGGACATCAATCTTTATCTTGTTAATCCCATGTTTCTCTGTTAATCTCGTCACTAAGCTTTCTTGAGCACAAACTCTTATTTAATCACCTTCGCGTCACACGAGATTTAAAAGAGGCTTCATTATTCAGGAATCAGCGAGACACTGTTTGCTTTGATGCTCTGGATCCCATTATCATTCATCCTATTCTCCTCACAGACAAACTTTTGTTTGTTCCGCTGATATGAATCTTTTTTTTCAGACACAAATGTTGGTTTGCTCTGTTGATCTGAATCTAATGGCTGATCTTACTGTAATATTCCAGGAAAGAATATTTTAAAAAATAATATATAGATGTAACATTATGAGCTCTTTGGATATTTGTTTTATATTAAATTTATTAGATAATATTTTATTATTATTATTAAGTCGTAAAATGTATGATATATATCAGATTTAAAGTATTAAGGGAAATCAATAAACTTGGATTTTATTTTTTGATACATGTATTTGTTTTAAGTTACCTAAATAATATAATAAAATATCGTCCTGTAGTGGGACTCGGCCTGTAAATCTTGCTTTTATTTGTTCGCAATTAATAATCTTAAAACCATTCCCCATTAAAGATATAGGCGGTTGAAGGTTTAAGTTGTTACTTTTGTTTGGTATCAGCAAAATCAAGGACTTTCTATTGTTCAGATGAGATACATTCTCTTCTTGAAGTGATCATCAGATATCAGATACATTGTTATTTTCTGGTCATTATGGGGGTTTTATGTCAGACGTCACAATAACTGAGAATCAAAGTTACATTATAAACACGTAATAAATAGCACTCGTCTTATCTGATGGCATCAGCTCAGAGCTGGAGCGAGTGGTAGAGTTGGGGGGCGGGGGTGTTCTGGTGTAGATTTAGCGATGTCGTTATTGCTCAGGCTTTTTTGTTAGCATTCTCTCAGACGTCACAATAACGTCTTACAAGACAGTTTACATGTGATAGAATCCATCGAAATTATGTCTTACATGGTTTTCTTTGTTTAACACATGAACGTAAAATATTAAAGGGACCCCTTGGGATGAGACATTTTCAATTTTGTCAATTTTGACAATTTAATTTATATGAAGCCATATAGCCTACTGATCTCAACTAAAAATACAAAAAAGTCAAAAAACAATTTTAAAGCACCGAAAAAGAGTGAAATAGTTATATTTCCAGGTCGTATATTGCCATGTAAACAAAACAAGTCAGCAATATACAGCACATTACACCAAATATTCCCACGTCATGGACGGGGAGATCAAGGCAATCGCCGCTAATTGGCCGCTAATTGATGTCTTCTAGTCAGGACATGGGGGGATACACCGGCAACACTGATCGTCTGCCCAACGCTGGGCCTACGCCATCAACATGTGGCCTAATGCTGTAGGAACATTCAATCATCCTTCAGCAAGTGTTTAGGTATACAAAGAGTTTGTTTGGGTTTTAAGCGGTTTCATAGAAATGTTGATAAAAAATATTTGTAAAAATCTAAAAACTTTGAAAAAAATAAAATCACGATCTGGGGGATACACTACTTCATTACAAAACTAAAAACGAAAATTGATGTCATATCAAGGGGCTGCTTTAATATATATCTGATTCATAGACAAAAACACGCGAAGTAAATTATGGATTATTGTCGTAAAAGTGTGTATGCCAAATTTAATATTTCAAGTAATATATTATAATCTCCCGGTATAATAATGGTGTTATAGTGATATAGATCATTTTTATTGCTATTTTAGAAACATGTGTGGAAAAACAGCTGCCAACATAACAGGATACGGAGACACTGCATCAGATATAATTTGCTACTATAGACATCTGCTACTTGATATATATGTGATCTATCTCAATTATTTTTTGTGTTGTGAAAAAAATATGTATCAAGTATTTAGTTTAAACATATTTTATTGTCCAATTGAAGCAATACAAGATTGTAATACATGGCTTCGTTCGGAAAAAAAAGTGAGCGATGCTTGCGGAGTCATGGTGTGAATACAATGAGGCATAGGTGTAAATCTCGTTGGCAGAGCTAGAAAGTGTCATAAAACAAGTGCATGTGATTTAGTGGTATCATATCAATGCCATCGTGACCTCATATACTGTTGTTGTAGACCCAGTAAATACAAAACACCCGTACAACATTTATACAACGCCAGCCAAACGTCTCCGACGTTGGACAAGCATTGCGCCAATGCCACACGAATGCTCCGTGCCCACAGGGAAGTGTATAAAATCGTACACAAGAATCATTCAAGAAAAACACAAGACAATGATCCAATGCCAGGTAAATGCTGGGCCAGCGTTGAAGGTTGGGTGTCATCTCTGTAGCAGCATTGGGCCAATGTCCAGTGTTAGCCGGTATTTGTTGTGGCAATGTGGCAACGCTATATCCCATACAATTGCCCATGTAAACCGGGATCCCAGTAAACACGAGACGCCGAAACAATGTTGGGCAGATGATGGCCCGAAATCGTAAAGGCCGGATCACCGTCTCGTGTCTGCCGGGATGTCAGATCCAATTAGAATATCATGACAAAAAATTTGCAATATTGGCATGTCCACGTGGCAGGGCCATGACCAGAACATCAGAGTTGCTCCAATACCGATGTGCCGGACACTCAACTGCCACATAGACACAAGCAGATATTTCATGGCAATATGTAATTAGCCCAATATAAATATATAACATACAATTAGAGCGGGATAGCGCCATGGCCGACACAACAGTGCCTTAGGTAAAGTGTCGAACTCCAATGTGTCAGCTGTGGCAATAACTCCCCCAAAAGTGGTGATCATGAGACCAACCAACGTATTAAGTATTTACATCTTGAGCAAACACAGACAATACACTAGCTACTTCACATGCACATGTTTTATATCCCTGCTAATACCGTGTTTTCTTTGTTATTCTCGTCACTAAGCTTTCTTGGGCACAAACTCTTATTTGATCACCCTAATATCACGCGAGATTTAAAAGAGATATACATCAGCGACATCATGTCTGATTTGATGACCTCATTCACATGACTAATTATGAACCCTCCTACTGAGAGACCCGTAGATTCGCTGGTGAAGAGTCAAAAAGAGATAAATCCATTTGACCACACCCCCCCCCCCCTCTCTTGGATGGCACCGTGGTGGTTCTACATACACTCAACATTATGCTTATGACGTTTTGCTCTTATGCTACAATCCCCGAGGACTTATTCCAATTTGACAATAAATGCTCATACAGAAGTGTAGCATATGGAAGACCATTAACCACCAAAACGTCAAATGTGACGGTTTCAAGCTCTGGTCATAGACCATTTGGAAATGAAAGTTGTAAAATAGTTTGTGAAAGGTGATACATCTATCAATCAATTCAATTTAGGAAAGGTTTCCTTTTCCTAAATAATAAATTTTAGGTTTTGATTCGAAGTTGTGAATCCAGCTCAGCTTCAAATAAAAGAAAATTAGAAGCAATTCAGCATTACAATGGTTATTGTAAGCATGGTAAGAATCCTGGCATATTTGGATAATTTAACATATACGAGCCATTTTGAATGTTCCATATTAAATCAAATAGTTGTCCCGCTCAGCCCTTATGCATCATATAGACGTCTTTAACATAACATAATATATAATGATATAAGGTGTTGTAGTATATTGTTTTATTTTATTTTTTATGTTTTATTTTAAGTTTATTGCCTTGCATTAATTTACATTACGTTACATTGTTGTGTTGTGTTGTGTTTAATTGTGTTGTGCTGTGTTGCGTAGCAGTGCGGTGCGTTGCTTTGCATTGCATCGCGTTGTGAGATGATTTATATGCGTTGCGTTTCATTGCATTGCATTGCGTTGCATTGCATTGAATTGCGTTGCATTGCGTTGCATTGCATTGCACTGCATTGCATTGCATTGCGTTGCATTGCATTGTACTGTACTGTACTGTATTGTATTGTATTGCATTGCATTGCATTGCATTGCATTGCATTGCATTGCATCGCATCGCATTGCATTGCATTGCATTGTATTGCATTGTATTGCATTGCATTACATTGCATTGCATTGCATTGCAGTGCAGTGCATTGCATTGAATTGCATTGCATTGCATTGCATTGCATTGCATTGCACTGTACTGTACTGTACTGTACTGTATTGTATTGCATTGCATTGCATTGCATTGCATTGCATTGCATTGCATTGCATTGCATTGCATTGCATTGCATTGTATTGCATTGCATTGTATTGTATTGTATTGTATTGTATTGTATTGTATTGTATTGTATTGTATTGTATTGTATTGTATTGTATTGTATTGTATTGTATTGTATTGTATTGTATTGTATTGTATTGTATTGTATTGTATTGTATTGTATTGTATTGTATTGTATTGTATTGTATTGTATTGTATATCCAAACGCTGGAGCAGTACTCTAGGCGTGGCAGTACTAATGCCTTGTAAACTTTGGTTTTTATGTCTCTTGATCTTGTTTTCACGTTACGTTTCACAAAGCCCAGCGACTGATTTGCTATAGTTGTGATGTTATTAATGTGCCTTTTTCCAATTTAAATCTGATGTGATCGTTAGTCCTAAATATTTTGTTGATTTTACTCTATTGAGTGTATGTCCGTGCAGAGTGTAGTCGTAAGCTGTTGCAGACTTTTTCCTGGTCACTGAGAGTATTTCACACTTGCTGGGATTAAATTCCCATGCCATTAATTTATTTAGGTCGTTTTGGAGTTCTAAACAATTTTGAAGCAAGTTAATTTCTCTGTAAACTATGGCATCATCTGCGAAAAGCCGAACTTTTGACGAAAGAGAATTTGGTAGGTCATTTATATAAAGTAAGAAGAGGATAGGTCCCAGAACAGAACCTTGGGATACTCCAGATGTTATTTTAACAGTGTCAGAAACTGCGCCCTCTAATATCGCTTTTTGTGTACGTTCTGATAGGAAAGGGTTGATCCAGCGGAGTGTGGAACCTCTAATGCCATAATGGCCTAACTTAATAGGGAGTAGTTGATGGGACACCTTGTCAAGCGCGTTGCTGAAGTCCAAGACCGTAATGTCAGTTTGTTTTCTGTTGTCTAAATTTTTACCTGATTAATGTATCAGTGTCATTAGCTGTTTCTGTAGATCTTTTTGGATCGAAAGCCATGTTGCCAATCATAGAGAATTTGGCCCAAGTCCCGTATTCTACCCCCTAATTTAAATAACAACTGAATGACGGCGGTGATTGGCCAAACTCATCATGTGACAGGCTGAGCCACTTGACTTGGACCGAGAATTATGTTGTTTTCAAGGTGTTCCATCAAGTTCCTCATCACTATGTGTTCCAACAGCTTACAGCAGATGCAAGTAAGTGATACAGGTCGATAATTTGAAGGCTTGTACTTTTCACCTTTCTTGAAGATTGGGGCAGCGTTAGCTTGCCTCCAATCTTCAGGAGCTCTGCCAGATTCTATGGATTTATTGAAGAGAAATGTGAGCGGAAGAGCGAGTTGTTCGGAGAATTTGAAGAGTAATCTTGGTACTATGCCATCAGGCCCTGCGGCCTTGCGAATGTTGAGTGATTTTAATAATTTGGTGACCCCAGGCACAGTAATAATAAAGCTTTCCATGGATCAAAAAGGACTGTGTCCCATATCAGGTAAAAATCGTTGGTATTTTTTTCATTAAATACTGATTTAAATTGATCATTTAGTACGTTTGCCTTTTCCTTTGAATCGGAAATTAATTTGCCATCCACTTTGAGTGGTCCAACGCCAGAGGAGTCTTTTTTGATACGCTTAACCATGGACCAGTTTCTTGGTATACCTTTGTCTACTAGACTTGGGTCAATTAGATCTTCTATATAATTTTCATAATTTTTTCTGATTTTTCTCTGGACCTTTCTTTTCAGGTCTTTAAATTTCAGTTTGTATTCTTCTGATTTAAGATTTTTCATATCTCTGAATGCTTTATTTCGTTTTTTACCCAGTCTTTCTTTCGGGTCTTTCTGTTGATCCATGGGAGACGATCCTGTTTTCTAATTTTCTTTGATGCTATGAAATTTGAAGCACCATGGTTAAGCGCATCTTTGAACTGAATTCACAATTCGTTTGTAAGTATGACATCCTAGAAAGCGTAGGCATGCAGTCCGGGGGTCTGTGTAATATATTTGCTTACTGACCAGGCTAAAAATGTGCTTTATCTCATATATATCATCATCCCATGGACACATTTCTAAAAATATTTATATCTCGAATCAGACTCGGCTGCTAATAGAGGCGACAAGGTTAAAGAATGAGAGAATGCAAGATCAATCAGGCAGTAAATTAATTAATAAATATATGTTTTATGCTACTTTAATGCCTCATGTAGACTTACCTGATCCAAGACAAGTCAAATGGAATGATTAAATAAAAAATGAATCTAGCTCCATCGATACACAGTGAACACCAGACGAGAAAATGTCAGAGCATTGAACATAATACAACGGGTGAAATGTGTTACAATGCTTTGACGTTTGATCAGCATTTAGCTAATCAACAATTAGCCGATGAAGTCTTTTTTCTGGCATAACCGCTCAAATCTGGTGTTGGTAAAAATATGCCGTTTTTTTAAACCAGGTTTGCTGACAATCTTTTTTTTTATTTCTCGTGTTTATTGACAATCTGTTTGTGTTGTTTTCCTAGACGACTGAATGAAAATAGCAGGTGATTTGGTGAACGAGGAGGCAGAGTCTTTGCTCGCTAAAATGATTTGTGTAGGCAGATAATTGGTTTCCAGCAAACATGTTGAGAAATGAGTGTCTGGCCTTCGCAGACAGAGCAGATCTGGTCTTTATAAGTAATAATGTAAATCAAGACGTTTGTGTTATAATTAAACACATTTTTCACATTAATTGTGTTGTGTTGTGTTGTGTTGTGTTGTGTTGTGTTGTGTTGTGTTGTGTTGTGTTGTGTTGTGTTGTGCTATGTGGTATTGTATTGTATTGTATTGTATTGTATTGTATTGTATTGTATTGTATTGTATTGTATTGTATTGTATTGTATTGTATTGTATTGTATTGTGTTGTGTTGTGTTGTGTTGTGCTGTGTTGTGTTGTGTTGTGTTGTGTTGTGTTGTGTTGTGTTGTATTGTATTGTATTGTATTGTATTGTATTGTATTGTATTGTATTGTATTGTATTGTATTGTATTGTATTGTATTGTATTGTATTGTATTGTATTGTATTGTATTGTATTGTATTGTATTGTATTGTATTGTATTGTATTGTATTGTATTGTATTGTATTGTATTGTATTGTATTGTACTGTACTGTACTGTACTGTACTGTACTGTACTGTACTGTACTGTACTGTACTGTACTGTACTGTACTGTACTGTACTGTACTGTACTGTACTGTACTGCACTGCACTGCACTGCACTGCACTGCACTGCAGTGTATTGCATTGCATTGCATTGCATTGCATTGCATTGCATTGCATTGCATTGCATTGCATTGCATTGCATTGCATTGCATTGCATTGCATTGCATTGCATTGCATTGCATTGTATTGTACTGTATTGTATTGTGTTGTATTGTGTTGTATTGTAGATTGTATTGTATATTGTATTGTATTGTGGTGGTGTGCGGTGCGGTGCGGTGCGGTGCGGTGCGGTGCAATACAGTGCATAGTGCAGTGCAGTACAGTGCAGTGCAGTTTAAAACACACCACTACATTATTTGCTTTATCCGACCATTCTAAGCCGGGAATAGAGAGTTATTGTTGATCAAGGACAGACCAATTATCATGCAGCATATAGTGTTATAATCAGTCAGGTGTGACCGAGCTGTTGATTATGAGGGCTCCTCATTATGGTCGGATTTGTTTTAAGTCAGTTAAAACCCTCGGAGCTCTTCATTCTTATCTGTGGAAAATAAGCATGTAGAGCTCCTCCTATATGTAATTCAATATGTGCTAAAGAAATATATTTTTTATATTTGGCGTTCTGATGCATATAAATCAATAGCACTAAATACAGAAAAATCAATAATACTAAACAAACTTGCATGCAATTATTATGTTTCTACGCTTTCTAGGGTCTTTTTTGCTACAATATAGAATAACATGTAGTAGCTATTTCATGCGGAAAACATATATACCCCCATGTACATGCTTCATGATAATGCTATTTGCTGCTTAACTTTATTTTAAATAGTTACGATACATATTTTAAATATCCAAGGTGAATGTTGTTCTAATTGATGCATAAGCAAAATATTAAACTTTCAATATGCATATTTGTAAATGTACAACCTTTAGAAAAATAATAAAAATAGAGAAACTTCATTTTCTCGTGTGTTATTGTGAATGTTGATAATTGATCGTGGCATCAGATTATGTAGATATAATATGTCATCCAGGGAGATGGAGCACCTGGGAATTGTTCTTACAGAATATTTGTTAAGGCGAGTGCCACACCTTGTTGTCAAAACAACTGTTAGTGCTTTGCACATAATGTGTATTTGTTTGATGTCGCAACAAACAGACTATCTTTGTAAGGTGTGAGCCACACCCTTTGGTCAAACAATACAACTGTTAACACTTACAGTGCGGAGATCGACTTTGGACGTCAGAATCCGACGTCTGTAGACGTCAGACTCTGACGTCTAAAGTCGATCATCGCACTACTTTTTGGGTATCCGAAATCTTCATCATATGAATCCGGCTATACACTATGCAGCTTGTGTGTGGGGAATGGTAGGGTGACCCTTTCAATCCAGGGATCGAATTTAGATGTCAGAATCTGACGTATGTAGACGTCAGAGTCTGACGGCTAACGTCAATTCCGGCTTTGAAAGACCCATAACATTGGTATTCAAATGAAGAGAAAATAGCTGACTAAGACGTTTATGATGACTTTAAATTGAAAATAACCCTTTATTCTCTATGGTTTGCAAAACAATATTTCAGCGTTTAAGTGTTAATTAATAATAAGTATATATAATGGTAGTCAACTCCCCGTCCATTATTCATTTTGCTTGTATTTGCATGATTCAAGACTGGCGAGCCAAATAGGATGAGGCTTTCAGAAATTCTATCGAATATTTGTATTGACTTTCAAATCTATGACTTCCACGGTATGTTTTAGTTGAAGATGAATGTGCCATATTTAATCAGATACCGTGCTTCCAGTGTATTTATTTACAGAGTGAATAAATGAATGAATGAATGAATGAATGAATGAATGAATGAATGAATGAATGAATGAATGAATGAATGAATGAATGAATGAACGAGCGAACGAACGAATAACGAACGAACGAACGAACGAACAAACGAACGAACGAACGAACGAACGAACGAACGAACGAACGAACGAACGAACGAACGAACGAACGAACGAACGAACGAACGAACGAACGAACGAAGCAATGAAAGGAAATGACGCAATATATGTAAAGAGCCTTTGAAGTCATCCGATACAAATATGCAAAAATAGAACGTCGGCCCGATACGACCAAGTGAGGTTGCTATAACGGTTTACTAAGAGTTTAAAATCACAACAAGCATCAGACATTAAGCCATTTGTTGGATCAATGTTGGACCAGCGTCGTAGATGGCTCCAAGTATCATGTTTGCTGGGATGTCGCCCGGTGTAGCCGCCCAGATTACCCCCCCCCCCCCCCCCACACACACACACACTGAACTATATCCGGGTATTTTCTGGACTATATCCGGGTATAATCTGGAATATACCTTGGGGTATAGTCTGAGAGCTCCAAGACTATACTCCAGGGTATAATCTGGGAGCTCCCAGAGTATTTTTCCACAAGCCCAGACTATACCCCATCAGATGCAGGGTCAGGGTGGGGTATAGTCTTCGAGATAGGGGTATACTCTGGGAGATATTATATATGATTACAATCCATTATAAATTTAAGCTGATTATAAACTAACTCTCTAGTGGCTAGAGATCCACATGTCTCCTATGTTACTTTTTGATGGCTAGAGTATCACATGCCTTATTGGGGCCTACATCAATATTCTGGGGCTGGATTATCACATATCTGCTATATAAAACTTCTGGTAACTAGATCATTATAATTATGTCTCTTTTATTAACCATCTGGAGTCTAAATAGAAATGAAATGAATGGGGTTTTTGCCACCTTTGCGTACATATAGGCTAAACTGGGCCAGGAGAACCTACTGGGAATGGTGTGATGAATGAGATGACACTGCTCTCCAGACACAGGATTCTAAATTTGCGCCCTATCGTCCTAAGGTCGAGCACGCTACCTCTCGGTCACGGAGGCTCCACACAATATTGAATCTTTACGAGTGAGTGGGGAAAAACATTTTGTTTCTTTGAAACTTGAAAGCCAGAGTGGAGTTCGAACCCGCGATCTCCGACATTCCAAGCAGAGAGTTTTAACCAGGGCCTCCGCCCTATCTGGGGTCTAGCGAATCAAGTGCCCCACGTCCCAGTATTAACTCTCATTATATTAACTTTCTGGTGGTTAGAGTATCGCATGTCTAAAGTTTCAACCCTCTGGGTGCTAGACTATCATATGTCTAGAGTATCACATATCTCGTCTATGTCTATTAATCGTCTGCGGATAGACTGTCAAATGTCTCTGATTTTAACCGGCTGATGGTTAGAGTATCACATATCCCATAAACCCGATGGTTGTCACATCACTTGCCGTATGCATTAACCCTCAGCAGGCTAGAGTATCACGTGTCTCGTGTATTAACCCTCTGAGGGCTCGACTATCACATGCCTCCTAAATTAATCTTCTGATGGTTAGAGTATCACAAGTATCATGTATTAACTCTCTGGGGACTAGACCAGACTAGACTTAATATTTCTATGTTTACCTGATGGCTAGAGTATCAATTGTCTTATGTATTAACATTCTGGTGGCTAGTCTATCACATTTCTCATGCATTAACCTTCTGGGGCTAGACTCTTAAATATTGTGTCCCATCTTAACCTTCTGATGGCTAGAGTATCACTTGTCTCATGCATTAACTTATTTGGTGCGAACCAATTAAATACTTTCAGTGTACAACTTGGTGCGCACCAAATAATTATTTGAATTATTTAGTGCGCGCCAAATTATTTGGGGCACACCAATTAATTAGCTAGAATAGCTGGACACGTAAGAGATGTGATACTGTAGCCCCAGGGGGATAATAAAGGATACCTCTAGCTATCGAAAGGTTAATATATAAGACATATGAAAGTCTAGCCCTCAGAAGGTTAACCAATGAGGCGGTCACACCGGGCTTGTGTGTTATCCCCAAGCCATGTAAATATGACGTCCCACAGAGGGTACAGTCTAGGGGGTCCTTTTAATATATTCTCTGGTCACCCAGATAGTGCCCTGGCTCATATATATATCACTTCGACTGGATGTATTGCTATCAATATTTATTACACATATCTGAGTGACCGCTAATATCAAGGTCACAAGTTCATAGAATAACAAAATGGAAAATCACTCAATCACTCAATCAATCAATTTATCGATCAACTGATCAATCAATCAATCAATCAATCAATCAATCAATCAATCAATCAATCAATCAATCAATCAATCAATCAATCAATCAATCAATCAATCAATCAATCAATCAATCAATCAATCAATCAATCAATCAATCAATCAATCAATCAATCAATCAATCAATCAATTGATCAATCAATCAATCAATCGATCGATCGATCGATCAATCGATCGATCGATCGATCGATCGATCGATCGATCAATCGATCAATCAAACAATTAATCAATCAATCAATCAATCAATCAATCAATCAATCAATCAATCAATCAATTAATCAATCAATCAATCAATCAATCAATCAATCAATCAATCAATCAATCAATCAATCAATCAATCAATCAATCAATCTATCAATCAATCTATCAAGTAAATGCAGAATTGTCAGATTTACCATCCTGTTTATTGATGTCAAGTTTTTATCTTGAACATGTTCAAATGCTGGTATTTAATGTAATAATAAGAAAATGAAAAATATATGGATATATACCGACAGGTGTATAAAGTTCTCTAACTGATCTGCCGGCTACAACCACATCCTCGTCGTTTGCATTGAACACGTCCAAAACAATCGGCGAGGTACACATTCATAGTAGATAACGTCAAGACATCGTCCCCTTTTGTCAATATTCTGGGTAGTGAGGGTATCTGCCTGATAGATCTTGACGGTGTGACAGCCCCTTTACAATAAGTGTTGTCTGTATCAAGTTTATTGATGTTTCTTTGTTTTAGTTGTATTCCTTGAGGACTGGATGAAATTAGCAGTTGGTGTAGTGAGCACAGCAGTGGCTTTAGTTGGCGAGATGAGATGTAGTGTCCACAAATAATTGGATTTCAACAAAAATGTTGAATAATGAGTGTCTAGCCGTGGCGAAAGGTGCACAGATCATCTTTCTCTGGTAATAGTTAATCTTGTAAACCCAGTCGTTGATTTTAAAAAATAACTCGTCGCTATATTATAATGCATTATTATTTTGTCAGTTGCTGAGTGAGTGAGGTGAATGAGTGAGTAAGTGATCGTCTTTTATGTCAACCACTTAACAGTCGACACAGTAGAAATGCTCCTTATGAGCCACGGTTTTCTATTAAATGTCATCCGTCCTCAGGGAATACAACACCTGAAAAAAAGCAGTTGGGGGAGTGAGCGCGGCAGTGGCTTTGTTTGGCGGATGAGATATGTAGACACACACTAATTGGATTTCAGCAAACATGTTGAGTAATGCGTGTGAGTGAGTGGGTGAATGAGTGGGTTGGTGGGTGGGTGGGTGGTTGAGTGAGTGAGTGAGTGAGTGAGTGAGTGAGTGGGTGGGCGGGCGAGCGAGCGAGCGAGTGAGTGAGTGAGTGAGTGAGTGAGTGAGTGAGTGAGTGAGTGAGTGAGTGAGTGAGTGAGTGAGTGAGTGAGTGAGTGAGTGGGTGGGTGAGTGAGTGAGTGAGTGAGTGAGTGAGTGAGTGAGTGAGTGAGTGAGTGAGTGAGTGAGTGAGTGAGTGAGTGAGTGAGTGAGTGAGTGAGTGAGTGAGTGAGTGAGTGAGTGAGTGAGTGAGTGAGTGAGTGAGTGAGTGAGTGAGTGAGTGAGTGAGTGAGTGAGTGAGTGCGCGAGCGAGCGAGCGAGCGAGCGAGCGAGTGAGTGAGTGAGTGAGTGAGTGAGTGAGTGAGTGGGTGGGTGGGTGAGTGAGTGAGTGAGTGAGTGAGTGAGTGAGTGAGTGAGTGAGTGAGTGAGTGAGTGAGTGAGTGAGTGAGTGAGTGAGTGAGTGAGTGAGTGAGTGAGTGAGTGAGTGAGTGAGTGAGTGAGTGAGTGAGTGACTGACTGAGTGAGTGAGTGAGTGAGTGAGTGAGTGAGTGAGTGAGTGAGTGAGTGAGTGAGTGAGTGAGTGAGTGAGTGAGTGAGTGAGTGAGTGAGTGAGTGAGTGAGTGAGTGAGTGAGTGAGTGATTGAGTGAGTGAGTGAGTGAGTGAGTGAGTGAGTGAGTGAGTGAGTGAGTGAGTGAGTGAGTGAGTGAGTGAGTGAGTGAGTGAGTGAGTGAGTGAGTGAGTGAGTGCACGAGCGAGCGAGCGAGCGAGCGAGCGAGCGAGCGAGCGAGTGAGCGAGTGAGTGAGTGAGTGAGTGAGTGAGTGAGTGAGTGAGTGAGTGAGTGAGTGAGTGAGTGAGTGAGTGAGTGAGTGAGTGAGTGAGTGAGTGAGTGAGTGAGTGAGTGAGTGAGTGAGTGAGTGAGTGAGTGAGTGAGTGAGTGAGTGAGTGAGTGAGTGAGTGAGTGAGTGAGTGAGTGAGTGAGTGAGTGAGTGAGTGAGTGAGTGAGTGAGTGAGTGAGTGAGTGAGTGAGTGAGTGAGTGAGTGAGTGAGTGAGTGAGTGAGTGAGTGAGTGAGTGAGTGAGTGAGTGAGTGAGTGAGTGAGTGAGTGAGTGAGTGAGTGAGTGAGTGAGTGAGTGAGTGAGTGAGTGAGTGAGTCCGCCAGCCAGCCAGCCAGCCAGCCAGCCAGCCAGCCAGCCAGCCAGTCAATCAGTCAGTCAGCCAGTCAGTCAGTGAGCGAATGAGCGAATGAGTGAGTGAGCCAATGAGTCAGTGAGTCTAGATGAACCACTTAATAATGAAGTCGATGCAGTAGAAGCGTTACTTCATTCTGAAATGAGCCGCTTATATTATCATAATATCATTCCCATTTATAATACCCTGTTATGTTTATACATTGATTAATGTGACAGCAAAATGAAGATCTTAAATCACAAATACACTTACAATATAATGGCTTCTATGTCAGAATAAAGAACGTGGATGTACTTTAGCTGTCATTGGCTGCAAATCAAACAGCACACATATTTCGTCCCTTCGGACCGTCTTCTGTTGTAATGCTGACTAAGCTTTCCTGTGCATTAATTTGTATTTGATGACGCTGAAGTTTACGTGAGATAATGAAGGTGAGTTCATTGTTTAGACATCAGGGTAATCACATTCTGATCGCATTTTTGTTCCGAATTGCATGCCATAATCTACTGTAACAGTCAACAAGCTCTTGTTGTGATCTGGAGTTGGGTATATAATATATTAATTTTGTTCAGTACTTAATTAGTCTACGTCGCATTCTATATTGAGATGATTAGAAAGATGAAGCTGGGTTTTTGTGCAGCTCGTTTTCAACGCAACGTGGAATTCTCAAGCGAATGTTCAATTGATCTTTAGATAAAAGCATGTTGTTTTATAAGAATTTTTAAGAGCCACTCAGGTAAACTGTAGTCGTATACTAGAAGTGTAAATATTTAATTTACTCAGACGTGTAAATGCATGTTTTTGTTTATGCATTTTATTAATTAATTGATTTTATTTAGGCATGTAAACAAACGATATTTGCATAAAAGTAAATAAAATAATTGTTATATTTCCACCCAAGTGTGTGAATAAACAGAAAAAAACACCTAACTGTCAGAAGTTGTTTAGAAAACCTGAGAGATTTAGGTTTAACTAAAACAATGATTGATGACATGGGAATCACCATGCTGGATGCGAATTACCTCCTTATAGATGTATCGTAGGCATATAAAAAAAACAATGTTTTTTAACCCTAAATATTTTTATATAAACCATGGCGACCAAAGGTTTTCTTCAATTTGAAATCATTTTAAATGTCTTAGTTAGCTATTTCCGCTTCAGTTGAATACCTATGTTATGGAACTGTGGCCATTATAAATGTTTTAGTTATTTCAGTGCGGAGATCGTCTTTATACGTCATAATCTGACGTCTATAGCTGTCAGATTGTGACGTCCAGGGAAAGTCCCCGCGCAGAAGGGGTTAATTAGTTATTTATCGACAAATTTGACAGTTTTATGAAGTTTCTCACAATGCCAAAGTATACATTAGCGCAGATTTTTTGTTGTATATATTAACATAGATGCACCGATCTAACACCTTGTCAAAACACCTAACAGTGCACCAGCAACTTTATTGAAATAAGCTATATAGATATAACCAAATGTATTTACACGTTTTTTGTAAATGGAGCATTTACAATATAATGACATATTTTCCCAACTGGTAAAATAACAGAAGAGAAATATTATCAATTGGTAAAAATAGAGAAATACACAAACCATATAACGGTATGCATAGTCATAGATCTATATATGTACATACGAGAAGGTTGTGTTTGTAAAATCACGTGTTATTTAAAAAAATGTACACAAGTCAGGCTAAGGTAACCAACATTGATATACTTTCTAAGACATGTATTTGTTTTTAGTTGCAGGAAGTTGTTTGCGCTTAGTTATTATAACCGCACCCATTTAAATGTCGTAGGCAAACAGTACCAGTTTCCTCGGTCCACCATGATTAGTCAGAAGCTAGTGTCACTGGTTTTAAAAAAGAGTGAGAGAGATTGTGTACAGATTTACAACTATAATTGACCGCGACATAACTCCATGTTTTTCAAGCCGACAGGCTAATTTTATGGATTGCCATGACCTTGGTTGTTTTATTATACATTACAACAAACTTCAAGCATATACATATGATAAAATACTACTGAAATTGATTTAACAATTCTGTCAGATTCTGGATTGATAACATATTTGGTAAAATACTTTTTAAATTGATTTAACAATTCTGTCAGATGCTTGATTGATAACATACATTATTTCAAAAATAAATCACGCTTGGTGTATGTGTAACGATGAACCATTCTAGAAAGTGAAAAAATAATGTTGTCAAGCACTTCAATTTAGAACTACATAAATTGCCATTTTCTTAACACTTTACTGCATACATTTTATTTTATAACTTTGACCATTGTGCTGCTGTACTAATGATCCGGGTGTTGTTATAACCGTGACCCTTGTGCTGTAATAGCCTTGACCCTTGTGCTGTTAATTGTTTGTTTAAAAATATGTAATTCAAAGCTGGAATTGCTTTGCCAATTTCCAACTCAAAATGTTAAAACTTCAACTTAAAATGTTCGGTCTCGCATAAACAAATATGAGTAATTTTCACCTACTTGACATTGTGGATCACGGTAGCAAGACACAACTTCATTTGGATGGAAATTGTAATTATTTATTATCGACGGTTTGATGGTTAAATGCCGTACAGTGCGCTGCTGATACATAGACAATTAGTTCTATTCTTGGCTGAGATGTTGAGAAGGTGAGAAGATCTTTTCTCAAATAATGTTGTGAATCGATGAATTGCATAATATACCGTTTGACTCTTTATTTTTTTTTTCTCTGAGGTATACCATGTAGTGTATGTATGTGAACGGAGGTTAACTTGTTTGGTATCGGAATGAGGCAGTATATATTCCCTTCTGGGACTGAAAGGGCTTAGATCATCAGGGGTTTTTTTCAGGTGAGTTTTATGGGTTTTATATGTCTGACTTTCTATCAGACGTCACAATAACTCGCTCTTCTCATTTGATCTGGCCCCCTCTGCTCTGGGTTAGACTCGGGAGTAGAGCTAGGTGTTTGCCGGGCGAGAGGAAGGTGAATAAAGTCAGGGATCAGGTTTTGTGGCAGCCATCCTTTTAGACGCCACAATAACTTCTCGCCTTTGTCATTGTATCTGGTGCCGACATATAGAGGGTTGTGTCATCTTGGATCAAAGGCTGCAGTAAACTCATTTAGAATAATCCCCTGTTTTATGTGATGTTTTCAGCTTCTGTCGGGCTGCAGTATATCCACCTACATGTAAAACAATCTGATGCTGACATATTATTAACTCTGGTGTTGTGTGACCCTGTAATTACGCTTTCAAGCACACTTCAAATCAAATAAATTTCCTTTTAAATTCATAAAATTATTTGTGAGACTGTTCACAAAGAGATACTTGTACTATGTGTATCAGTGTCCTCATATTTCTGTACAGTATTAGTGGTCTCACTGCTTAGTTTTTTTGTAACACGTGTTGATTCTCAGCCTCCCCATTTGTTTTCTCGTGATCCCCACCCAGCAGAAATCATACGTTGACTCAATGTTGGCTTAACGTTGGTCCAGCGTCGTAGACTTTGGACCAACGATAAACCAACGGTGCATACTGTGTATTTTCCAGGTTTCTTTGTGAGACACAGTGCTCATCAGTAAACACACGGCGTTGACCCAATGGTGGTTAAATGTTGGTTTACCTGTCAAAATAATCACATTGACCTACAAAACATTGGCGAGTTGTCTATAACTACGTGAATTACTATCACAAACATAAAACTCGTACATCTGGCACTTGGGGACTTATTCGACAAAAAGCTCTAAAATCTAAAATACCATCCCGCGCTTGCTCTGTGGCCGCTTATTCAGTGCTAATGTATCTGGAGTAATATTTCAGCAGAAAATAAAACATCTGACTGCCTTAAAATCTTACGAAAAAATCGCCTCGTGCTTTCCAACCTAGGAAACCAGGCATCATGCTGTTTCTGTAATGACGATTTTTGACCAGCAATGGACATCTACAATGACTTATCAGTGAGTGTCACAATACACGTATACATACATTGGTGACACAAGTGAATGGACATCATGTTGAATCACGCTGTGTTCATTATAGACTTGCTTTGATGCGCCCCTGAACTTGTTATGTATAACATCGATTTATGCGCATAATTCATTACATCAATCCTATCCTATCGTATATCTTATCCTCTTATCTTTTCTCTGTCTCACGCTGTATGTTTGCTGTAGAATACATCATCATGGGGGACAAAGAGTTATTTCATCATCCTTAACATCTTAGTTAGCTCTTTTTCATTAACCCCGGATTAACCATTTCAAGTCTGGATTTAGGTTTTCATTTTCACCCACTACAAGCTGCAAATTGCTATTGCGATTATAGTCTTATAGTGGGTGAAGTGGGTGAAGTGGGTGTGTAAATGAAAAAAATATTACATAAATCGTATCGCATCTTACATTCTATTGTATCCTCTTATTGTGCTTATGTCTGATTGTGTGCTTGCTGTTGAATACATCGTTTAATGTATGTTAGGGATAATTCCCAGTATTAAATCGCAGGCATAACAGCATTGTCTTGCATTAAAACAGCATTGTCTTGCAATATATTGTGCTAGCTGGCATGTGTCATTGTCGTGCGTGATATGATTATACGGACTTCTTAGATTACTTTTTAAGTTGGCCACACGCTGGATCATTGCCAGACCAACAAACTCGGCTTTGCCACATCTTTGTGGGTGCCGCCATGTCGCGTCTAGGTTTTCGTATTGTTAGAGATCAGCCGTTCTAATCCCCATGTCCCCTTAACGTCACCTCCATATCACCTTAACACGTGTCTGGCATATCCGGCTCAGTCCGCACCCCAACTGTCTGTCTGCGCTCAGTCTACATCAGAGTTGACCATACTACTAATACAACGTGTGCTTTTAGACTGACGTCTATGTACATATTGTAACCAAAATAAAATGAGGTACATCTTTAATTGAATGATACTTATAATCACCTGAGAATCGAGCTTTTTGGTAAATACACATGTTTTAATACTAATTCCTCTGATTTTAATGCTAATGATAAATATATTTTATAGTGAACTGTGCACCCTAATTATTTTTTTGTGTAGGGATGGACCGTCTCGCCACCCCCTTAAAAATTAAAAAACTTTCACAACAACTGGCACTGAACCATGTTTTTAACTTCGTTTTCAAGTTATTTTAAGTCTGAGTGGTGCCTCAATCTGTGAAACTATCTCCAAAAACACAAAATTTAGATTTGTTATTAGATTTGTATACATTTTTAACATATTTGTTTGTGCGGCGTAGATATGTTGACAACATTAGCCTTCAACATATTGCTGTAAGTTTCACGTTATAATGCTTAGAAATGTCAAACTCGAAGGGATACAATTTGATCCAAACAATACTATGATTTATACGCTGAACACGAGAATGTGTGCATCAATGTCGGTGTTTTATTACCTTTTGTAATATGAGACTGATTAATCCAGCATAGGTTACCAGAGGGTAGGTGGATGGTGACTCAATGATAGTACGCTCTATTGTAATAAGTTACTACAAGAAGTTGTCCGGTGGATCAGTAGTAATGTTTTTGCTTGTAATGAGCTACTACAGGTGCTAGTGGCATGTGTCCCAGTGGTAGAGCTTCTATATTTAAAATATGTCACTGCCCCTTGGGTCTAAGTGAATATGCCACCATCCCCTTAATATAAAGAGAGAGAACATGCTATTAGTTCGTGAAAGAGAACATGCCACTAGCCCCTGGATATAACAATTATAAATATGCCACTGACCCCTGGATACTAAGAGAACAGGCCGCTGGCCCCTGGATCTATAAAGAATATGCCACTAGCTACTCGACTCACAGATAATATACCACTGGCCCCTAGATACAAAGAAACTATTCCACTGTTCATTTGATAATATACCACTGGCGACTGGATATAAAAAAGAGCATGCCGGTGCATTGCATTGCATTGCATTGCATTGTATTGCATTGCATTGTATCGCATCGCATCGCATCGTACCGCACCGCACCGCACCGCACCGCACCGCACCGCACCGCAGTGCATCTTGTTGTACTGTATTGTAATTTATTTTACTGTATTGTATTACATTGCATTGCATTGCATTGCATTGCATTGCATTGCATTGCATTGCATTGCATTGCATTGTATTGCATTGCTTTGCATTGCATTGCATTGCACTGCATTGCATTGCATTGCATTGCATTGCATTGCATTGCATTGCATTGTAATTTAAAATTATTTCAACGCATGAGATATTTTTAATCGGGAGCTTCAGTAAAGTTTCGGTAAAATTCCAGTTGTCCTATGGGATGAAATGGTGTACTGAGGAATGTACATGTTTCTTGAGGCGAGAGCCACGCCCTGTGGTAATAACAATACAGGTATTAACGCTTTACAAATATTGTTAATTGGTTTGATGTCACACCAGCATCTATGTACAGTGTGAGCCACACCCTCTGGTGAAACAACTGAAAGTCAACAAAGCTTAATGTCTATTACATCATTGGGCTGCAACCATTCAAATATAATAAACAAAGCAGATAGGAATACGCCTCTAGTGCTGAATTTCAGTAATCGTGTTTTCACCATTATGTGTATTAACCCTTGGAACGCTGACATATGTTAGTATAAAACATGGCAAGGTTTGTTTTTCAATTTGAAATCACAATGAGTGTCTTAGTTCTTTCCGCTTCATTCGAATACCTGTTAAGGGTCTACTGCCGTTATAAATATTTTAATTCTTTGAGCGCGGGGACGGTCTTTAGACGTCAGAATTTGACGTCTACCACGCTGAAGGGGTTAAGAACATAATTGTGTTAAAATACACAGCTCAAAGTTAATGAATGAGTGAGTGAGTGAGTGAGTGAGTGAGTGAGTGAGTGAGTGAATGAATGAATGAATGAATGAATGAATGAATGAATGAATGAATGAATGAATGAATGAATGAATGAATGAATGAATGAATGAATGAATGAATGAATGCATTTAATTTGAATTTTTACCCACTTAAAGTTGTGCCACGCTGACGCGATCCACAACTTCAAGTGACTGAAAATTATTTTGAAATTTTGTTGATTGATGTTCACCCTCTTGATATTGTTGGTCGCGGTAGCGAGACACAACATCAAATCGGTGAAAAATTAAATGCAATAACTCGGTGCTTTAAGGATTGGTATAGAGTTTATCTCATATATCGTTTCCTATGAACAAATTTCTATTAATATTTATACCCCAAATCTGGCTCGGCCGCTAATATCAAGGCCACGTAGTCAGAGAATGACGGAATGAAAAATAAATCAATCAATGAATAAATTAAAAAAATACATGTTTGTATGAATCATGTAGGCTCATCTGAACGTCGAGTTGAATGACTATAAAATAAATCGATCTACATCCCATCGGTTCATAGTGACCAACTCACAAAATCTGAGTGAATTTACGTTCAATGTTGTGTAATTTTTTAAACAATAAATTCTGGTTTAATTTGTCACTCATTATAAGTTATCTTTAGCAGGTCGCGGCTTGAATACGCGGAATGATCGCCATGTCGTTAATGCTAAAATTCAAGCTTCACCAGCATTGATCCAATAGAGTTTGCGTTTTGGTTTCACCGCACACATTCATTTAGGAGTTGTGACAATTATTTTGTTTTGAAACCAAGACGCTGTGTTGGTTTAATGTTGGGCTAGCATCGTGGGTGGGTTCGTGAGTGCGTGAATATTTGTATACCTATTTATTGTTGTAGCTACGGCAGTCAGCAATGACATGGCCAGTTAGCAGCTGATGTCACTGGTTTATAATCTTAGTCCATAATGAAGAGAGAGTTACGTTTACAGCCAGCAAAGAGTTGATGCACCTCGCAGCAGAATTCCAGGTTTTCCACGGCTTTCAGTTTCTCATTCATGACATGTATCTTATCCTTTTTTCTGTTTCAAATCAATTAAAAAGTAGCAATCAAGTATTTTATATTTTTGTGAATTGACCAAATCGTCCCCTTAGATATGAAAGAGTGTATCTGCCATTTCATAAAGTGGCTGATACACCCTTTCATATCCAAGGGGACCAAATATTTTAAAATAATCACAGTAGCTGTGTATACTATGTGCGATTATGGAGCATTCTGTAAAGTGAAAATAAATATAGCCTTGTGCTTACAACTAGTACTACATCTATTCAAATCAAAAGAACATTAGCGATGCTTTTTAATATTTTCCTGGTTGGACATTAAATTCAATAACCATCAATTCTCCGATAGTTTGATTAGATTCAATAATAACAACGAGATCAATCTTGGATTTAGCCCTTTAACATCCATTTGTTTAATTGGAATTTGCACTGACTCGCTGACATGATTCCAAACTTCAAGGGAGTGAAAATTCTTCATATTTGACAAAATGGAGGTCAACTGTTTTGGAATGGAATCTTGCTGATTGCAGTCTTTTTATCTTTAACATGTTTCAAAGCTGGTATTTAAGCGCTAATACTTGAAAACACCACGAGAATATATTCCTGAACGGCAGTCAAAGGGTAAATATATGTGTGCGTTTTTACCTCACATTTTTAGAATGGATGACGCCACAGCAACCTTTGTGCTACTGTACTTTGCATTGGCGATCTAGAAATGACGCAAAATACTTCTGGTGATGAAAAATAAATATCAGCATAATTGCTGTGGGACCTATATGTATTAGAATGTAATATCTAAAACCAATATTAGCTTTTAAAGCGTTATTTTTTATAACCTGCTTGAAGTTATATTTCGCTACCCCGACAATAATAATTTAAAGTGGGTACAAACTACTCATTACTCAACATATTTGCTTAGTTTGAGACCAAATATTCGCAAATCTTGGTGTCTAAGTGCGCATTTCATTCCCAATAACAGTGATTTCACTTGCTAATACAACAGATTAAAACGACTATTTTCGCGCTTAGCGATTTAAGGGTTAGTGTATTTTTTTTATTTGAACCGTGTTAGACACCTTATATATGCCGTCCTAGTAGCACAAGGGTTACTAGAACCGTATATATATACGGTTATATGATTTTTTTTATATTGCATCTTAGCAAAAAAAAGAAATATTAAATAGTGATTCATGCAAAGCGTATACAAATGTACATGTATTTACCTATCAATTGAAATACCTCCACCAATGTTCACTGCCTGGGATTGTGTTGCAGAAAGTTTGCCTCTCGGCGCTGCCAAATTTAATTGGTAATTAGCCAAGATTCAACATGTTCAGCGTGTTTATCAATAAGCGTGCATTTGTTTGCACCCAGCTCTCGGTGAAATCAATTCTCGCTGATTATAATGTACAAACGATGTCCTCGTGTGATTATATCAATTTCATGAGATCCTGTGTGTCCTTAACCCTTATCCTGCTAAGTTAGGTTATTTAAATTGTCACCCACTTAACCCTTTCAAGCCTGAATTTACCATTGTCATCTTCATCCACTACAAGCCGCGAATTGCTGTCGCAATTCTCGACTTGTAGTGGATGAAGATGACTTGAGGTGGTTTGAAAATTTTAAAAAATGTCATGTATTGGTAAATCAGTTTCATGGAAATTTTCGCTCTAAAACCTTTAGTTTTAGAAAAATTAAGTCTGTTTTCAGGGATGTATTATGATGCTTTAATGCGTCGTGAGGGCATAAAGGGTTAAATATGTGTCTCGCTCTAGCGACCCACAACTTGAAATGAGTGAAAATTACTCATATTTGTTAAATTTTAGCATAAATAAGCATTACACGTCAGATTCTAATGTATAATATCGATCCCCGAACTGAAAGAGTAAACCATTTATAATCGCCGTAGATAAATAAGTATTGACAATTTTGGGAATTTCAAATTGATAAAAAACCTTTGGTCTTTTGGTTTATATAAAAATTGTTAGGCCCAAGTCTGGAATTTTACACCTAATTTAAATAATAACAGTTTCTGTCATGTGACAGGCTGAACCACTCTTCGATTGGTCTGGGGTAGAATACTGAACTTGGACCAAACATTTTAGTGCTTTAAGTCGACAATTTTATCCTTATTTTAAACATAAATAACAGGCTAAACTACTCAATTTAGACCAAATATTATAACGCTTTAAGGGCTACAAGACTACAGTTTGTTTCATTTTTAACTAAAACATGGAGTCGCTAGCATTTTTTTTTTTTTTTTTTCAAACGATATTGTCAATTGATCGATCTTATGAAATGAATCGGGCTTTAGGCCACCTTTGTGCACATATAGGCTAAACTGGGCCAGGAGAACCTCCTGAGGATGGTGAGATGATTGAGATGACACTGTCCTCCAGACACAGGATTCGAAATTCGAGCCCTGGCGGTCTGAGGCCGAGCACGCTACCTCTCGGTCACGGAGGCTCCCCGCAATACTGACTTTCACACGTGGATGGGGAAGAAACATTTTTGTTTCTTTCAAACCGCCGAGTCCGGGAACCGAACCCCGAACTCTGGCGTGAAAGGCAGCGGTGCTAACCACCACCCTAGGGCCCCCGCCCTGATCGATCTTATGATATGTGATCGATCTTATAACATATCATTTTGGTATTGTTCAGTTGATTATACTGTTTACTCTTGATCGGCAATTTATATTCTAAGATACGCCAAGTGGTGTGTGAATGTGACATCAGTGCTTAATGGGTGAATTTGTTTCGTATCTGAATAATGGAGCCTGTATTCCCTTCTGAGCCTTATAAGGTTACCAAGCACACACAAGACGTAAACCCAATAACCTCTCCTATTTGGTCTGTGACGCTGGCCCAGAATTCACCAACCTTCCTGACTACTGGTAGAGATCTTTAGATTATCAAATACAATGTAATTTCTCGCGTGATAAACTTTTATGGGGGGTTTAGGCCAGGCATCGTCTCAGACGTCACAATAACTTCTCGCCTTTGTCGTCTTATCTGGTGCTGACAAATACAGCGTGTGTTGTTTTCTATAACTGGGATCAGAAGCTGCTGTACATTCACTCAGAATAATGACGGGTCGTTTTGTCTGATGTATCCAGCTCATTGGCTCCCAGAAAATACGCGATGTTAAACCTAACAACACTGAAATATTTATGTCTAACAGTCTCTGATTGGCTTCATGAAATCTGTATCATATCCGATCACTTTCTCTTGCTAGGAGTCTATATAGTCTTACATGCATACGGGTCATTTTATGTCTGTGTGAATTAGGCATATTTGAACTAGGCCCACATTTACATCAGTAGTATATTAAGCGTCATTTATTGCTCACTTACAAACGTTTATGTCCGTGAAGACCATTTTATTATTTGTTAGATACAGTTCTATGGCTCAATAAACGTAGTTGAGCATCATTCCATTCCCATGTTTCCGGGAAACTAGACTGTAAAATAGCGTTATTATTTAGTGATAAGCATGTGCAAATTATATTCGTTTTCTTTTATGATGCCATTAACAATTTGGCTAATATCTATTTTTTTATTAGATACTATTCTTTCTAATTATACATCTTGTTTATCACTGTTGGTTTTATTACAGTAACATGCAGTACAATTATTATTGCCTCATCTTATATTTTGTGTAGCAGTTTATCTTGCAGTGCGTAAGGTTGAATTATGATGAGTTCAGCCATTGGTCACCATCAACTAAGCGGACGCTGGCTGTGACGCTGGGTCAGCATTATGCCACCGTTAGTTTAACCTTTACAACGCTGAAATAATTTTGTAAAAACCATGGAGACTGAAGTTGTTTTTTTTAATTTGAAATCATCATAAATGTATTAGTTAGCGCTTTCCGCCTTATTTGAATACCCATGTGGTGGGTCTACGACCATTATAAATATATTTTCTCTTACAGTGCGGGGATCGACTTTAGACGTCAGAATCTGCCGTCTACAGACGACAAATTATGACGGCTAAAGTCGATCCCGGGCTGTAGGGGTTAACGTCTCGTGTTTGCTGGGACAAAATATTTCTGTTTTCTACCCACATTATCACTGTCTGTGTAAACGTAGAGTTAGAAATATATGTGTAGAAATATTCTTTTCTTTGCTTTCATAACAAAATCTTGGTTCCGCAAACTCATGTTTTAACAGTAATTTTGATAGTAGGCTTGGTTTATTTGGCCCTTTGCTGCTGCATTGTTTGTTTCTATTTTTCATTCTTTTAAAGCTGGAATTGATAACGCAATTTCCGGATTCAAATGACAAAAATGTTTATATTTATGAAAAATATATATCTCCAAAATCGAAGGATTTCATTAAGTGAGCACATAAACAAATACCTATCCCTAGGAGTGGTAAAAATATTAATATTCATGAATAGAAAGTGATATATAGAGATACAATACAAAGAACTTGGATGCAGGACCATATATTATACAGCCTTCCGATTCTCTCTATTGGATAGAAGATAACGCAATATCCGAGTAGACACAAGACACAATGCTGATTTAATGCTGGGCCAGCGTCGCAGACGGTGGACAAACATTTAATCAACATTGAATCAACGACTTGTGTTTGCGAGGAAAGCACTATTAACCTGGGCGACCTGGGAATATATTATACGCCACGCATGCTCAGAGCGGGAATTAATGATGCATAGATAATCATTATAAAGATATATGTGACAAAGTACTGGGCGATCATAAAATACATGTTCTCCCAGATTACCCTATTGTATATGGGAAATGATATGTGATTATAATTATGAGATAAATTAGCATTTAATTTGGACACTAATCTGGGATGGCTACATAGCACAGTGAACACGAGACGTCGACACTATGCTCGTTCAATGTTGGGCCAGCACCGTAGACAGTGGAACAACAGTGTACCAACATTAGGTCTTGCTTGCTGGAACCCATCCATCCCAGACAACATCCCCTGAAAAATAACAGTCTGGTAGCCTTTATTACAGAATGTTTAACACATATTCCTATTTAGCTGTTGGTCTAAAATCCAGCATACTTTGAATTTCTTAGTTTGCGTGATGTGATTTACACAATGAAGTGACATTTACCGTTGTCGTTTTCCTGTTGATTAGAACCCCCTTCGGGTCGGATGTTGGTTGTTTTGATTTTATGTTAGTTATTTCATGTGAACCTTTTTGAGATTTTCCACAAAACATCAATCAATAAGACAATTTTTGTAAACTAGTCTAAAACCTGTTGAGTTGAGTTAGCTTTATTTATTGCGTCAATTGAACGCACATTTTTCAATTGAGATTTTGTCACTGAAATGACAGATGCAAACCCTGAGACAGCACCTTATCTCAATATTAAATTTTGTGTATGACCAATATTGTTAAAATTTGCAAAATAATCACAAATAGACCTACAACCATTAGAATGACAGAAAACTGTTCCAGCACAGTTTATTTTAAAACAATTACGTGTTGAGAGGTTGTGGTTGGGACAAACCGTTTTTGGCGTCAATATGAGACATATATCGCATATCACACCAAATATAGCTCGAAAAAATGTATTTAATTTTGGTTGTGAAGAAAATGTTATATAAATCATATGTGACAAAAATACCTGTTGTGGATTTAAATTAACCACTTAACACAGAATCACTCATATAAGACACACACTGTGTTCCAAACCGACACACACGAGTCGGCGTATGCAGTGCTACCTATGATTTGTGATCTTGAAAAGAACAACTTGAAATCATGCGAATAGAGCAGGGCATATTTCCGAATATAGTTTTTTTCTGTCAAGATATTGTCACGTTGTGCATAAATCACAGTAAAGCTATGTCCTTTTCTTTCACTCATTAAATGTAGGGGGCGATGTTGGTTCAAATCCTGGCCTAGCCGAATGTGGTCTTCGTCGTTTTTGCAGCTCAACTAGAGAGATTCAATATTATAAGCCCACTGTATTATACTGTGTACAATTTCTCTTCAGCATTTATATACCGTGCTGCAATATGCTTAACGGCTTGGAGTAAGCAGTGTTGCCAATGATACCAAGGATAATGTCCAATATATAAAATGGCATTCGAAGATAGTAGGGCATTGTCTCTATTGTGTTTTCATTGGTAATAAATCCAAAGACGGTTCAATGGGAATACTTTATTGTTTAGATTATTCATTCACTCGTTCACTTGTTCTCACTTTCTGTATTTTAATATCTATGCTTTTTTTTGTTTTATATGCAGTTCTTATCCTCTAAAAAATGGCATAAATACATTTTTTCATGAGTAAAACTCATCTTAAAATGTCGAACACTATGCGATATATCTACCTGGTATGTTTAAAGATAATTATTTACTATTCTATTGAGAACAGAAATATTTAAAAAAATCTGATTTATTATCAAAGCCATTGCGTGGACTAGATTAAAATTAATATGAAAACATTATTTCATTAATAGCTTGAAAATGCGTTGAATCCAAATAAGGAAAAAATCCTGCAGTAAACGTTTGATAAATGTTATGTTCTTGAGATAAATCAGCTCCTCTAATTGATGGTTGTTTATTGTCACAGGGTGTGGTGACACCTTATAAGGACTCCATGTGTGACATCTGTGCAGAGCTTTGTCAACAACTTTAACACACAGTTCTAACTCAGCAAACACGACACCTTCAACCAAAGTTGGTTCAACGTTGGGCCAGCGTCGAAGACGGTGGGGCATCATTAAAACTAGGAGGGTATATTAGCGAATTTAAAATGATAGGATTTTCTACGACAAAATAAATGTCCTTTTATAATAATTGAAAATTCGCGAATTGAAAATAGTCAGGGCCCATTTTCGAAATTTCTGACTTGTTAAGGCATTTTTTAGTAGAATTTGGCATGTAGTTGTTCTTACACAATTTGGGAGCGCTGATTTCAAATCTGCCCCATGTCAAGCTCTATTTTGTCTTTTTTCTACTAACAAATTAAAAAAAAAAAATGGCCGCCAAAAGTAGTTAAAATGTCACAACTTTACATCACGGCTTGGCTTACAATGAGCATAAAAACATAATTTCAGTGTCTTAAAACCCACCTGAGCACCATACTAAAAGTCCCCTGAATTTCACTTTGTGCGTTTGCCGCTACAGGACAAAAACCAAAATGGCCGCCACTGCAAGGCAATGTGCCATAACTTTGCTTCCAAATAACGTAGAGATGTGTTTCTGGTGTCTGCATATAGGTTTCTCACAACCGGAAAACCATTTCTGAGCCGTGATAACAACTATTATCAATATTTCACAAAGTTATGGGGGGGGGGACAAATGTTGCGCCAGAAAAAACGACACATCGTAGTCCAGTGTAAAACATATTTATTAGAGCCATCATTTCAAATTCAAAAGCCAAGGGAAGCCAACGTGATATCGACTATTGACAAATATATGCTATGATTTTTGATCACTGTCCGGCACTAGGTAACATGTCGCTCACCATATATACGTTCTAGGCATATTAGTATGTGGTTTATGTGATATACACCTGCATCGTGTTTTTTATAGTAAGGAAGAAAGCAATAATGTGAATGTGCGCTGGCCACGGGTGGCACCCTTCTGGCCAAACTCTGTAAGAAAAACATGAACTTGATCCATCAAGGTGGTCTACATAACCATGGCAATAATGACACATTCATGTTCCGTACCTATTGAGATAAGTAGTCGTTTAAATTTAACAACTTATGATTCTAATACCTAGGAATAATGTGCTGGTTAAAACGTGCACATCACATAAAAAATATGTTTCGCAATCGGTTTGACATTTACATAATCATGACAATAGTATCATCTTCATTTTTATATTTTTGACCAGAATAGATATATAGAAAAGATAGCTGGTAATTCGCTGATAACACAGTTTTCAGACATAATTGAACGAATAAAATCCCAACCATCGGCACACATTTCTACTCCCCTAACTTGAATAACTATGCTAACATACAGTTACACAATATGGGAAATATGTAATTTGGTATAGAAGTTGACATATATATGATGTGGGCATATAAGATTAATGGTTGAGGACACCCGAATTCCAAACAGAGCGGTGAAATGGAGCTATCCACAAAATATCATTTCCCAGGGCTCATTTGCTAGGATAATCTGATGATGTGTAAAATACTGACGATGAATTTATTTTATAAATATAGTATGAACATACACCATCTTCAGACAATGTTAGTAACCATCCTAGTCTTGGCAACTAAATTCTATATAGTGTCATAAACAAATCCCCAAAGATTATTGGGTACACTATTGCAACAAGATTTGATGCAGAATATGTGGTAATTGGGGCAATATACGTTGATACCGTTCGTAGCACGATCAGGATGTTTTCATGAAGATTAACATACAATAGGGTAACTTTCTAGAAGTGATCGTGATATGATAGAATGTACATGTATGTGGAATCAGTAGGTAATGGGCATGCATAGTTCTAATCAGATATAAGCTCTCACTCTCACATAATATACAGTTACCCAACAGGTTCAGTTGTGTCTTGAAGTGATATGGGAGCGACCACCCTATTTTGCAGCACGCGGTATCAATGTTAAAGACAATAAGCCTTACCATATATATAAAGTGATGAAATAATATGATGGACTTGAAGATACTCAGGTCCCTAATAACTATGTGACTCCAGTATTATTAGTTTGTAATAAATATTGACCATCTAATAATCTATGCAAGATACATGTACATGTATCCTACTTCAAAAAACATTTCCATGCACACTGTGATGTTATCTCAGATGAATATATAACAGATAAGTACAGAATCAGGGAGAAGGGCAAAACAGTTTCCGGTTGCAGAAATATAGTAAATTCAATGTTCAAATTCGCCATTTTTTGTAAAGAACAATGTCATTCAAACATTCAATAAACGCTGGTATAAGTTTGAAGCCGAGACGTTAAATGTTATTACGGCAACCAAACTGTCAGATACTGACAATGTGGTAGTCGTAGGAGCTGATGTAAACTTGATCATTACAACTTATCACAAAAATATAATTATTCCTTACATGTACCACAAATGAGTCAAACTATTCTATCGATTTCAGAGGCAATTTAGTTGAGATGAATATTGCTTGGAAGCGTATATACTGTACACGGTCCTAACTTAATGGATAAACCGTCTGGATCCGCCCACGATGTAGACTAGTGTTGATCTTGATCACATTACAAACACATCACAGCAAACACAAGAAGTTGAACCATCGTTAGACCAGCATCGGTTCAAAGTTTCGTGCTGGCCGGGATCACATACGGCAGTAGATTCAATCAGCTCAAGTGAGAAATAGAATTACGGGAACTTCATTGTGGAAGCGAAACACTTATAACCACGTTGTAGCGATACTTTGTTAGCATATCTAGCTTCATATATCACGCGAAAAAAGATCGTGTTATGTGGGTCTGTTCTCGACGTGGCTAATGAATGTGTAATTCATTTATCAGTGATTGCGTTTGGGTATAAAATATTTCTTGTATGAGCGGGAGTAAGAAAATGACGTTTTTTTACAATGTTTTTAATCCTTTTGTTTCTGGGACCATGTATGGGACTATATGGTTTTAGACAAGTTTAAGATAAAAATCACATAGATTGTGTTAAATGTTCTGTTTTTGAAATATAATCGTAGCGTGAAATGCATGTAACAAATATCCCACTGGCTTTAGTCGTCTATAGGTGTCAGATTCAGACGTCTAAAAACGATCCCGCACTGAAATAGTTAGGAATTTCTACTGACTGTAGACCGATACACCATAGGTATTCAAATGAAGCGATAAGGGTTAACTGAGGCATTAATGATAATTTCAAATTAAAAAAAAAACTTTTAGTCTCCGTGGTTTATTCAAACATATTTCCGTGTTTTGAAGGTTAAATCTGATTTCAGATTGATAGCTTCTGAGTGCCAAGTCAAACTATACACAAACGTGGTAAAGTTGTTGATTTTATTTCCTCTACAAAACTGTACCCCCTACTGAACATCCATTATTATTAGATTACACCAACCCAAGGAAGGAAACAAATCACAAACATGGGCATCACGTCTTCCTCTGATGTGCATCATGTTGATTGTTGTGACAAACCATTTCGTAAATAGATACTTTTTTGTCGTAATGATTATTTGCTACAAACCTCTACAGCATCTGTAAAAAAAAACATAAAACTTAGAAAATAAATGCCGCAAATGATGATTTATGTATTATTAAAGTGCAAAGCAATTCATAGCAAATAATGAGACTATTAAATAAGATGTGAAATTCTTTATTAGAGATTGCGTTCGGATATGAAATATTTCTTGTATGAGCGGGAGTACAAAATGCGTATGGAATTTCGTGTAGTATGTTTTTGACCCTTTTGTTGCTGGATCCATGCATAGGACTATACAGTTTTAGGCAAGTTTCATATCAAATAAAATGCCATTGAAATCCATAAAATAGATTGTGATAAATAATCAGTTATGGAAATATTTTTTGCAGATGTTTGTTTTGATGTTGTGATTTTATTTTTGTAACAAAATGCACAATAAATACATGAATTATCACTAGTTTTATATCAGATAGTCTGGACTCATATAATAACCATTTCTCAAATTATCCAACATTTGCATTGCAAAAACTGTATCAACTCATCAATATCAAAACAGCTTTAAAAGTGCAGTATATCTTTAATAATCCCGATTAAAACCTAGGTTATTAGAATATATCACCCTAACTTTGTAATAAATCTTAAAAAGCACAGGACGATCATTATCCGTTTAGTCCTCGTTTCGTTTCAGGCTGTTCTTTCATCTGAAGTTCAGTAACTTCAGTGCATTGACAGCTTACAGTGGATGTGTACTGCTATACAGTGTCAGCAGTGTCACTCTCCTTCGTCAAGACACCACTGACCTTTGGCTTTAAATTGATTATTGGTAATGTTCCAGCACCAGGTTATTGTAACATCCCCACTCACCGAAATCATGATAGCTCCCAATATTTTAAATTTCCTGCATAAACTGAACACTAAGTGAAGCTCATGTTTGCATGTTGCCATTATACAGAAATGACTCTAATCACTACAGTGATTTAACTGAAGCAGAGAGTTTTAAGCCAACATAGTGTACTATCCCATGCCATTATACAGAAATGGCCCTGACCACTACATTCATTTAACTAAAAGAGAGAGCTTTAAGCCAATGTAGTATAGGCTACTATCCAGTCTCGTCATACAAAAATGACCGTAATCAATCACTACAGTGATTTAACTGAATGGGAGAGTTGTAACCCAATGTAGTGTACTATCATGCGTCATTATACAGAAATGACCCTAATCATTACAGTGCATCAACTGAAAGAAAGCGATTTAAGCTAAATGTAGTGTACTATCGTGTGTCACAATACAGAAATGACCCTAATCATTACAGTGCATCAACTGAAAGAGAGCGATTTAAGCTAAATTTAGTGTACTATCCAGTGCCATTATACAGAAATGGCCCTTTATCACTACAGTGATTTAACTGAAAGAAAGAGCTCTAAGCCAATGTAGTGCAATATCCAGTGCCATTATACAGAAATGACGTAATCACTACAGTGATTTAACTGAAATAGAGAGTTTTAACCCAATGCAGTTTACTACCCGTGTCATTATACAAAAAGACCCTAATCACTACTATACAGTGATTTAACTGAAAGAGAGAGATTTAATCCGATGTAGTGTACTAACCTGTGCCATTATACAGAAATGACCCCAACCACCACAGTGCTTGATCTGAATGAGAGACATTTTACCCAGTGTAGTGTACTGCTGATGTCAAAACAATCAAAGACTATTTCATTAAGTCGCCCTTGGATATGACAGGGGATATTATAAAGTGGCACACCCTTTCATATCCAAGAGGACGAATTGTGATTAGAAAAACGAACAAACCAGCAAACACAATAAAGTTGCCCCGATGTCGTTCAACGTTGGTGAAACATTTCATGTTTGGTGAAAATGATTTACTTGAAATATTATATCAAAGTATCAACAATAAAAGTAGGTGGGACATTCAGAACGTTATTCTAAAAGGTGTTGTTCACAATATTGGGTTGTCAGCATGTGCAGTACACTTTTAAACTAAAAGAGATATGGTACATCAGACTCAATAAGCGGCTTGATTGGTCTCCACCATGACTCAATAATAGCCGAGTATGTCGGTGCAAAAGTCAGAGCTTACTCTGCTTACTTACATGAAGTTGATTATATTACATCACTTTTTTACTGATAGCACACGACTTGGATGTATGTATTTGCTCAGCAGGCTGTACAGCTGTGCAAGCCCAGTTTTGGCCCAGGATGGGCCAGCGTCTCAGATGGGGGTTCAACATAATAACAGCACTGGGTCACCAAAGACATAATTAAGTCCTATCATCAGTCCTATCTATCATAAGTCCTATTGTTAGCCAGTATAACCATGAGCAGGTTGGCTTTGCAGCTGTTCAGTTAATTGTAATATTTAAACTGTTTGGTCATTTCCTCAGTGATATGGTGGTGACTTTGTAACCTGGTACACACAGGTATAATACACCTGTAGGATGTAGACTTTGTACCTTAACACGGATTACTCTGCACAATGTGGATTGTTTACTTATCCTGCTTATCAACTTTATCATACATCATAACAGTCGAAAATGATGGCCTAATATTAATGCAATGTTATTTATCATATTTATCAGTAGCATTTCCAACAAGAGCGAAATGCTGTTGAAATTATTTATCTAAAAGAACTGCCAGTTCAACACTGAGACAAAATTGAGTGCATTAACGTTGATAAATTAATCTTTTTGTGCTCACTGGAAGTTAACTTCTGATCTATACTATATAATAAGCCATTACCAATGGATGACCCGTCATTTAGCTACATCAATATCACCAGTAGGCTGGACATGCATAGCCGTCATTCGGCTATTTAAACTGGACAGTAAGCTGGACAACCATGACCATCATTTAGCAATTCCCGAGAACCTCTTATATATAATCTAAACAGCATTATTAAACATATGGGAAGTTACCAGCTGTGCAATTATCACCTAATATTTGATTGATTGATTGATTGATTGATTGATTGATTGATTGATTGATTGATTGATTGATTGATTGATTGATTGATTGATTGATTGATTGATTGATTGATTGATTGATTGATTGATTGATTGATTGATTGATTGATTGATTGATTGATTGATTGATTGATTGATTGATTGATTACCTTATATAGACTACATAGCATATGGAAATCTGATCCTCCTCTTCACAGTCTATTTATGCCATAATTTAGCGACCACTGAATGGATTGATTCACGGTTTATTTTACCTTATTTGCTGTGATGGAATCAAGAACACTCTTCAGTCCTAATTTCAAGTGGAGCTATATCCTTGATAGTCTATAAATAGTATTATGCTGTCGTAGCCTAACGTCACACGATATGTGTATGCCTGTTGTGCAGATATGCACATTGTGACACCTGTGTATTGTCTCTAGACAGAAATTTACACATATTAATTGAAGTTCCTTTATGTACTTTCCCTCACTGACTTACCTAAGTGCTAGCGTAAAGGCATAGCCCTCCAATGAGCAGGCATATCATAACCTGCAATCGTGGAAGACACAAGAGTTTTTGTAAAAACGTTGACAGATGTAAGTTTTTATCTTTATTTTTGCCATGGATAGCAATATATTTAATAAGAAGAATTGGATACCGTTGCCCGAAAATTGGGATCCAAATCATAACGGTCAGAGCTGTAACAACACTCGACTTTGTCTTGTACTGTTACAGCTCTGATCATTATGATACTCCCCCCAAGTTCCAGGCAATGATGTATTATTAGATATTAATACACACTCTAGAATACAATATATATAACAAGTTTGGTGATCTCTGCAATCACAGTAAATTTCTATCATGTATAGTTCTCATCACAAATTAGTCCCCGTGTCTTCTCTGGGATAGAGTGTCACATCTAACACTCCATTAAATGTCACATAGCTTGGCAGGAAGTGATATATTGCAGGGTATTTATCACATTTCCAATTTCATGGCAAGTGTGGTGATTTAACTGTAAGTTCTTTAGCGTCGTTTGAGAGCTCATACTGGAATATAAACACATCTGCTTCACCAGATACATACAATCTGTTGTGGTCGGTGTCCAGATACATGATGCGTGGTGATCTCACTTCTTGATCCAATATCGTCACCACATCTCCTGTCGTCCTCAGCATCCGCACCTGATTGTGATTGTAATCAGCAATCAGGACACCTCTGTGAGGGTCAGTAATCACGTGACGAGACCAGCCATGCTTCAAACTTTGTCTCTCATTCTCGAAGCATGTCTTCATGTGTCCTTCATTATCAATGATCACAACCTGAAGATAGCAGAAATCACTGACCACATACTGGTCACTGTCACCTTGACGTGCTACCCACCATGGCATTACATTATCAGGTAGATTGATGACGGTCAGTGTCTGACCGTCATGACTGTAGCGGGTAATAGTATGGTTGTCATCACTACAGACCAGCAGATCACCTTTGTCATTATATAATCCACAAGGACTGTAATTAAGTTGCTGTGTATGGTGATATTTCATGGCTCCAGAATCATTGATTTTAATCCAGACTAGAGCGTCATTAAGGCCGTCACTGACAACCAGCATTGCAGAATCTCCATCCATCATGAGACACATTCCAAAAACACTAATGTCCGCTCCACCTTTATGTTTATACCGGTGACTGAGTAAACCATCAGGCGTATAGCAGTACACTACTAAACCTCGATAATGGACAACATAAACCTTCTGTCGGTACACCACCATACCATATACATGTCCTATACCCCATAGACGGATCCTACTCACCTCCTGTAATTCCTTATCTGATGCAGCAGAGCTGGGCAACTCTACCTGTTTACCAGATGCCACAGAACTTGTGACTTCCAACTGTGTATTGGATGATACTGCACCTGTCACCTCTACCTGTTTATCCGATGCCACAGAACCTGTCACTTCTTCCCATTTATCCGATGTCACAAAACCTGTCACCTCATCCCATTTGTCTGACGCCACAGAACCTGTTATTTCTTCCCATTTATCCGATGTCACAGAATCTGCCACCTCTTCCCATTTATCCGACGCCACAGAACCTGTCTCCACTTTCTGTTTATCTGACGCCACCGAGCCTGTCACCTCTTCCTGTTTATCCGATGTCACAGAACCTGTCACCTCATCCTATTTATTAGATGCCACAGAACCTGTCACCTCCACCGATTTATCCGACGTCACAGAACCTGTCACCTCTTCCCATTTATCCGATGCCACAGAACCTGTCATTTCTTCCCATTTATCCGACGTCACAGAACCTGTCACCTCATCCCATTTATCTGACGTCACAGAACCTGCCACCTCATCCCATTTATTAGATGCCACAGAACCTGTCACTTCTTCTCATTTATCCGACGTCACAGAACCTGTCACCTCTTCCCATTTATCCGATGCCACAGAACCTGCCACTTCTTCCCATTTATCCGACGTCACAGAACCTGTCACCTCTTCCAGTATTTTTAATGCCATATCTGAAACAGTAGCCATGGTTATTATAACGTTGTCCTAGCATACCAGTTCTGTGTACGTCTGTACTGTGTGTTCAGTGCAGACTGAGATTGATTTATTGAAGCTGCTGCCAGGCAAACAATTCTCAGACATCGACTCTATGTTTGACCAATGTTGGTCCACCGTCGACGACGTTGGGCCAACATTGGTCAAACATTCAGTCAATGTCTGGTATTTGCAGACACGGTACACACAGGGATGAGGACTTTGCACTGACTCTGCATATAGTGAAATGTTTACTTATCTGTAACTTCCTCATACATCATAACATTGTATCTATGAGGAAGGTAAGTAGTCTGTGTACGCTAGATAACAAGTACATTGCAAATGTACTTGGGTACAATTACCAAGTACCAAGTACAAATGTATGATATAACGCATAAAAATATACCGGTAAATGCATAAATTAAGAAACAAAGGTCATACTGAGTTGAATATCTTGTTTATTTATTGCATATTGGAGTATTGAATTATAATAATAGTGAATGTGAGATAAATATATTGTTTATATTTCATTGCATATTGGTGTATTGAATGACATTCACAGTCAATTTGAGCTCAATAAATAGTTGTGTATTGAATGATATCAGCAACCAATGTGAGCTCAATAAATTGTTTATCCGCTCAGTCGGCATCTCTCTGGTTGAAATACCTTGCCTTCATATCAATAATAAAAAGTCTCTCGACTGAAATAGATGATGCAGAGACAGTCAGGTAGGCCAGTTTGCTTAAATTGGGGAAACATTTATATTTGCTTTCCAGTAATGGAGAGGTTCATTACTATGGTATGTTGTGGGTTGACTACAGCGGGCACGGCGCAATGGCCCAATGCTGGCGTACTGCTATGTAATCATCGACGATGTTGACCCACAACTAAGACAACGTGTCGTGTTCGCTGAGTGCAGTACAGAGAGGTGTAAAAAGCGCTCCCCTGTTTTTAATAACTAGGCTATGTCTGTTGACATTAAACGTAATGACCAATGTGTTGCGAAAAAATATTTATTTCCTTTTACTAGACATATACGATTAAACTTCATTTGTTAGAATTCTTAATTTGCCAACATAAACACCATGTGCAACCACATTTTACACTCAATTAAACACATCAAATATGAAGTATTTCAGCAGAATATAATATTATTTAACTAAAAAAATAAATAGAGGATAGAGGATACAATTATCATAATGTCGTTAATTAAGTTTAGTGCTGAAATGGTTTGGTGTCATAAATATAAATGATAAGAAAAATTCAGCGTATATATTATCAGAATTATTGTCCATTTATTTGATCTTGAGGGGTATTTATTGGGGTTTGACACTTGAATATAATCATGATAATAGCTCGCCGCACTGAAAGTGTTAATGAAGGCGTGATTAGCACAGCTGTTAACTGCTCTCACAAGCGTCGGTCAATCTGACACTTCTAACCCATCTAATTCTAAGATGTCTGCAATTAAAATTTTATTTTTATTATGCGCCGTGTTTGCAATCATTTAAGCACAAAATGTGACGCTATATTTCCAAGACCAATTAGAATATAATTGTAATGCTTTCATTTAACAATATCTATTGTACAGTACTTTTTGAAACGTGAATATAGATAATGCTCGCGCAAACAATGAAAGCGCCCCTCTCCCCCTTCTACGGCAGACACGAGAAGTTACCGCAATGTCTATTCAATATTGAGCCATCATCTGCAACGCTGGCCCAACAATAAACCAGCACGGGGTTAATATCTCTTTTTTTTGCTGGGCAGGCATAGCTGTGTTAGATAACGATGGACGGTAACCATTTCTGTTACGCCTGTGTGTTGTTTTAGCATTTTATCAGTACATCTATGTGGCCGGCTTACCAGAAGTATTATTATTATTACATAAGCATTTATAAAGCAGTCCATCCAAGAAATGTTCTGGATCGCTGTACATACTAAAAACAGGATAAAATTCGTAGTGGACGAAGCCATGTAAAAGTTAAGTAAAAGAACATTTAACATTTTTAAAGCTATAACTAAAACTTATAGTACTGATTGTAAAGTTAGAATAAATAAAAGACAGCGAATTACAAAAGCTGCATACGCCATGTATAATTCAATTGTACAGGTAATAAGTTAATAAAATTGGAAATATTAATAAGTTAATAAAATTCTCTAGTGAAGAAAAATGTTTTTAAAACTGTTTTGAAATGTGCAGTGCTGTCTATCAGTCGCATGTGTTCCGGAAGCTGGTTCCACAACAGAGGAGCGGCATAAGTATGGATGAAAGATCAAAGGACAATGTACAGCTCACTTAGAACAAGAATGTGTCACTGTGATAGCGTTTTACATTGATACATCTAGAAACTACATTTGTTTTGCGTTCAACAATTGAATTATTTTAAAATTTATATTCGCAAAAATATTGCACTGAATAACTGAAAAAGTAAATTATAATATATATTTTTTTGGAAAAAACGGGATGTACTTGCAATGTACTTGTCTTCAATTACCAAGTACTTCGTAATGTACTTGGGTACACGTACTAGTAAATTTTTGAAGCTCAAGTACAAAGTACAAGCAAGTACGCGAAAAAATGTACCTAAGTACAGGCAAGTACAAGTACCGATGTACTTGGCCCTAACCCTGGTGTCGACCATAGGGTTCTTAAGTGCACCCATGGTATAATCACAAATTATTGAAAACAAAGAGAGCAGCCTGAATGAAAAGACAATGGCCGTCACAGAGCCACGAACGAACACAAAATATGTGTAACTTTAACAGGAATTGAGATGGATCAATGAGTTGGGTGTTTACCATAGATTTCGCAGGTACGGCTAACATCGTTGCATTATCAAAAATAGCCCATACACGATGTTGAAATTAGCTGGATAAACATGTTACTATGGTTACTGGACTATTGGCCTTATTTGGGTATAATGTTTAAGCACAGTAGCCAATTAAAATTCATTATAATTATTTTGTTATTGTCAGGCTTTATGGTTATTTGATATCCCCATTGTCAGAATTTAAGCCGACTTCTTGGCTTCGCCTCGAAATTTCAATTATCACATATCTCACAAACACTTATTTGTTATACTGTTTCATCACACAATTTACAACGATGTGGAAAAGTCTCTCCCAAACTTCACTGTTAATTACGAAAACAATGAGTCTGAAATCCCAGGAGATAAATGACTTGATGTATTCAATGTTAGGTCATTTAATAACTTGATAGATTTTAAAATTCTAGAAAATGATTCAAAATGTATTTTCTGTATATGATAAGTTTGTTCCATGAACGGTCTTTATGCTGTATTCGACAACTACAACATGTGCAATGCGTTATCCAAAAGAGGGAAAAGATATAATAACCTGTTTAAAACAATCTTAAGAAAAATAGCTGTAATGGTTAATATGAAGAGCGTGTTGCAGAAAGAAAGCCAGCATTGATGTAACAGTGCGAGAAAGATGTCATATAGTGTAAATATTTAATTTACGGAAAAACGTACATATATGTTTGCGTTTACTCAATTCAGTAGATAATTTTTATTTACTTACGAATTTACTAAAACATGTAACTAAACAGAGAAAAATATCCACATTATAGGAATTGCTTAAACGAATATTGGTAGTATCAATGTAAAAATTATACTTTCTGCGAGAAGAAACATCATTAGGGCCTATTATAGCAGTTTTCATCATATATATTTTATACAGTACCTTTGATGAACGAGTGTTATATGTTTCTTTTGTGTAGAACTTTAATTAATACAGATAAACATACAGTGTAAGAAGTCGAATCAATGCAGCTATCCTTTTAACCCTTTCAGGGATCGACTTCAGACGTCAGAATCTAACGTCGATCCCCGCACTAAAAGGGTAAACATTAATAATGACCGTAGGTCCATTCCATAGGTATTCAACTGAAGTGGGCAGAACTGACTATGATATTTATGATGAATTCAAATTGAAAAAAAACACTTTTATCTCCATTGCTCATTCGAAAATATTTTAGCGTTGTAATTAATTAATCCACAACACATCACAGAAAAGATCTATAACATGTCTGTTTTCTGTCCTTTTTCTCACAATATTTTCGAGCCCACAATCAGGCGCAGTGGTACCAGTGATATCTCAACCAATCCAGAGTTTTACATGCATGTTTAAGCCAATATGTTCGACCAGCTTGGAATCAGCGTTTGCTTAAATGTGGGCTTATGGCTGATAACCAATAATATGGAATAAACATGGAATTATATGGGAGGGTGGCCCCAGAATACAGTAACATAGCCATAACACGCTTAGGTCTCTATTTGAAAATGTAGCTATTACCATTATTTTTCTGAATACTGGCAGTGTAGCAAAGAGTTTATTATGTACAAAAAACGCCTTCAGCAACCGTTTAGCTACCGTGAATGTACTTACCGTCCGTACAAATGCACAATTCATTTCTTAGCATACTCAGAATCAGAATCAGAATAATTTATTTGTCTTCACAATGTATACATCGTATTAGCACATACATAGTATAGCAACAACATACTACAATGTTATTAACCGAGATATGTTCAAATGTGTTTTGATGTGAATTACCGCATTTAGGTGTTGCCTTCTAATTAGTGGGTGTACTAAGCTAAAAATGGATCAAAATGTGGCTGTTTATATATACTAACATAGCCGACTGTGTGACTCACTCAATCACTAAACCAGTGAATGATTTAGGTATGTACATGTACGTCTTTATAATGTACAACGATGGGATTAACCCTTCAAGCGCTGAAATATTTGTATATAAACCAAAATACCGAAGTTTTTTTAAATTTGAAATCATCATAAATGTCCTACTTAGCTGTTTCTGAGCCATTTGAATACCTATGTTATGAGACCTTTATAAATAGTTTACTCGTTCAGTGCGATCGACTTTAGACGTCAGAATATAGGCGTCATAATCTGACGTCTAAAGGCGACCCCCTCGCTTTAAGGATTAAGTCACAAACTTTGGCCAAACATTGCACCAGCTTCTGATAAAATATTATTTATTTAGCATGATCATGGTAATGCAAATGAAATGAAATGAAATGAATCGGGCTTTAGGCCACCTTTGTGCACATATAGGCTAAACTGGGCCAGGAGAACCTCCTGAGGATGGTGAGATGATTGAGATGACACTGTCCTCCAGACACAGGATTCGAAATTCGAGCCCTGGCGGTCTGAGGCCGAGCACGCTACCTCTCGGTCACGGAGGCTCCCCACAATACTAACTTTCACACGTGGATGGGGAAGAAACAATTTTGTTTCTTTCAAACCGCCGAGACCGGGAACCGAACCCCGGACTCTGGCGTGAAAGGCAGCGGTGCTAACCACTACCCTAGGGCCCCCGCCCTCATGGTAATGCAAAATCACAATCATCATCACTGGAGCTAATGTTCACATCTGCTGAGTAACCCAGAGAACACGGGAAATTGAGCCAACGCTGTGGTGATGGTGGACCACTCTCCACGACGCTGGCCCAACAATAAAAACAACATTGGGTCAATGCCTTTGTGTTTTGGGGAAGTGTTTGATAATGGATGCCAAGGAGAGTGTAATGACCCTTTAGGGTCGTGAATCAACCAAATGATCAATTTGTTCGATCAACCAAATGAACAATTTGCTGGTGTTTATAGTCAATTAATACTTACATTTCCCAGCTTGACGTTGAATGTAAAGGACTATGAATTAATTTATTTTTCAGCACAGGGCCGTATCCAATGGGCGTCTGGGTGTCTGTAATCCTCCTGCATATTCCCAAAATGCGTTGAGCTGTAGGGTAGACGAAAACGTGCGTGAAAATTTACAGAAAACAAGCCCATTTTACCTCTAGATTACACCAGAATGCACCATTTACAGCCATGTTTTTCAAAATATCTTGGGGCCGCGCCCCACACCTATCATCGGATAGTCGTCCTGTAACCCCCCCCCCCCCTCAGAATACGGCCCTGCAGCTGCCTTCTGAATCATTTCCTTGTTATGACAGAGGGATATACATCATCAAACATGTGTCAATGTAAAAAACACAATTGAAATGTTTTAGTGGAGATTTAAGCCACATATAGGCTGAACTGGGCCAGGAGAATCTCCTGAGGTTGGTGAGATGAATTAGATGACACTGCCCTTCAGACACAGGATTTGAAATTCGAGTCCTAACGGTCTGAGGCCGACAACCCTACCTCTCGGTCACGGAGGCTCCCTACAATACCGAATCTTTACGAGTGAACAAGGAAGACATATTTTGTTTCTTTGAAACTCGAAGGCCAGAGCCAGAAATGAATTTCCAAGCAGGCAGATTTAAGCACTGTATCAGGGTGGACAGCTTAGGGTGTGGGGTCAACTTGATTAGAAGCAGTGCGTGATTGGTGGAAGCGAGCTGTTCAAGTCATCGGGGTCATTCTGCCCGTCGCTTGTTATACAGGTGACGAATAAAAGTGCATTCATCCTCGCACAAGTTTGTCATCAAAAACATGAATCAAACAATACGCGACGTTAGGCCTATATTGTTTTGTTCAATTAATCATAATAATCCTTCAAGGGGTAAACATGACTATTCTAGACTATCAAATAACTGTTATTGGGAATGAATAAGTGTTTAAACATCACGATTTGATAATGTTTGGTCTCAAATTAACAAATGCCAGTATATAGAGTGGATATAGTCTTCATCACACAGTGATAAAACCTTGTGTAGCAGGTGACAAGCATAATGTTAGTTATGCGTGTAAACGTGAGCTGGGCGATAAATCCTGGTGACTGACGAGCGCGGGGACATAATTTAAGTGATGTTTAACCACTTGAAGTTGTGGGTCACTGTAGCGAGACACAACTTCAAGTGGGGAAAGATTTATATTCTAGTACACCTCTCATCTACTGACATTTTAGTTGATAATGTGAGAAGTCCTATTTATACAGTTGTCCTTTTAATCCACAAAACACCACACATTGGTATCATCAACATGTCTATTCGACGTAGTTTATCTGTGACTGAAAACGCCCCGGAGTCAAAATGAGCCTCACAAATAGCGGTGTACATATTGATTGGTGTGTAGCAAGCATATGTTATTACGGGAGCTGCACAGATAAATCCCAATATCCGAATATCCTTCAATTTGTCGTGCTTTTATTCATATATGTCAGGGGAGGAGGGGGGGGGGGGGTGAAGGTCACATGTAGCCAAGGTCAGGAAGTGAACTAATATGGCAATGTAGTACATGATTCGACTCGATGAAATGATCAAGGCTTCGATTTCTATCATTGCGATTTAATGTCAGGAAAAGTATATTTCCTCTCCACATCAGATAATCATGACAAAGTGATCACGTCAATGGCAGCCGCTTTACACTAACTTAACTCGTAAAGCGCTAAAATGCTTTTATACAAACCAATGTTTTTTTTTAATTTGAAATCATCATAAATGTCTTAGTTAGCTCTTTCTGCTTCATGTGAATAACTATGGTCTGGATCTCTGACCATTATTAATGTTTTACTCTTCAAGGCGATCCCCGTGCTGTAAGGGTTAATATCAAAACTCAAGTCACAATCGCTTTTAAAGAAGCTGGGTCTTAGATTTAATTATCGTATATATTTTTCTCATCACATTTGAAGGTATTACATACGGCTGCACTACGTGAAACCTCCAGCCTGTAAAAACCTGTGTGGGAAAAAGTACTTGATTTATTCCGTAGAGAGCTCTCAGGTTCCCATTGTGCACACGTCACATTTCCTATTCACATTTAAAGTTATAATCACGTCTATAGCAGTTTTTAGTCTTTATATTGTCATTGAAACAACTGACTTTTAAGGATAAATCAACATCAAATTTGCTTGATTAGCACATATTTTGGTTAACCACTTGAAGTTGTGGAGCGCGGTAGCGAGACACAGCTTCAAGTGGGGAAGATTTAAATTCTATAACACCACTCAGATACTGACATTTTAGTTGATAATGTGAGAAGTCCTATGTATACAGTTGACCTTTTAATCCGCAAAACACCACACATTGGTATCAGTAACATACGGAGCCCATAAAGGGACATTAAGTGTGGTGATTTTTTTATTTCGTTTGTACGAAATAATATTTCGTTTGTACGAAATATTATTTCGTTTGTACGAAATATTATTTCGTTTGTACGAAATATTATTTCGTTTGTACGAAATATAATTTCGTTGTACGAAATGATTTCGTTTGTACGAAATATTATTTCGTTTGTACGAAATACCATTTCGTTTGTTCGAAATGATTTCGTTTGTACGAAATATTATTTCGTTTGTACGAAATATTATTTCGTTTGTACGAAATGATTTCGTTTGCACGAAATATTATTTCGTTTGTACGAAATATTATTTCGTTTGTACGAAATAATATTTCGTTTGTACGAAATAATATTTCGTTTGCACGAAATATTATTTCGTTTGCACGAAATATTATTTCGTTTGTACGAAATATTATTTCGTTTGTACGAAATATTATTTCGTTTGTACGAAATAATATTTCGTTTGTACGAAATATTATTTCGTTTGTACGAAATATTATTTCGTTTGTACGAAATATTATTTTG
>OZ024908.1:85356813-85439313 GCA_964017125.1 Flabesymbios commensalis | reverse complement strand
CCATTTGTCACTTGACGTTTTGGGTCGCGGTAGCGAAACACAACTTCAAGAGGGTGAAATTAAATACATTGAATTAAATCAATTAAAAAGGTTATAAATTATTTGACCTTGACTGAGATAGATAATACTATTTGATAGTGATTGTGATTGGATCAAAGTATGCCGACACATGCGACCAGGGAGATTGAAATCATCCACAAATTATTTGAGTGTGTAGATTCATCGAATGATGACATCTTCTTTGGAACACTCGGTTACTCCACTCTATGAAAAAGTGGATATTAAATTTGCACCGATAACATTTGGATGAGTAGGTTTCTCCAGTTTCCATTATATACGGCATACATCATCACTTCTAAGGTGCGAATAAGGTTAGTTGATAATGTGAAAAACCCTATATATCTAAAGTCAGCATCTCATCAACGTACGACTGTTTGGCGAATGTGACGACCGAGTTTTTAGGCAAATGCTGGACGAATGTTACCAGATTAACGAATGTAGTCAATAACGTCTAATCGACAACAACCTTTCAACCACCGTATAATGAAATGAAATGAAATGAAATGAATCGGGCTTTAGGCCACCTTTGTGCACATAAAGGCTAAACTGGGCCAACCACCGTATAATGAATCAGGCGTATGTTTGAAGAATTTTGACAAATGTTCGCTTAAGAGGACTGTGTCAGCTGCATTTCAAATCGTGTGCATAGTCGTCTCATTCGTTAACTAGTCTCTAATGATTCGTTAGTCTTCATTCATATGTTCATTCATTCATTCATTCATTCATTCATTCATTCATTCATTCATTCATTCATTTATTCATTTATTCATTTATTCATTCATTCATTCATTCTTTCATAATTAATTTATCTTTTCTCTGGCAGTTATACATATTAACAGGAATACATCCATAGAAAGTAATATAACCATTCATCTTAAATTTCTCACCCACTTGAAGCCATATCTAGCTACCGCGACTCACAACCTCAGGTGGGTGAAGATTACTCATATTTGTTTAATTTGAGACCGAACATTTGCAAATATTCATGTTTAAACACAAATTTCGTTCCCAACAACATATATTTGATCTACCAATATAACTAATTATAAACGGTTGGTACATGGTTAAAGGGTTAACAGAATAATATAAAGTGGTCGACCATCAGCCCACAACCTGTCGCATCGCGCATTGTACAGGAAATAAGATAAGGCAATATTTTGAATAAGAATAAATAGACTATTTTGGTCCAAACCTTTGAGATCTATATTAAATCAAATAAATGAAATTCTAATTATTTAATCATGCTAACAATTGTTCTGTAATGAGCGAAATGCATTAAAATGAATGTATTTACCACCCCTTTTTATTCTCCTCTCAACCACCCGGAAGGTTGATTTTAACAAATCTGTGATACATTTTAGTATCAAACTGATCCTAAAGACTGAGTTTGTTAAATTCGACTTTTAAGATCAGAAAGCTAGTTACACTCGGCCTTCAGGACTGAACTGAGCTAGTTATACTCCTTTAAGATCAGGCTCATCCTAAAGGATGAGTTAGTTAAGATCAGATTGCTAAGTTCATCCACGTGTGTCTCGGCAAGCACTTGATATTGAATGTTTTCTGACCCAGATATTGTCTGAATCGTGCGCACGTCGGGGTGAATTGGAAAGGGAAAGGCAAGCGAGAATGTTGATCACCATCATAATGGTAAGGTGCCTTCAGCAATGATGATTTTACATGGCTACTGCCAAAGTAAATACTAATGATTGTCAGAGAAAGAGAAAGAAGCGTGTGAAACACTTTCCCTGGCATAATCATTATAATGGAATTTTTTTTTTAACTGGTTACATCTTTCTTCGCCGTCGAAGTCAAGCTAATCCTTTTAGATACTGTTGCCTTGCAAAGCAAAACAATTACCTGGCAGCCTAATTAGCACAGACGTGGAGAAAGTCGTCTTTTCACAATCCAATGTAGAGGAAGGCCCACTACACAATTAGAAACCTTTGCAAATCACAATATCGTATCTGTAATTATCACAGTTTAATCCAGCGAATATTTTGTTATCAATATTTATGTTGTATATATAAGGTTTGTTATTTTACTATGTTCACTCAACACTTGTGGTCAAAATAACTGCTTGACAAAACGATAAGGGCCATTTCTGTATATGAAGTGCACTTTCTGTACATATTCTGCTTATTTTCTTAGTAGCTTTATCCTGTTGTATAAAGAAGAACATAATATTGGTATGAACCATGTATTGTCAGTTATTAACACTTTCTTAAATATTACGAAGTATATCGTTTTGTGGTACGGTATTTCCGAGCATTTGTTTTTATTTGTTTTTTATTACATATCATTTTCTCAATAAATACCTAATTGTATATGGTTTCACGACTCTCAATAATAAGATATGTCACTATAAATACAATAAACATATGTTTGCTGAGTAGTGCTTTTTTTACATTGATGTACTCTAACTGTACTGCACGAATTGAGAAATAGTAACACACAATACACACTGGTAAAAGGCTAAAACTTCTAAAACTCTATTGTCAGTCACACTATTTGATGGCCACTAATAACGCTCGTTGTATCTTGCTGCTTGACTTTAATGTATTGACTTGGAAGCTGAATCTTTGAATAGATAATAATTTAATCTATGTTTTTGTCCCGGTTGGTAATGTCTTTACTTTGTGAGTTTTTATTAGTACGAATTGTATTCTTGTTGGCGACGACTAAATTGTTCTTAATTTATGAGAGCTGAAATACACAGCTCCCCATATAGATACAATACAATGAGATGTAATTATTATGTTACTTCGGCAGTTTAAAAAACATTCGAGTGTTTAATCAGTTAGATGTTTTAAGCACACTCTTATGTGAGGTGACTATTAACCCTTATGCTGTTGGAGCCGTATATATAAAGTTTCAAGCACTTTTCGGATCAAGTGTATTGTCAATAAAATTCAAAGGATAGTTTTGTGGCTGAAGTTCGGTTATTGAAAGAACTGAATAAAGATGTCTATGGTCATAAACAGAGGTATTTTTTATTCTTTTGAAACTGCAAATTGCCTTAGCAATCTTCCATTATATATGTGAAATAATTAAAAATGGCAACATACATTTAGAACTTTGTAGGTTGCTATTTTGTTTTCAACATTCGGTTACTATTGTTTTCCGCGTAGATAAGAAATTGAAATCATCTTTTTTGTTTAAGTAACGATTTATTACATCATAAACTATTTTAATTCAATTAAATCAATTATTAAATGAAAAACTACTAATTACAATGTAAATTGTATTCTCTATATATATTGCATTAAAATTGTTATTTAAATGCTTTGTGACAGTCGGTTATTTGATTGGTTCATTAAATTTATAAGCTCTTGATTATTCATGAAACACTTGTCAGGAACTGTTTTGGAGCAGAAAAGTTGTTTTGTTTTAAATCATAAAGTACAGCCTCAGCTAACGAAATATATAACATGATATCTTTTAATGGTAGATGGATTTGATGTTTTGCTACATGTATCCATCTTGGAGAGATATGATGTTTGCTACATATATCTGAAAAACATATTTTTTGCTACATGTATCTTAGAGTGACATAATGCTTCCTACACGTGCCTTGCAGCGATATGATGCATTTATATCATACTGGTGTATTTATCTAATATATTTATATATACTATAAAGTATTTATTTAATATACGGCAGAAATGTATATTTTCTCTATTAGAATAACATAAAATGCAATAAATATGTTCCAATAAACATGTCTATATTATGAAAACAAACTGAGTTGATGCAATTTTAATTATCCAACAATTGCTGTTTAAATATCTCAATAGTGTTTGAATTGTCAAGATATGTTAAGTGGGCTGGTTTAATTGCTTTCATATTATTTTTCTGTGGATAATTGTAATAAAATTGCAAGGAAATGCCTGGAGACAAATAAATCACCAATTAGCGACAATTAACACGTTAGATTGTAAATGCGAAAATTAAGTTTAATTAAATTTAGAAAGTATACTGAAAATAACGACAAAACATCAAGTCTTGGTCATTATTTAACATATAAACATGTTATATGTGAGACAAAGAAACGCAAGCCAGGGCGAAAAAAATGTGATGTGAAAAATAAATTAATCAAACAAAACATGCTGAATGTACAGAATATATGTCAAATTAGGATAAACATATACAGATTCTAGATTTAAAAAAAAATAACATATCTTCATCTCAATTGAAAGTAGGCCTATTCAGTATATAGATAACAGCATAGATATAATATATTCAAATGAAGCGGGAAAAGCCAACTGAGACATTATGATGATTTCGAGTTGGAAAACCCTTTGGTCTCCAAAAAGTATTTCAGCGTTGTAAGGGTTCAGGATCAATGAAAATGAGCAATATTTGTGTTATTTTTTATGTAAATGTCAGTTTTCTCGTACAATTTACGATATATCGTAGGCTTCGGATTGGTCGAGATGGCCATCTCGACCAATCCGAAGCCTACGATATATCATAACTTGTACGAGAAAACCGGCCCAGTGCTATACTGCAGCAATGTACCACTTTATTGCATATATATTTTTTATGTATACCATAGACGTTATTAATCCATCTTATTAACCTGTAAAATCACTGTTATTGAAAACAATGTGAATCATTAAACATCAACATTTGCAAATATTTGGTCTGAAATAAAACAAATATAAGTAAATCTCACCCACTTGAAGTTGTGGGTCGCGTTAACGAGACAATACTTCGATTGAAAAATTAAAATAAATTATCTTAGTGGGATAAGGGTTAATAAATTCTGAATTATTTGACCGTGACTGACAGATTATACTATTTTATTGTGTCTAGAATTATGCCGACACATGCGATGAGGGGGTTTGAAATTGTCCATATATTGTTTGAAGCTAATTTTGTAGGCTAAATTCATTAAATGTACTTTGATGATGACATTTTCTATGAAGCACTCGATAACTCCACTTGTTTTGTTGTCACTGCTGATAATAATCCGTGCAAGCACAAGATGTTGACTCAATGTCGATTTAACCCTTTAACCGCCGGTGCCGCGTATATTCGTGTTTTCATTTTTTATTATCACATTAAGTACCACATTTTAATTATGTTAAAGATAAAATGTGACATCAACCAGCAAGATTTAAAGAAAGTTGACCTCCATTTTGTCAAATCTGAATAATTTTCACTCACTTGAAGATGTGGATCACGTCAGCGAGACACAACTGATAACTGATAACCGACAACAACAACTGCTTAACGACACAGATTTGATGGAAAGACGATTGACTAACGACTGACTAACGAATGATTATTGTCTGGTTAACGAATGCGACGACTCTGTAAGGACTTGAAAGACTGTGTGACGACTGTTTAGCAAATGCATAACGACCAGATAGCAGCAGGGTATCTGGTCGTTAGGAGGTTGTTAGTCAATCGGTGTTTGGTAGAATCGTTGGACAATTGCATTATATATAACATCCTAATTAAGACAGCACAACGACATATACAGACAAGTCCGCGAGTGAAAGACAACTAGGCCCTATTACCCACCCATAATACCGGAAAGAGGACGAAGAAAGGCGAGATGGAAGATGTATAAAATATGAGTTGATACCGAGAAAGTCAGTGAGACCAATTGACATCATTTCTGGAAGCTAAACCCTGTCCTTCATGTCCATCTTAGATTGGAGTGCAGCTCGAAATGAATGCTGCAGGACTGAGAAACCTCTTTACATGCCCAACATGATGATTCGTCTAGTTCGTCAACAGGTCGTTCAGGATTCGCTCAGCAGTCGTCAATAGATTGCTCAAGAATGGTAAACCAGTCTGAAAGCAGTTGCCAAATTTGCTCCATTTGCTACAAGGTCGGACCATGGTCGAAATACAGTCGCTGCATGTTAACGATGAATTGAAGAATCTACGACGACAGACATGAGCACCCTTAGCGAACATTCGTCAACATTATTCAACCAGACGTCAAGTTGTCGTCTGATTGGCTAAGCGGTCGCAAGTATGTCGCCCCACTGTCGCTATAGACCACAATCGCTAAATATTTTGACAAATTCGTTAAGCAGTCGTTCAAAACGCAGTCGTCAGAGTCGCTAACAGTTGCTAAGCAATCGTTTCTTGGTGAGATACTAGCTTTAACGTCACTTAGTCGCCGCCAGGTTTTTGAACATGATAAATCGAAATGAGCAACAAATTTACGAATGAGATACTGATGTCGACTTCTTAGAAGCTAACTTCAGATGAAATTAAGACAAAATTTCATTGTATTGTTCAGCCACTTGAAGTTGTGTCTCTTTACTGCGATCCACAACTTCAAGCGGATCAAAATTGGTGGTGAAAGGGTTCACAACAGAATCATATAAAGTGGTCTTCAATCAGCACATAACCTGTCACATGCGCGCATTTTACAGAAATAATATAATGCGATATTGTGAATAAGAATAAATAGACAATTTCGGTCCAAACCGTTGAGATATATATTTCAATCAAATTAGTGGAATTTAAAATATTTTATTCATTTAAAAATGAGCAAAATGCAATAAAATTAATATATTTACCACCCTTTTTTATTCTCCTCACAACGGGCCGGAAGGTTGATTTTAACAAATCTGCGATAAAATAAGATCAGACTGATCCTAAAGGCTGAGTTAATTATAATCGACCTTTAAGATCAGAATGGTCCTAACGGATGAGTTAGTTAAGATCAGACTGCTAAGTTCACCCACGTGTGTATCTGCTAGCACCTGGTATTGAATGTTTTCTAACCCAGATATTGCTTGAATCGTGCGCAGATCGCGGTAAAATGGAAAAGAATAGGAAATTGAGAATTTTTCTCACCGTCATAATAGTAAGTTGCCTTCAGCAAAGATGAGTTGACACGGGTACTGCCGCAACAAACACTGAGGATTAGTGTGAGAAGGAGAAAGAAGCACGTGAAACACTTTCGCTGACATAATCATTATTCATTAAATGTTCACCTTTTTTTTTGCTGTCGATGTCAAGCTAATCCTTTCAGACAAAACAATTACCTGACAGCTTAATTAGCACAGATGTTAAGTCTACGTGGATTTGGCGCATTTCATCTCTTTTTACAGCACAATGTAGAGGAAGTCCCACTACATAAATATAAACCTTTGCAAATCACTATATCTTTAATCATCACAGTTTTATCCACTGATGATAATTGTAAGATATAAACACATTATCGTTGCATTTACACATGTATAATATATCCAATATATATCATAGCCAATTGCCTAAATAATACGACGTACATGTAGCTTCATTTTTTGGCACAGTATTCTCCGAATATTTGTTTTTATTATAAATCATTTTCTCAATAAATTCTAAAATGTATATAGTTTCAAGAATCGCAATAATATATTATGTCATTACTATAAATACCACAAACATATTCTACGTGATGCCTTCTTGCATTGTAACTGTATAGTAGCCCGAGTTTGTATTATGACAAATTATATTTTTGTTGGGACAATTAAATTATTTTTAATTTCTGAAAGTTGAAATACACTGCTCCCCATACAGATACAAACAAACGAGATTCAATTATAATCTTATGTGAACAACAAAATCGATTGTTTTGTTGTTTTATTGCAGCTCTCACCAAGGTACATTATACGGAGCTACTCCCCACCCAATCGTAGAATCAGTTAGATGTTTTAAGCACACTCTTCTGTGAGGTGACTATCAACCCTTATGCTGCTGGAGCCGTATATGGGCTGTTCTCATTATGTGCGTCGAACAAGTGGGACATTTGGTCCCGTTTTTTTAAAGCAAAATTGTAATTTATTTACTTAACAGATAATACAGTTAAATGGACTAGGGATAATATTTAAGCTCCGGATAATTAATGAAACACTTCACAAAAACTTAAATGAAATATGATGACATATTTATTGTGTGAAGCAGACAAGGTTTTCGTTTAATAAAGAAGGTACAAACTGTTGGTTCCAATCAATTTTTTTGCGGAAAAATAGCCGTTTCTTCCTAAATATAAGCAGATATAATTTTGATAATTTATATAGATCAAGGTACAAATTTGTTTTTTAATCATTATTGTTCTGCTTATGCTATGATACTTTGGTAACATAAATAAGAAATACCATTTCTTAATGCTTTTAAGTTATTATTTCACGATTGTAACCATGTAGAGCTCACATGCAGTGGGGGGCAAGTATACCGCTTATAAAATTATTTGAGATGAAGGCATCACGTTTTGTTATTATCGCCTTATGTTTCACAAGGACATCCGACGAAATAAATCAAACATGTTTAATCTTTAATATGTTGTTAAATAACATTGTTTTAAAAATACATTGATCTGACATTAAAATTTTCTACTAATATTCACTATATGCATTAGTAAGTATTTTCGTCCCAATTGGCTGCTAAATTGTATCTAAATGAAAATATTTTAAGGCTTTAACTTTAGTTTCATTCAGAGCCATCACATTTTAATGGCACCATCAACAAGTCACATATATATTCCAATAATATTGTCGATTGTGTGTCCAACATGGAAAACTTCAGGATTATAGATCCATATATTTTTATCTTAGTGGGTATAATGCTTGTATTTTAGATAAATATAATGTTTTTATACCCATTTTGGATGGGTATGGTGTTTGCTACATGTATTTTAGAGGGGTATGATGTTTCGTATATGTATCTTAGAGGGCTATGTTTTTTTCTACATATATTTAGCGGGGTATTATGTTTCCTACATGTTTCATAGAGTGATGTGATGTTTCCTACATACATCTTAGATGATATGATGCTTCCTATATAGATATGGTTTTTACTATATATATCTGAGAGATATGATGTTTGCTATATCTGAGAGTGATATAATGCCTCCTACATGTGCCTTAGAGGGATATAATGCATTTATATGATGCTGGTGTATTTATGTCTTTTTTTTAAATTACGACAAAAATGTAATATGAATAACATAAATTTCAATAATTGTCTTTGAATAAACATTTCTACATTATAAAAACAAACTGAGTTCATGCAGTTTTTATTATCTAACATTGCATTTATTTAATTTACTTTAGAAATGTTTAAATTGTCAGCACAATTAGGCTGATCTAATTTTAGTTTGTTTTGTGGATAATTATATTAAAAATTATATTAAAGTGTCTAGATACAATTACTACTAGCAATTAGCGACAATTAACATGTTAGCATGTCAATGCGTGTCAATGCGAAAATTAGGCTAATTAAATGTAGAACGTATTTGATCATTATTGACATATAAACATGACATATGTGAAACAAAGAGACGCAAGCATGGACGACATACCTGTGAGATGTAGAATGAATTAATCAAACATATTAGATTTACAGAATATAATGTAAAAATAAGATAAACGTATCAAGATTCTATTTTTTTAAAGCTCAATTACACCTGTTCATTTAAATAGAGAGTATTCATTATCACTTTATTTAGAGATTAAGGCAAATTAATTATAAGATACGGATATCATGTATTTACACATTAATACAGTGTATTATCTTCCATCTTTCACAGTCGCCCGGCGGATGCCAATGATCGTGTTTCCCACTTTAATCATCTGTTTGTGTTAAGTGAATTTTGATCTGATACATGCAACCATAAATTAGAGATTTAAAAAAAATAAGTGATTTAGCAAAAGTGTGGAAAGTAACTTTTAATTCTCCGCCCTAAAATTGTATTTGGCCTATCATGAGCAAATGGGTAACTTTCGGGTATATAATTGATTTCGCGATACAATTTATTATCCTTTTTAGCGCCAAGCACGAATTAAATCTTTTACAATACTTCATGTCACAGTTTTTCTGTAGCTGGGGAGAGTGCCATTTTTACACAGTTTGCTGTGTTAATGAAATGACGGTCACTGTGACTGGGTCTGCCGCGAAGTGAGTTAGGCAGCCTGGTCTTGTATGTGTTATTTGCACCCACTTTAACCCTTTAACCGCCGGTGTCGCATATATTCGGTTTTCACTTTTTATTGGCACATTAAGTTCCATGTTTTAAACATGTTAAATATAAAATGTGACATCAATCAACAACATTTGAACACAGTGGACCTCCATTTTGTCAAATCTGAATAATTTTCACTTACTTGAAGTTGTGGATCGCGTCAGCGAGACACAACTTCTGGCTGGCTGGCTGATTGCCTTGGTTTGCTTGGTATCTTGGCCTACTGGCTTGTTTCCTTGCTTGCTTATGTGTTGGCTTTCTTATGTCTTGCTTGCTTGCTCGTTTGCTTGCTTGCTCGTTTGCTTGCTTGCTTGCTTGCTTGCTTGCTTGCTTGCTTGCTTGCTGGCTGACCGGCTAGCTGAATGGCTGGCTGGCTGGGTGGCTGGCTGCTTGGCTGGCTGGCTGGCTGGCTGGCTGGCTGGCTGGCTGGCTGATCGCATCGTCAACAATGAAGCCAATGGTCGTATAATATGTTGATTCCCAGGAGGGAATTTGTCTCTTTATCTATTGTCCCTCATAATGTTTTGAGTTCGTCCTAACGAGCCAGCATCCTTGACTTGTAAAATTGATGCATTACATTCTTGATAGCAAGACAGATTAAACAGGTAAAATAATAGTGGATGACCATTACACATAAAAAATAACTGATCAGCAAAACATACAAAACGTGCTCCCAATAGAATCAATGATAAACATGGTGGCCATTTTTCCACATTTAAGCAGAAATAACATGCAAATTGATAAATTATTAGTCTAATTTTATGTCACAAACAGGGATTAATCTGGTTATTTCGTGACAATGTGTGCAGAGAAAATCTTTCTTAGCTAATCAGCACGCTGGGGGGAGGGGGGTATATCTTCATGAATGGTATGTGCAGCTGTATATTATCACTATTATTGACCGAATTTCTTGCACCCTCCTCTTTTACAATTTCATAAAATATATAGTTGATCTGTGATCTGCATCACATTACAAGCCCTGGTCAGACAGCACTTGACGGCTTAATCACGGCCAAAAAGTTTTAAAATCTGTTGGACGTGGTCGTACGTGGTAATTATTGGTCAATTTTGTGCTTTGTCGTGTTTTGTACGTGGTTATACGTGGTATGGACGTCGGCGGCTGCTCCACAGCTGAAGCACTGTCTAAGCACGGGTAACCGCGTCCAGCTACGTGTAAGGCTAAATATAAGTTCGCACGTGTTTGAACGCGGAAAAGAACGGCAAGTTACCACGGCTAACTGCGGCCGCATCGCGTCTGTAGCACTGCCGAGCACGTGTTGATCACGGACGTAAAACGGTCGTTCCACTGCCATACCACTGCCTTATCACAGGTAAGCGCGGCTCGGCGTCGTCTGAAGTGCGGCATAAAGCGGCCGCAAACGGCTGATCTTCACATTTGCCGATCTAGAGTTCGACAGTCCACCTTCAGGCCTGGTTCAAGGGGTGCTCTCCAGTTGGTGGTCTGCTTGATAAGGGCTGGTGTCAGTCTCTGCACAATTTCATCTTACATTGCAGGAGGCATCCTCAAAAACCTCGTAAAGGCTCTTGGATCTTCGTTACGAAGCTCGACCATCAGACGGTCGTAAAGCCCCAGCTGAGGTCTCCTCACAATCCAGTCACGCACCCAGATGTTCCGTACCACCCTCCTCCTTCTTCTTCTTCTCTCAAGGATATGTTGTGCCTGTATCAGTTGGTTCTGTTGGTGCTGGAGCATGAAGAAGAGGACATCACGGCCTTCAGGATTCATGTTCACCCCTTGACATCTAGACTGCAAGTGCCGAGGTCTTCAGAAAAAGTCTTTATATGCCGCAAATCAGAAGTGATACAGAAGTGATACAGAAGTGATTAAGCAGTGATCAATCGTATTTTGAACTTGTTTTAAACGTGCTTAGGTAGTGCTATTTACGCGGAAAAATGCATTTGTCAGTGATAAGCAGCTAAACACGTGCTATTTCCCGTGATTCCAACGCGTAATACACGTCCGATAACCGTGCTTTGACCGTGACAGACCGCTAAACGTTGGCGTCTTACCACGTCTTAATCACTCCCGGAACACGGATCATCACGTGTGTTTCACGTGTGTTGTACGTCTTTAAACGTGTGCCGTCCGTGCTTGTCCGCGCTCTAAAGTTTTGAGCAGCTTAAAACTTTATTCCGCGTCCGACGCCGTTCCGATTTTTCCCCACGTCCTGCCACGTCTACAACGCGGCTGTAGCTTGTCTTCAACGCGAACAACATCGGCTGTTTCACGTGAGACTACTTTTCGACGTTTTTTGGTCGTGATTAAGCCGTCAAGTACTGACTGACCAGGGCTATACTTACTAACATTCGAGACACCTCCACAACAACCATATAATATCTGGTGAACACGGTGTAGTCTACTAATATGTAATAATCTCAAGAAAAAAAGAAAGATAATGTATTTGTCAGTGTAATCTGGTGATATTATCCCTGAAATAATCACATAACCTCACAGTGAGTGAGTGAGTGAGTGAGTGAGTGAGTGAGTGAGTGAGTGAGTGAGTGAGTGAGTGAGTGAGTGAGTGAGTGAGTGAGTGAGTGAGTGAGTGAGTGAGTGAGTGAGTGAGTGAGTGAGTGAGTGAGTGAGTGAGTGAGTGAGTGAGTGAGTGAGTGAGTGAGTGAGTGAGTGAGTGAGTGAGTGAGTGAGTGAGTGAGTGAGTGAGTGAGTGAGTGAGTGAGTGAGTGAGTGAGTGAGTGAGTGAGTGAGTGAGTGAGTGAGTGAGTGAGTGAGTGAGTGAGTGAGTGAGTGAGTGAGTGAGTGAGTGAGTGAGTGAGTGAGTGAGTGAGTGAGTGAGTGAGTGAGTGAGTGAGTGAGTGAGTGAGTGAGGTTGATTATTGTGTCCATCCATTGGATATGTAAACGCGACCTCGGCGATAAATGACGAGATCGTGGTGACTGACGGCCGCGGGAAACATTACTCTGATTGAAAACGGGGGGGGGGTGGCAGCCATTGACTCATGGATGACTTTGTATCAGCTAAAAATATCACAATAGGAATTGTGACACTTCTCCAAGATTGTATGAACAGACGTCAGCTAAAAATATCACAGTAACTTCCTTTGAGGTTTAAACAAATTTACATCTCAACAAAAAAAATCCGACAGTCAAATTACAGGAAAATTCCGGAATGTGACGTGAATTGCCAATCACGCAATCGTTGTAGCTAATGTCTGCGGGGAATTGTTAAATAATAGAAGCCTAGGAGACTGTAATGACCCTTTAGGGTCGTGAATCCTCCGAATAACCAATTTGCTGGTGTCTCTGTAATGACACTTTATGGTCTTGAACCCACCAAATGATCAATCTTCTGGTGTATCTGGCCAATTCTGCCGTGCAAAGCCAAAACACAGTACATGTTTTTTTTTTAAAGTAAACAGATACTGCCTTTTTGTTTTGCACTGTCTAAAGTCGGTCCCCGCACTGATTTTTTTTATATAATGGCCGTGGACCCATAACATAGGTATTCAAAACTAAAACATTTATAATGACTTTAAATTGAAATAACATCAGGTTGACTCTATCCAACACTAAGTGCTCAGGCTGACTCTAGCCAAAACTAAGTGATCAGGCTGGCTATTCAGCACTAAGTGATCAGGCTGACTCTATCCACACTAAGTGATCAGGTTAACTCTATCCAATATTAAGTGATCAGGCTGACTCTATCAATCACTAAGTGATCAGGCTGACTTTATCAACCACTAAGTGATCAGGTTGACTCTATCAATCACTAAGTGATCAGGCTGACTCTATCAATCATTAAGTGATCAGGCTGACTCTATCAATCACTAAGTGATCAGGTTGACTCTATCAATCACTAAGTGATCAGGCTGACTCTATCAATCACTAAGTGATCAGGCTGACTCTATCTACCACTAAGTGATCAGGTTGAAACTATTAAGCACCAAGTGATCAGGCTGACTATATTCAACAATAAGTGGTCTGGTTGACTCTATCTACCACTAAGTGATCAGGCTGACTCTATCAATCACTAAGTGACCAGGCGAACTCTATCAATCACTATGTGATCAGGCCGACTCTATCAATAACTAAGTGATCAGGTTGACTCTATCAATCACTAAGTGATCAGGCCGACTCTATCCAATATTAAGTGATCAGGCTGACTCTATCAATCACTAAGTGATCAGGCTAAATCTATCAATCACTAAGTGATCAGGCTGAATCTATCAACAAATAAGTGATCAGGTTGACTCTATCACTCACTAAGTCATCAGGCTGATTCTATCAATCACTAAGTGATCAGCCTGACTCTATCAATCACTCAGTGATCAGGCTGACTCTATCCAATATTAAGTGATCAGCCTGACTCTATCAATCACTAAGTGATCAGGCTGACTCTATCAATCACTAAGTGGTCAGCGTGACTCTATCAACCACTAAGTGATCAGGCTGACTCTATCTACCACTAAGTGATCAGGCTGACTCTATCAATCGCTAAGTGATCAGGCTGACTCTATCAATCACTAAGTGATCAGGCTGACTCTATCTACCACTAAGTGATCAGGTTGAAACTATTAAGCACCAAGTGATCATGCTGACTATATTCAGCACTAAGTGATCAGGATGACTCTATTCACACTAGTTGATCAGGCTGACTCTAACGTCCCTCACTGACGTCTATTTTACACCGAAAGTGTAAAATATTGATGGGTATTCAAATGAAGCGGAAAGAACTAACTAGGATATTTATGATGATTTCAAATTAAATAAAACGCTGGTCTCTATGACTCATACCAAAAATATTTCAGCGTTGTATCGTTTAATATCCGCTGCACTTAAAGGTGATCTATCACCCCTTATATAGTATGAATAAATTTGTGAGAAATAAATCAAAGTTACCACAAGATGGGGCACAAGTGTTTCCTTATATGGGGTGATTGGCTATCATGTGACCCATTGAGAGGGTCACATGATAGCCAATCACCCCCATATATGGGGTGATTAGATATCATGTGACCTTCTGAGAGGATCACATGATAGCCAGTCACCCCATATAAGGACATAATTATTCATACCATATAAGGGGTGATAGATCACCTTCAACTGGTCCATGTATCAAGGTAAAATGAGAAGAGAAACCAACATGAGAAAGGTGATCACCGTCATAATGGCATCTCGCCTTCAGCATGTTCAGCACACTGGCGAACTATCTGTTATTATCAGAGAAATGGAAAGCATGCGGTCGGAGCTGCAAAAACAACCTCCAGAGTCTGGTGTAATATTGGCTCAACGCTGGTCCATTGTCTCTGACGCTGGACCAGCATTGAGCCAATATTGAGCCCGAACCTTGTAATAACCTTATCCATAATAATGGCTGATGTTGATATAACTTATATTTCACACCGCGCATGCGTGATTGGCTTGGACAAACTGTTCTGAAAGCGCATAATTATGCACAGAGCCGAAGGAAGCAGTGAAAAACTATTGACGGTGATGTAGGGTTCATAAGCCACTGCGTGACATCTCAATAAGCTGAGAGCAACACGAAAAAGACACGCAGGGTGAAATGGTCTGCCAAGTCAATATCATGATGATCCCAAGGCAATATCATGACGATCCCAAGGCAATATCATGACGATCCCAAGACAATATTATGACGATCCCAAGACATGAATGAATGAATGAATGAATGAATGAATGAATGAATGAATGAATAAATGAATGAATGAATGAATGAATGAACAATGAATGAATGAATGAATGAATGAATGAATGCATGAATGAATGAATGAATGAATGAATGAATGAATGAATGAATGAATGAATGAATGAATGAATGAATGAATGAATGATTATTCTCATATTTAAGCTTGAGCAATAGGTACCATATTTGAGACAATACATCACACAATGAGCCATAATTCAGCCATCTTGGTCTAATGCAATCAAAACTCAATCAAATATTCAGAAACTGTATTTTTTGAAGCAAGTTCAAGCGGTTGACTCCACCTGTTGCTATTTTTTTGTCAAGACGAGGTAGTGTTTATAACAGAAAGAGCCCGTATCCTCGCACGAGTTACGATATATCATAGGCATCGGATTGGTCGAGATGGCACTCTCGACCAATTCGAAGCCTACGATAAATCGTAACTTGTACGAAACTTATTACGTCCGTTCTCTGCTCTTATTATTCATGATTCAAGAAGCAGCATATTTTTCACCGTCAACTCCTAAAGATCCCACCTTCCATGACACAGATTTCAAACCGACAAGGATCAAAGATCAAATCCGGTGTCTGGAGGGCGCATTGTAATCTGGATTTCATTTCATCATTTTCACGAGTTTGACCCGAACTTGTCTGGCCTGCATGAACGAATAAATTGCTTTAAGCCACATTCATTTATTTGATAAAAAATGTCTCCCGGCCCTTTTTTTGTTTTAACGCCTGACCACAGGAATGTATCCGATAAGCGTGAAAGAAACGAAATAGGATCACTTCCCCTCCGCTACGCGTGTCAAATCGTCATCAGGCGTTGATTAAAACTAATCAGATTTGACGGCATATCCTTTTTTCTGGTTATATCACCCAGAAAAAATCCTCGCCACAAATTGTATTTTTTTAAATGCCGACTGGCATACCAGCTTTATTGGATCTAAACTGGGCCAGGAGAACCTTCTCACCATCCTCAGGAGGTTCTCCTGGCCCAGTTTAGCCTATATGTGCACAAAGGTGGCCTAAAGCCCGATTCATTTCATTTCATTTATTGGATCGGGTGCGGATCCAGAGAGTTTCCCACGTTTAGAACTATATAAAACGGGTTGTGGTACATGCTATAAATTATGTGATATTATTTTTTACACACTTGAAGTTGTGTATTGCTATCGCGACCCACAACTTCAAGCGTGTAAAAATAACTGACCTTTGCACAATTTTAATCTGACCATTTGTCAATCTGATAAATGTAATACTCATTTCTACATTAAAATTTGTTGTTTGAAGTACACAATCTAATTAAGAATTATAACATTGTTCTAATGTTTTGTAGCTTCACGTTCTTCAATAAATTGCTAATATTACTAATTAAACCACACAATATATGCTCTATGTTTCGAAAGTTATCAATTGTCTTAGAAATTGATAGAGATAACCGAAAAGTTTGCAAGCGTTTTGTTTTTATTTTGTTAAATTGCTAAACATTTGTATTTTAACCAATCAGCCTAAACCTAGCGATTAAAAAGATACAAATATGTTGTTTTGCTAACATTATAGAGCCAGCGATCCTAGGTGAATGCGAGATTACCGTGACACATGATACATCTATTTTATATAATTCACTGCAGATTGTGATTTCTAAGAAGGCGTTGGGTACAGTAAGTGGACCAGATGAGTATTAGTCTGTGGTGCCAAGGCGGCGAGAGGAACGGGGGCGGCAGTGTAGACACAATACTACTTGGAATTCAGTATTAGAGGTGATCTAAAAAATCTAATTTCACCATTCCTTACATACCGTTTGAGGATACGTGTAAATGTGTACATTGTTAAATCGCGAGTAATCTTTGATTTGTAATATTGTGTGCTATTAAAAATGTATTGACTTGTCCGTCTTCAATCTTCTATAATGCACTGCTCGTTACAAAACAAAACGAGCAAAACGAGATGAAAGTCGGTGATCAGTCAGACCGCAAGGTGTTCTTTGTGGCCAGACATAAAATGGTGGGTTGATAATGGATATGGTAGTCATCTATGGAGATTCTAAGAAATCTAAACCCTGCCTTTGTAACACCAGCTGTATGACAACAATAGTCACTGTGAAAACATGTGGAAAATGCCAGTGTACTTTTTTCAAAGAAATGTTTGCCATTATTATTGAGAGGCCACGATTACAAAGCATTAATGCAGAGCGGACCTCTTTGGGTGATAGTCGGGAGGAAGATGATGAAAATCTAGCTTATTTTCCGATCTGGCTCACCCCTAGAGCGTAAAAGCAACCACCATTCTAATATCCTAAAATATACTCAGGTCTACTAATTTGTACCGCTGGTGACCTGCCTACCTGCCTAGCGCATGGTTAAGGTCAGCAGAGGTCACCAAAGGTCATCAAGTGTAAATTTCATCAAATTACCATTCTTAGCTCAATAGTAACCGAGTATACATCTGATAAAAATTATCAAAGTCAAGTACAAGGAAAATATTGATTACTCAAAAAATCTATATATGTTTTCTAAATTATACATGAAACCACTAAAAATAAAAATCTTCAATGGCGTTTGTCTCTGTTTTTCCCACTTAAAGGTGTGGGTCGCTGTAGCGAGACACAACTCCAGGTTGGTGAAAATTTAAATAGTATAATGTGACGCTTCAAGGCTTATAAGCATTATATAACAAAACGGCTTACCCAGCAAACTCCATACATTAGTTCTATGCTGGCACAATGTTGTTCCACCGTCTGCGACACTGTCCTGTATAGAATCCTTGTGCCGTGCTTGCTGGTTCTTCATCATGTGATTGTCACGAGATCCTTGCTCCTGTTCCATCTACTTCCGGTCCCATTATTGTTTTCTCTGATCATGATCATGTAGGTGACCTTAGTGATGATGACCAAGGTCACATGATTAGCAAATCTCATCACTTATCACCAGTGATTTGCATAACTTTATTCCAGCTAAGAGAATTCTGTACAATTGTGCACAAATCCATGTGCACTCTTTATGACTCGAGGGATGTTCCAATTCAACAGGAGGTCTCATGTTCCTTTGACTGAAAGTGGACATAGTAAGCAAGTAAGAACGTGGAATATCTAAGCTTAATTTGTGGCGGACATTATAATCATTGTGATTTTTGCATCTAGTAGATTATTTCGGATCAACTTAGACATGTTAAACTGACACATTTATCATCATGTCATATTCCTCATTCACAAAAAAGGAAAGCAGACAGACAGAATGCAAATTACATGGTTAGAAGACCCTCGCTAAGATTAAAAAAGAGCACTATCGCGAGTAGTAGAGGTCATCAAAGGTCATCAAGTAAATATTTGAGTAAATTTAAAATTTTGCCTAAATTGTTTTGTAATTTATGTTTTCTATGTGATTTTGAGCCGCGAAGATCATTTGTTGGTCCCTTGGGATAAGTTAACCCATATTTCATCCACCAATTCAAGATGGCTTCATTTTTAAATTTAGGAAAAATTATATTTGTTTACCACCAACGTATGGTTTCTAGATAATTTGGGTTGAGAAATTCATTAATTCGTTCATTCAGGTAATTTGACCTATATTCACTCACAAATAGGAGATGGCTGCCGTTTTAATTTTTTTTTAAAAACTCATGGTGCATCCAGTTTTTTATTTTGGCCAAATGCTAGGTGTAATGTCCCTTTCTAGGTGATTTTGGGGCCACGAAATAATTATCTGCTTATGAACTATATTTCGGAACTATATTCCGTTTGCTTCATTTTTAAAAATATATATTGATTTACCATCTGGATATGTATAATTTCTGGTTTCTATGTGATTTGGGGTCGAGAATGTTTTTCTTGTTTCGCATAAATAATTTGTTCGGTATTTCACGCACCAATTAATTCAATGATGAAAAAATAAATGGATGAAAAAATAAATGGATGAAAAAATAAATTGTATTATGTAGCTCTTCAACCCTTTAAGCCCTCACGATGCATTAAAGCATCATTTTAAATCCAAAGCAGACCTAATTTTCCTACAACCAAGGGTTTTAGAACGAAACTTTCCATAAAACTGGCTTACCAATACATGGAAATTTTCTTTACTTTTCCACCCACGTCAAATCATCTTCATCCACTACAAGTCGAGAATTGCGGCAGCAATTCGCGGCTTGTAGTGGATTAAGATGACAATGGTAAATTCGGGCTTGAAATGGTTAAGCAAGGAAGGAAGTGGAATATGCAGGCTTTACTGTGACAGTCATATGATCATTGTGATTTTGGTATCTAGTAGATTATTTCGGATCAACTTAGTACTGTTAAACTGACACATTTATCATCATGTCATATTCCTCATTCACAACAGAGGAAAGCAGACAGACAGAATGCAAATTACCTGTTTGGGAGACCCTCGCTAAGATTAACAAATCGAGTGCCTCAACTTCAAGTGAGTGGAAATTATTCAGACTTGCAAAATGGAGGTCAACGATTTTTAAAAAGTTGGTATTTATTAAGCTTATAAAAACAGGAAAAAACTAATGAATATAACCGGCGGTTACAGGATTACCTAAATTAATACAAAACACATTTTATAAGACCACGTCGTGTAGTACGTACATGTACATCTCTGTGACAACAGGCGTCATGCAATGTCCAGGATTTCCAGGTTTATCTTTGAACTCCTAGCAGAATCTGACATCAAATGTCTGAGGGTGTGTTTGCCGACATTTGCTGCATTAGTCCACCAATAGGTTTTACTGTCATCCCTCAGGCTCTGAGACATTATAACACTGTGTACATGTTGTGCAGAAGTTGGTTGTAATTCACTCATACACTCAGGCTCTCATCAGAAATAACAGCATTGCAGATGTTGGGCAAATGTTGGTTGTAATTCAGCCAGACTTTCAGCGTTGGGATCGACTTTGAAGCTAGAATATGACGTCTGTAGTCGTCAGATTATGACGTCTAAGGTCGATCCCTGCTTTTATAATGGCCGTAGACCCATAACATATGTATTCAAATGAATCGGTAAGATCTGAGTATAACATCTATGATGATTTCAAATTGGAAAAAAAACACATTTGGTTTATACCAGAATATGTCAGCCCGTTAAGGATTAATCTACTGCGGCTCAACATGCTCCAGCTGAGTGGAAATGTAACGATGAAGTAATTGATCGGTCCCCAGCAAACACAAAACATTTGTACCAACGTAGAAGACGTTGGGCCGACGTTGTATAAATGTTATACAAATGTTTTGTGTTTGCTGGGTCCTAGGTCTGCAAATATAATCCTCCATGGACCAAGTCAACTGAGAAAATGATATGACGAGGACTAATATAAAAACAGACTAATATAATTTTAGAAACACTACTATAACACCATATTTAGACATTTCAAACCAGGATATTCCCTGTCCAGAGTAAAGAGGGTCACCTTTTATCCATTTGCAGGTCTCTGACTTGTATTGATATGATTAAATTTACGTCAATCATACTTCTGAGATGCTAGGTTAGAACTACATTTTAACATCTAATATCTAGCCACAGAGAATCAAAACTCGTGTAGCACGTGACCTGCATGTGATCAGAGTGTGTGTAAACGTGACCTCGGCGATAAATGACGAGAACGTGGTGACTGACGGCCGCGGGAAACATTACTCTGATTGAAAACACCCCAGAGTCAGAATGAGGCTCAGAAAAAGCGGAGTACAAGGTGAAAGGTGTGATAGCTGCATGCGTTATTACGGGAGGTGGGGAGGTAAATGGCGCCGCGGGTGTAAGAGTTAAGACACACTTCACTTGTAGGAACTGCTCTCACAAGTGGGAATAATATAGCACTGTAGTGAACCTCAGTGCTCTTGAGGGGGGTTATACCCTTACCGCGCGGTGACCGATTTTAGACGTCTACACAATATAGGTGATAGTACTGAAGGGTTCCTTCTGAAGAACCTATATTGTTTAGAGTGTATAGTCTTCAGATTCTGACGTTTAAAATCGACCCCCGCATTGATAGAGTAAAAAATAAAATTGGCTGTAGACCCTTAACATAGGTATTCAAAAGAAGCGGAAATATGACATTTCTGATTATATCAAATGGAATAAATCCTTTGATCTCTTGGTTTATATAGAATATTTCAGCGTTGTAAAGATTAAATTCAACCAAACACCTCACAGGGCTCAGTGTAACAAATGCCAGTATCGAGCATTTGGCGACTCGATAGCTTACAACGTGAACTCACTGTAGAAAAACCTAGTCTTCTTCTAAAATAGAATGCGTTTGTTCATCACTTCACTTTTATTTTCAAATGAATGAATGAATGAATAAACGAACGAGTAAATGAATGAATACATGAATAAATGAATGAATAAACGAATGAAAGAATGAATGAATGAATGAATGAATGAATGAATGAATGAATGAATGAATGAATGAATGAATGAATTAAATAAAGGGATAAATGAATAATTGAATGAATGAATGAATGAATAAATGAATGAATGAATGAATGAATGAATGAATGAATGAATGAATGAATGAATGAATGAATGAATGAATGAATGAATGAATGAATGAATAAACGAGCGAACGAGCGAACGAACGAACGAACGAACGAACGAACGAACGAACGAATGAATGAATGAATGAATGAATGAATGAATGAATAAATGAATGAATGAATGAATGAATGAATGAATGAATGAATGAATGAATGAATGAATGAAATATATTTTTGTGCATTTATAACTATGCCAAGCTGGTTCAGAAGAGCCTACTGAGTTGATTATCAAATAACACTTTTCACCAGATTGAAGATTATTATTATTATTACTTGAATGAATCGTGGCGGTATGTAGGCTTACAGCACACATACGAAGTAAAACTATACATTGTATTCATAAGAATGATCTATTTCAGTTCTTATATAATTATGGTTATGTGAAAAAAACTCATTAATTTACAAAAAAAAATGTATTGTCTCGCCAGTATACGTACACATTTTAAGTAAACCTTTCCAGAATAGGTTCTATAAAACGACGTTCTCGGCTTTTCCTGGAGGCATGCCTTTTCGTCGAATAATCTAGTTGCTCACTCATTCTTCACTGGGTCAAGTACAGTTTCCACGGAGCTAGAAGCATTGTGAACCTTGGGGATTCAAATCGACGAGAAGATATATGTAGATGGGAATCAGAGGTGGCAGTACAACACAGGGACCCCTCTGGTGGTGACCCTTACAGCGCGGAGACAGTCTTTATACATCAGAAAAGTATTACATTATCGGGCGTTTATTACATTATTGGAGCAAAATAATATAATCGATATATTTCAAGATATTCCTCTAGTTTTTATGGCGGCCATTTTGAAAATAGGTATCAAAATCCAACTGGGTACATGAAATGGATTTTAGCAAAATAGAATGACTCGAGAGGTTGATTATTAGAGGCTCTGGACTTTTTAAGCTGATAGGGGTCCTGGTGTAGTGGTTAAACCTGCCTGCTTGAAAAGTCTGAGCTCGCAGCTTCTTTCCCTGCTCTGGCACTAATAAAGTGTCCAAGAAAGAAAAGTTTCTTCCTCGCTCACTCGTAAAGATTCTGTATTATGGGGAGCATCCTATATGTGCACACAGGTCGTATACAACTCCATTCATTCATACAGGTATTAATCAGAAAATACCACTATCTACAACGTCTTGAAATAATTAAATAAAATGATTCGATTGACATTAGCACTATATTACATTATTGGTTAGTTTTATTACATTATCGGGAAGTTTGTTTATTACATTCTTAGCTAAAACTTTATTACATGATCGGGAAGGTTGTTTATTACACATATCGGGAAGTATTACATTATCGGTTAATTTTTATTACATTATTGGTAGTAGCAGCATTCCAATTCCAGTTTTCTTACTGGTATTGTCATTTTTTATAATATTAACTGTCTATGTTGTCGTAACAATATATTATATTCACCCTGTCGCACGTTAACTATTATATATCAAGCGATATTATTTTCAAATTACTTTAAACATATGTGTATTATACCAAGGGTTAGAGTGGAAGTCTCGTTGCGTTTCTTGAAAAAAAAATCATTGTCATTAAAACCACTGAAGTAAACGCAATAGCCTCCGCCTTACAGTAATGCTTATCGTCTCATCCCTGAAGATTATGTGTTTCCTTTCGTGCACATTGTCTGAAAGTGATCCAATGAAATGAAGTGAAGATGGGAGACTCAGCAAACAAACAGGTTCAGATCACGTGCTGCGGCCAAGAGCTGACAGTTATCTGTGGACAAAACAACACACGTTGTGAAGATCAACATAGCCCTTCACGTCTGCTCCACCACGACTCACGGATTCTACAGAACGTGTGAGGAATATAAACAACATAAGTTTATTCAATGCCAATTGATTTGTTTCCGTCGTAAAATTTGTTTTTATTTAGCATACAGATGAAGCGTCAAGATAAAGATTGTTCATGGCGGGGTTGATAAACCTTCTATGCCAAAACCTAGTGTTTGCTTCAGTGATATAGGCCTACACATTTATTCCGCGTGTAAAATCAAACAGCAGCAACTGTTTACTTGGTAAGTAAGCAGTTACTTTCGTTTGCACTAGCACGGTAGCAGAGTAATTGTATCAGTGTTTTATCTGTTTGTGGCTCTGTCTTCTTTCTGTGTTAAATAAGCTCAGTGGGATTTTCCGGCAACAAGACGTGGAGCGAGATAGCGAGACAGAAACGGAAGCTGTGAAGATGGATCCAAGGTGTGTTGGATTTCAAACTGCTATAGTCAGGATAGTAATCAGGGGCTGAGTTAATGTCTGACTGTTTTTGCTATTAGCCATTATCGTGATGAATTGTGTGTTACTTGTTTTTAATCATTTTTGCGTCAAATATTCAAGCTTGCAAATGAAAAAATATTAAATGAAAATAAACATCACAAAAATTAAATTATTTTTTTGTTTTGATTTTGTATAGGCCCCTATGTACTACAGATTAAATATAGAAGAAAAAAGAAGATTAAAATAGGTCAACTCCTCGTGCTTACTAGAAAATTCTTGGAAGCCAGTCATCATAGCCACACATATAATGTAACTGACTACCAGCATATCATTGAATATCAAAATGGTAGCCATAAACAATTGACCTGTAATAATTATTTGTTGATGGGAATCAGAGGTGGCAGTACAACACAGGGACCCCTTTGGTGGTGACCCTTACAGCGCGGAGACAGTCTTTATACATCAGAAAAGTATTACATTATCGGGCGTTCATTACATTATTGGAGCAAAATATTATAATTGATATATTTCAAGATATTCCTCTAGTTTTTATGGAGGTCATTTTGAAAATAGATATCCAAATTCAACTGGGTACATGAAATGGATTTAGGCAAAATAGAATGACTCGAGAGGTTGATTGTTACAGGGTCTGGACTTTTTCAGCTGATAGGGGTTCTGGTGTAGTGGTTAAAACTGCCTGCCTGAAAAGTCTGAGTTCGCAGCTTCGTTCCCTGCTCTGGCACTAATAAAGTGTCCAAGAAAGAAAAGTTTCTTCCTCGCTCACTCGTAAAGATTCTGTATTATGGGGAGATTCCGTGGCGGAGAGGTAGCGTACTCGGCCTCAAACCCTCATGGATCGAATTATGTGTCTGGTGGGCAGTGTCATTTCATTCATCTCAACATCCTCAGGATGTTGGCCCAGTTTAGCCTGTATGTGCACACAGGTCGTATACAACTCCATTCATTCATACAGGTATTAATCTAAAAATACCACTATCTACAACGTCTTGAAATTATTAAAGAAAATGATTCGATTGACTTTGGCACTTTATCACATTATTGGTTAGTTTTATTACATTATTGTGAAGTCTGTTTATTACATTCTCAGCTAAAACTTTATTACATGATCGGGAAGGTTGTTTATTACATTATATTACAACTTATCACACATCGAGAAGTATTACATTATCGGTTAATTTTTATTACATTATTGGTAGTAGCAGCATTCCAATTCCAGTTTTCTTACTGGTATTGTCATTTTTTATAATATTAACTGTCTATATTGTCGTATCAATATATTATATTCACCCTGTCGCATGTTAACTATTATATATCAAGCGATATTATTTTCAAATTACTTTAAACATATATGTATTATACCAAGGGTTGGAGGGGAAGTCTCGTTGCGTTTCGTGAAAAAAAATCATTGTCATTAAAACCACTGAAGTAAACGCAATAGCTTCCGCCTTACAGTAATGCTCATCCCTGAAGATAAAGTGTTTCCTTTCGTGCCTATGTCTGAAAATGATCCAATGAAATGATGTGAAGATGGGCGAATCGATACACAGCAAATGAACAGATGCAGATCACGTGCTGCGGGCATGAGATTGCAGTTATCTGTGGACAAAACTAACACAAGTTGTGAAGATCAACAGAGCTCTTCATGTCTGCTTCACCACGACTCACGGTCTCTACAGAACGTGTGAGGAATATAAACTACATATAGCTTATTCAATGTCAATTGATTTGTTTCTGTTGTAAAATTTGTTTTTATTTAGCATACAAATGAAGCGTCAAGATAAAGATTGTTCATGGCGGGGTTGATAAACCTTCTATGTCGAAACCTAGTGTTTGCTTCAGTGATATAGGCCTACACATTTCATCCGCGTGTAAAATCAAACAGCAGCAACTGTTTACTTGGTAAGTAAGCAGTTACTTTCGTTTGCATTAGCACGGTAGCAGAGTAATTGTATCAGTGTTTTATCTGTTTGTGGGTCTGTCTTCTTTCTGTGTTAAATAAGCTCAGTGGGATTTTCCGGCAACAAGACGTGGAGCGAGATAGAGAGACAGAAACGGAAGCTGTGAAGATGGATCCAAGGTGTGTTTGATTTCAAACTGCTATAGTCAGGATAGTAATCAGGGGCTGAGTTAATGGCTGACTGTTTTTGCTATTAGCCATTATCGTGATGAATTGTGTGTTACTTGTTTTTAATCATTTTTGCGTCAAATATTCAAGCTTGCAAATGAAAAAATATTAAATGAAAATAAACATCACAAAAATTAAATTATTTTTTTGTTTTTATTTTGTATAGGCCCCTATGTACTACAGATTAAAAATAGAAGAAAAAAGAAGATTAAAATAGGTCAACTCCTCGTGCTTACTAGAAAACTCTTGGAAGCCAGTCATCATAGCCACACATATAATGTAACTGACTACCAGCATATCATTGAATATCAAAATGGTAGCCATAAACAATTGACCTGTAATAATTATTTGTTGATGTTTTTTTTTGTTTTTAATAGTGTATTTATACTCTGTCATTTTTAATGCTTTTTATAGCAAAAATAATATGCTATGAATAACAAAAATCGGACTTTCTTGTGCTATTTCTCGTGTTTTATGCCATTTTCTACAATTTCATTGACCGAGATGAAATAACTTTTTTATTTTATTTATTATTTGTCAGCAAAAAACAATTCTACTTTTCGTCGTATAAATCGCGTTATAAACTGACGTATGACCTTATTTTCATGCAATAATCCTTGGAAAATATTGTGTTTTTTTATTCTTTTTCGCAAAAACATAGAATTATGTAATAACATTTTTTCAAAGTAATTTGGATGAACTCATTTTTGCCAATATTTTCTTATCTTGATGTCTTTTTCATGCACAAAACCAAGATAGCCGCCACTGCCAAGCAGGCAGATTTACCACTGCTCCAGGTGGGATTTTGAGTCAGCGTCATAAATGGTGCCCCAAAGTTACACCATCATTGTGTGAACGCTTCGCTTTTGAGGGAAAGTCATGACAAACCTAAGCGCCAGTGTACGGGTTTTACTTGAATTTATCAATTCATGTTTTCAAACTCAGGTATGCCTCATTGACCGTTGAAAATCAATCACATCTTTTGGTGATCACCACTTGTTGAGATGCTCCATTTCCGCTGTAGCTCAATTTGATCATCAACCTGTGCCCCCGAGTCACAGGTTTCATCCCATTTAACACCCAATCTGCTTGAATGAGCCTCTAGTATATTTCCTATTCTGTCATGGCTACCACAACAATAATATTTACCCTCCATATGATGACTTCAGTTCATTAATCTCTTCAGTCGATATCGCCTACTCCTGCGAAAGTGATTTAAAATCTACCTGTATTTATTTTTTAGAGTCAAGGAACATTGGGGTTTCACCAAACTAATAACACTACGGTGATTTTTTTCGTTTCCTGGCTGTGATTATTTTTCTACTACTTAATAATTGATAACTACTGATCTCCACACAGCCGTCTTAATAAAATCCTGTAATTACTTACTCCCTCATTGTAAGATGCCGTAATGAATACTTAGTAAGAGTTTTTAAGTTGCCATTGGTAACGAAGACGTGATTGAGAAAAAAATGCGTCGGCTATAATTGAGCCATTGGATACAAAAGCAAATCAACATGTGCTAGAATAACTAATCAAACAATAAAAAAAACATCACACAACTCCAATATTTAAATGCAATTTAGGAAAAATGGATGAAAGAATGCATGCATGCATGCATGCATGCATGAAAAAATTAAAGAAGAAATGATTGAATGAATGAATGAATGAATGAATAAATGGATGAATGAATGAATGAATTAATGAATGAATGAATGAATGAATGAGTGAATAAATGAATGAATGAATGAATGAATGAATGAATGAATGAATGAATGAATGAATGAATGAATGAATGAATGAAAGAATGAATGAATAAATGAATGAATTAATTAATTAATTAAATAATGAATGAATGAATGAATGAATGAACGAACGAAAGGAATAACAAAATAATGAATAAATGAATGAATGAATGAATGAATGAATGAATGAATGAATGAATGAATGAATGAATGAATGAATGAATGAATGAATGAATGAATGAATGAATGAATGAACGAACGAATGAAATAACGAAATAATGAATAAATGAATGAATGAATAAATGAATGAATGAATGAATGAATGAATGAATGAATCAATGAATCAATGAATCAATGAATCGATGAATCAATGCATGAATGAAACATATTTTTGTGCTTTTATAACTATGCCAAACTGGTTCAGAAGAGCCTACTGAGTTGATTATCAAATAACACTTTTCACCAGATTGAAGATTATTATTATCATTACTTGAATGAATCGTGGCGGTATGTAGGCTTACAGCACACATACGAAGTAAAACTATACATTGTATTCATAAGAATGATCTATTTCAGTTCTTATATAATTATGGTAATGTGAAAAAACCTCATTAATTTACAAAAAAAATGTATTGTCTCGCCTGTTTTCGTACACATTTTAAGTAAACCTTTCCAGAATAGGTTTTATAAAACGACGTTCTCGGCTTTTCCTGGAGGCATGCCTTCTCGTCGAATAATCTAGTTTGTCACTCATTCTTCACTGGGTCAAGTTCGGTTTCCACGGAGCTAGAAGCATTGTGAACCTTGGGGATTCACATCGACGAGAAGATATATGTAGATGAGAATCAGAGGTGGCAGTACAACACTAGGGATTCCTCTGGTGGTCACACTTACAGCGCGGAGACTGTCTTTATACCTCAGAAAAGTATTACATCATCGGGAGTTTATTACATTATTGGAGCAAAATATTATAATTGATATATTTCAAGATATTCCTCTAGTTTTTATGGCGTCCATTTTGAAAATAGGTATCCAAATCCAACTGGGTACACACATGAAATGGATTTGAGCAAAATAGAATGGCACGAGAGGTTGATTGTTACAGGCTCTGGACTTTTTCAGCTGATAGGGGTCCTGGTGTAGTGGTTAAAGCTGCCTGCCTGAAAAGTCTGAGTTCGCAGCTTCGTTCCCTGCTTCGGCACTAATAAAGTGTCCAAGAAAGAAAAGTTTCTACCTCGCTCACTCGTAAAGATTCTGTATTATGGGGAGATTACGTGGCGGAGAGGTACTCGGCCTCAAACCCCCAGGGATCGAATTATGTGTCTGGTGAGCAGTGTCATTTCATTCATCTCAACATCCTCAGGATGTTGGCCCAGTTTAGCCTGTATGTGCACACAGGTCGTATACAACTCCATTCATTCATACAGGTATTAATCTGAAATTACCACTATCTACAACGTCTTGAAATAATTAAATAAAATGATTCAATTGACTTTGGCACTTCATTACATTATTGGTTAGTTTTATTACATTATCGGGAAGTTTGTTTATTACATTCTCAGCTAAAACTTTATTACATGATCGGGAAGTATTACATTATCGGTTAATTTATATTACATAATTGGTTGTAGCAGCATTCCAATTCCAGTTTTCTTACTGGTATTGTCATTTTTTATAATATTAACTGTCTATGTTGTCGTAACAATATATTATATTCACCCTGTCGCACGTTAACTATTATATATCAAGCGATATTATTTTCAAATTACTTTAAACATATATGTATTATACCAAAGGTTAGAGGGGAAGTCTCGTTGCGTTTCGTGAAAAAAAAATCATTGTCATTAAAACCACTGAAGTAAACGCAATAGCCTCCGCCTTACAGTAATGCTTATCGTCTCATCCTTGAAGATTATGTGTTTTCTTTCGTGCACATTGTCTGAAAGTGATCCAATGAAATGATGTGAAGATGGGAGACACAGCAAACAAACAGGTTCAGATCACGTGCTGCGGCCAAGAGCTGACAGTTATCTGTGGACAAAACAACACACGTTGTGAAGATCAACAGAGCTCTTCACGTCTGCTCCACCACGACTTACGGGTTCTACAGAACGTGTGAGGAATATAAACAACATTAGTTTATTCAATGCCAATTGATTTGTTTCCGTCGTAAAATTTGTTTTTATTTAGCATACAGATGAAGCGTCAAGATAAAGATTATTCATGGCGGGGTTGATGAACCTTCTATGTCAAACCCTAGTGTTTGCTTCAGTGACATAGTGTAGGATCCTGACATCGTTCAGTTAATGTGGCGTTTATCCCCAGCCTCCTGGACGCGGGGGGATGGGGATGACCGCCTCGTTTCTATACCTTGGTGACGTGCGCACATAAAGCAATGTGTGCAGCCTTTGTATTTTTCCCGCACTTCAGGCGTTACACTTGGCGACTACGGACGTGCCGTAGCTCGCTCTCGCTAAGTCAATAGAGACGTGCCGTGCGCGGAAGGTTGTGCTTTGCTGTTATCGCATGTTAATCAAATAAACATGACAACAGAGAAGAGAGTTTTCTGACTTGTTTGGAACCGTCGACTCGACGGAGGAGGAGGAAGTTTGAGTTTTAATGGTGAGATTGGTCGGAGTCCCTCGTCGGCCATTGTGACCCCATAATGGAGCTCCCGGAGTAGGCCCATCTTCCCATACTGGTGACCCCTGACGACTCATCGTCTACGCAACAGTGTTTTCACCTAGAAGCCAGTTGAAAACCGCTGTTTTCAAGGATAGTTTTCATTAATTTTAAGGGATTTTTTGAAAAAAATCAATAGCATTTTTTTCATAAGGTACGTGAAAGCTGTAGGCCATTATTATATGCCAGTTTAAATTAGTCAGAAAGAGTTATCAGAAGAGAAGCACGTTTCTTTACGTCGAAAACGCCTTTTCAAGATGGCGACCTTGTCGGTTTCTCTAGAAGAATCCAGAAAATTATTCTCATAGACCTAGTCTATCATTTTTTAATTGTAAGAGTTTGTTTAATGCCTTCATCCTATTAATGCCACTGTAGGCGAGTAGGAAGTGGGTATTTTCTGTAACTCAATTTTTATCGTTGATTACCATATTTGGGTAACTCGATCTTAAAGGGCCAGAATAAATTGTTTCCCTAAATGAATGTCAATAAACGGTCTTATTTGGTCTGTTTTAAAATATTCCCAGGACCGTAGGTCAATATTTTGTACTATTGTCATATGTTATTTCAGAGAATGCTGAATATTGTACTTGTATTTGGTAGGTGTGCGCCATCTTGGACGCTGGTTTCCTTAACTTAGCTCTTCGCCCGCCGTGGGCACCCACGTGTTCCCCCCTAACCGGCATGCATCTGGACAGTGAACCTGTGTCGCCGCATCACATTAGCATAAAATAAGCCGCCATTTTGATTTGGTGGAGATCATTTGTCACGTGTTCCAAAGTGTACACGGACTGATTGTAATAATTTTTTTTTTTAAATGTTTATAAATCTTCTTTTTCAAAACGATTGAGGAAGAAGAAATGTAAATAAGTTGTTTCGAAAACAAATTCTGCCACTAATTGTGCGAGATTTTTGTTCACTTTGAAACGCCTTTCGGTGTTTGTAATCGTGCTAGGCTATTTAGCGCCTTATTTGGGCATGCAGTAGGTAATGAATATGCTAATGTGAGGCGAGACGGGGATGCTGACTGTATACTATGTACGTACCGCTCAAAGCTTACCGTCACAGACTATAAGCCACATGCTGCCTGCCGCACAGGCTGTGAGCACCGACAATACACCACACACACACCCACCACAGACGACATAAAAACAACCGCACCGAACACAGTCGGTTTATACGTCAATCAATGAATCGATGCGAGCGATTGATTCGGACGTTTATGAGAATGACTCGGTGATGAACGTACCATTATAAAAAAAAAAACGTGGAATGTTCATCACAGACATCATTTTTCAGCGAAATGATATACTTTATCATTAATCAGCATAGACTACTGTCAGTCACGTTTTAGATATTATTCTTAAATCATAAATGTAACTGTTTTTCTTCGCAGTCACATTTAGTCTATCAGTTTGAGAACGAAATTTTCTCACGATAGTTTATTTCTGAAGTTTAAATTTTTTATAAATACAGAAATATTCGATTTGACAGTTGCGCTATTGCAAAACATTGCAAATATTTGAATGTGTTTTTCGACTTGTGTGAATTTTTTTTTTTTTCACCCAGGTCGATTTACAAAATACTATTATCCTAGCTTAGCATAGCTTATCATAGTTGTATCTGGCATATTATTTTTATGTACCACTGCGATCTACGGTTTTCACGGTACCATTTTGCATGTGTGTGACTAGGTGAAAACGTTTTATGTCTCATATAGACCTTCAGTTTTCACTTCAATAAATACATACCTTTTGTAAATTTGTGAACAGCAATTAGGTGAAACTTCAACGACGCATATTTTTTAAACTAATCTGCAACCCCCGTTTCTCGCACCATGCGACATAGCATGAACATTTTCTACAGTCTACACTTCTAAGCTTCAACATATTACAGACATTTTTCATCTGATTTTCACGGCATTGCACAACCTATCCGCGCATGGCGTGTCAAAAATAGTTGGCATGTGTTAATACGACATGCCATTTTAAACACATTTGGGATAGACGCAGAGCCAATAGGCCAGCTATCTCAAATGCTTCAATAGTTAGATAATTTTACAAACACTACTTCATAATGTCAAAGCAGTACGACAGTGAAGGCTTCATGTCAACGCCTCTAGAAGGTTCGGGTGCTAGACCTAAAGATAACTATCATCCCGACAGTGAGGACAATGAGGTTCGATTCCGAGAGGCGGACAAGGAATATCAACACCTCAAAGCTGATTTCGCTCGAATTGCTCGAGCTAGACGTATGAATTCCCACTCTAGGAGCGACTCCTCAAGGAGTTCTTCACCGCTCGGTAGACAGTCGCAGAAACGTGCTACGAACTTACCAAAGTTCAGAATCGCAACTTTCTATGCCTCGGATGTAGAGCTCTGGTTCAACCAAATTGAGACTCAGTTCGCTCTCCACCAGATCGATGATGATGACGAGAGGTACAGCTTAACCTGCCCTGCACTTTCGGGCGAGATTGCATCGGACGTGAGGGACGTGCTGCTTCAGCCTTTCAGGTCCAACAAATATGACAGCCTGAAAGCAATTTTGATTGAGAGGCGAGGATTAACAACACCCGAAAGGGTCAACAAAGTTATCTCTGGCGAGAAGATTGGAAATGACATTCCCTCGCGTTTCCTGCGGCGTCTGCAGAAGACTGCAGGTTTCGGCACCAAAGCTGTTGTGGGGAAGGCTGTAATTCGGCAAGCATTCATACGACAGATGCTCGTTTCCATCAGAGCCCATTTGGCGACTCAACCCGACAGTGCCACCCTCATAAGTTTGGCTGTTTTGGCCGACCGGGCACTGGCAGCAGAAGAGGACGTCGAAGAGAGTAAGCCGGGGGTCGCAGAGATTAAAGTCGAAGAAACCACCAAACTAGTTGGTTTGTTAGAGGATCTGTCCAAACGCATCAAGAGATTAGAAACAGTAACAACATCGGAGAGGAAACGAAATAAAGGACGTGGACGAGCAAATAACTATGCTCACGTGCCTGCATTTGCCCCTAATGTTCAGGCCTCAGGTTTCGTTAGCAACCAACCTAGTCAGTATAGAAACGCTAAAGATAATGCTCGACCTTTCGCTCCGCCGACGAATTTGCAACCACTTGCTCGACCTTTCGTTCCGCCGCCAAACCCACAGAGAAATGACGCCGCTAAGACTTTAGATTCGGCTGATGCACCTGGCTGCTATTTTCACCAGACTTTCGGTGATAAAGCACGCACGTGCAGGAGCCCCTGCGCTTTTTCTTTAAACTGCTAAGCCAGAGCAAGGTAGCGACTCTTGCATCTGGCGGTATAACTGAGACGCGACATGACTCCGCGGACGCTAGTTCTCCAAAGTTATCTTACTCTAAGTTATTATATGTCGCAGATAAAGGACATAAATGCAGATATTTAATCGACACGGGCGCAGCTGTCAGTGTTCTGCCAAAATCTTGCGCTAACGGGATTTCGGACGCTGGCAGTCTCCCCCTGGTGGCAGCTAATAACAGTACTATACATACTTACGGCAATTGTAAACGAGTCGTCGATGTCGGCTTGAAGCGCGAATATCCGTTGACGTTTATAGTGGCAGATGTGCAGCAACCCATAATCGGGGCTGATTTTTTAATCCACTATAATTTGCTCGTAGACTTGAGAAGCAGATGTCTCCGAGACATGCGTACAGGCCTAGCCATTGCCGCTTCACTATCTTCGATTAAACCTCTGTCATTGAACAGAGTTTATACCGTTCAAAATGAATACACAAAACTCCTCGGCCAGTTCCCGGAACTGACACGCCCTACGACAAAGGGTGAGACCGTCAAACACGGCATAACTCACAAGATTGTGACTAAAGGTCACCCGGTTTTTGCTCGACCACGACGTTTAGCACCCGATAAGCTGGTTACCGCCAAACGCGAGTTTGACGAGATGATAAAATTAGGGGTCATTGAACCCAGCGACAGTGAGTGGTCCTCAGCGCTTCACATGGTGCCAAAGAAAAACGGCGATTGGAGACCATGCGAGGACTACCGTAGTTTGAATGCACAGACCGTACCGGACCGTTATCCGATTCCCCATATACAAGATTTCACGCAGCGGTTAGCCGGCTCGAAAAATTTTTCGAAGATCGACTTAGTCAGGGCTTATTACCAAATTCCTGTGGAACCGTCCGACGTACACAAGACTGCTGTTACCACACCTTTTGGCTTGTTTAATTTCACTAGAACACCATTTGGTCTAAGAAATTCCGGTCAAACGTTTCAGCGATTTATAGACCACGTGACACGCGGACTTGATTTCGTTTTTGTTTATTTGGATGACCTACTGGTAACCAGCCCAGATCATAAAACGCATAAGAAACATCTACGAATTCTTTTTGCTCGACTATCGGAGTACGGAATTATCATTGGTCCTGAAAAGTGTCAGTTTGGAACAACTGAATTAAGTTTCCTAGGTCACCACGTTTGCGCCGAAGGCATTTCGCCGTTACCCAGCGCCGTTGACGTGATCCTTAATTTCGTTAAACCCGAAAAGCAACGGGCTTTACGTAGATATCTGGGAATGGTAAATTATTACCACCGTTTCATACCGCATTGCGCCGCGAAGCTGACGCCACTCAATAATCTACTGACTTCTGCCAATGAAGGACATACCAGACTGTCACCGAAATCAAATTTCGATTTGAAGTGGAATAAAAACGCAGAGTCAGCATTTTCTGAGTCAAAACACTTCTGGTGCACCCAGATTCTACGGCCCAGCTTAACATCACGTGTGACGCTAGTGATGTCGCCGTCGGTGGCGTTTTGCAGCAATTTTTAAACGGTATGTGGCAGCCGCTTTCGTTTTTCAGCAAGAAGCTGAACCCAGCAGAGACACGCTACAGCGCGTTCGATCGTGAGCTTTTGGCAGTATACGCTACAATTAAACATTTCAGACACAATTTAGAAGGACGAAATTTTTTCGTTAATACAGATCACAAACCGTTGACATTCGTAATGTCATCCGTGACTGAGCGCGCATCCCTACGACAAACACGTCATTTAGCGTTCATCGCTGAATTCACCACCGATATTAGATATGTAAAAGGAGAGACAAATTTCGTCGCTGATGCGCTGTCACGACCATCAGTGTCAGCGATACACGATGGACCAGTAATCGACTATAAAGAGTTAAGTCTCGACCAAGCTAATGACGCGGAATTCACGCGTTTGAGACACTCGACTACATCAACTATGAAGTTCAAACTATTAAAAACGTTCGATAATCAATTGATCGGGTGTGATGTGTCCACGGGACACAACCGGCCGTCCCTTACCGCGAAATTTCGCCGAAAAGTTTTTTCAAACTTGCACGGTTTAGGCCATCCATCCCATAGAGCTACCAGACGTTTGATTAAGACCCGATTTGTATGGCACGGCATGAACATAGATATTGCTAGATGGTGTCGTACCTGTAAGGGTTGCCGGACCGCTAAAGTTTCACGGCACAACACTCCAGTTTTCGAAAGTTCACTGAACCTACCGAGCGATTCGATCATGTCCACGTGGACATAGTCAGACCTTTACCTTATGCCGATGGTTTTAGATATCTACTGACTTGCGTCGACCGTTTTACACGTTGGCCCGAAGCTATACCTATGGTAGATATTAGAGCCGAAACGGTCGCCGATGCCTTCTTCAGCGGGTGGATAGCACGTTATGGTACCCCAGCCACTATCACCACTGATAGGGGCGCTCAATTCGAGTCCAAATTGTGGGATAGTTTGTGTAATCAATTCGGGATTATTCGGAATCGTACCACGAGTTATCACCCTCAGTCGAATGGCATGGTCGAACGTTTCCACCGTCAATTGAAAGCCGCCATTATGGCGCACGAGTCACCGAACCCGTGGAATATCACGTTACCTGCTGTACTTTTAGGAGTTCGTTCAGCCGTGAAAGAGAGACTAGGCAGGTCAGCTGCCGAGATGATTTATGGGACAACCCTTAGACTCCCAGGAGAGTTTACTAAACAGTACACCGTCGACGCCAACACTGATTTGGAGAATTATTCAGACAAGCTACGCGTGGCCATGTCACGTCTCCGTCTATGTCCGCCACGTGACACACAACAACACAACATTTTCCAATTCAAGGAAATAGCTACATGTACTCATGTATTCTTGCGCCGAATCGCAATTGCACTGCCTCTGACCGCCCCTTCCGACGGGCCATACAAGGTCGTCGCGAGGAGTGGCAGAGTAATGAAAATCCTAGTTAAAGGCAAGGTTGAGACGGTCTCTTTAGATCGCGTTAAACCCTCTCACATGGAGTGCGAGCCTACGACAGGTACGACAATACAGCGTAAAACGCCAAGCAAACCACGGAAGTCGACGGCTACCAGGACATCTAGTAAGAATCCACAGGGTCCACCTAGACCTGGTAGTGCGAACACTCCGACGTCCAACGGGACGACAGTCAACACAAAAAAGTCGACGGCAGTCAGAAGCAGTCAAAAATCGGCCACAGTCCCAAAGCAAATAGATGTTAAAGGCAACTTGTCTAACAGAGACAATACTTATGTAGCGCCGCATTCGCGAGCCCCTGCCGGGTCCCGCGCTAACGGGAACGGCAGTGGTTTACGAACGTATTCCCGCATACCTTTACTTCTACGGGGTAAAACCCCGGGTGCTGCTGACGCCGTAATCGACTCGACAAAAAGCAGACATGCGAATATCGCTAATCGCGAAAAAATTTCGACCGACCAAACAGTGCGAAAAACTAGAGTCGGACGAATAATCCAGACTCCTGCCCGATTCGTGCAGATGGTTCACGCCATAGTTGCGCCTAGCGACATCTATGGCGGGCCCAACCGCATACCTCGTAATAACAATGTTGTTAAATTGTAAATGAATATGCCAGGCCTGGCAGCATTGTGTACAGATATATAAATGTAAAGACATTTTTTTTAGCAAGCTTATTGCTAAATTACTAATAGAAATTATGTTAATTAAATGAATGGGTTGATCGCAGCTTGCAGCAAATGAATCATACATAAAGGACAGTTGGTTTTAAGAGGATAGGACAATTCACGTATAATGCTGCGCTTTCAACCACCCACGCTGTAACCAACTCGCTATATATTTTTTTTTTTTTTTAAAACTATGCTTAGTTATAAGAGGTTACATATTTTACAACCCCGCTACATGCACGAAGCAGTCTCCTACACGTCAGTTTGGTCCTACGTTATCACTCACCCGGGGGTAATGTAGGATCCTGACATCGTTCAGTTAATGTAGCGTTTATCCCCAGCCTCCTGGACGCGGGGGGATGGGGATGACCGCCTCGTTTCTATACCTTGGTGACGTGCGCACATAAAGCAATGTGTGCGGCCTTGGTATTTTTCCCGCACTTCAGGCGTTACACTCGGCGACTACGGACGTGCCGTAGCTCGCTCTCGCTAAGTCAATAGAGACGTGCCGTGCGCAGAAGGTTGTGCTTTGCTGTTATCGCATGTTAATCAAATAAACATGACAAGAGAGAAGAGAGTTTTCTGACTTGTTTGGAACCGTCGACTCGACGGAGGAGGAGGAAGTTTGAGTTTTAATGGTGAGATTGGTCGGAGTCCCTCGTCGGCCATTGTGACCCCATAATGGAGCTCCCGGCGTAGGCCCATCTTCCCATAATAGGCCTATAGACCTGCTTATCTATATCGCCTGGAAAATCAAACAGCAGTAACAACTAACCTGGTAAGTAAGCAGCTACTGCCGTTTGCCTTTGCACGGTAGCATAGTAATTGTATCAGTGTTTTATCTGTTTGTGGGTCTGTCTTTTTTCTGTGTTAAATAAGCTCAGTGGGATTTTCCGGCAACAAGACTAGGACAGAGATAGAGAGACAGAAACGGAAGCTGTGAAGATGGATCCAAGGTGTGTTGGATTTCAAACTGCTATAGTCAGGATAGTAATCAGGGGCTGAACTGATGTCTGACTGTCTTTTGTATTAACCATTATCGTGATGAATTGTGTGTTACTTGTTTTCAATCATTTTTGCGTCAAATATATTCAAGCTTAATTGCAAATGAAAAAATATTAAATGAAAATAAACATCACAAAAATAGTTTTGTTTGTTTGTTTTGATTTTGTATAGACCCCTATGTACTACAGATTAAAAATAGAAAAAAAGAAAATTAAAATAGGTTAACTCCTGGTGCTTACTAGAAAACTCTTGCAAGCCAGTCATCATAGCCACACATATAATGTAACTGACTACCAGCATATCATTGAATATCAATAACCAATTAACCTGTATTAATTAATTGTTGATGTTTTTTTTGTTTTTAATGGTGCATTTATACTCTGTCATTTTTAATGCTTTTTATAGCAAAAATAACATGCTATGAATAACAAAATCGGACTTTGCTGTGCTATTTCTCGTGTTTCATGCCATTTTCCACAATTTCATTGACCGAGATGAAATAACTTTTTTATTTTATTTATTATCTGTCAGCAAAAAAAATTCTACTTTTCGTCGTATAAATCGCGTTATAAACTGACGTATGACCTTATTTTCATGCAATAATCCTTGGAAAATATTGTGTTTTTTTATTCTTTTTCGCAAAAACCTAGAATTATGTAATAACATTTTTTCAAAGTAATTTGGATGAACTCATTTTTGCCAATATTTTCTTATCTTGATGTCTTTTTCATGCACAAAACCAAGATAGCCGCCACCGCCAAGGAGGCAGATTTACCACTGCTCCAGGTGGGATTTTGAGTCAGCGTCATAAATGGTGCCCCAATGTTACACCATCATTGTGTGAACGCTTCGCTTTTGAGGGAAAGTCATGACAAACCTAAGCGCCGGTGTACGGGTTTTACTTGAATTTATCAATTTATGTTTTCAAACTCAGGGATGCCTTATTGACCGTTGAAAATCAATCACATCTTTTGGTGATCACCACTTGTTGAGATGCTCCATTTCCGCTGTAGCTCAATTTGATCATCATCCTGTGCTCCCGAGTCACAGGTTTTATCCCATCAACACCCAATCTGCTCGAATGAGCCTCTAGTATATTTCCTATTCTGTCATGGCTACCACAACAATAATATTTACCCTCCATATGATGACTTTAGTTCATTCATCTCTTCAGTCGATATCGCCTACTCCTGCGAAAGTGATTTAAAATCTACCTGTATTTATTTTTTAGAGTCAAGGAACATTGGGGTTTCACCAAACTAATAACACTACGGTGATTTTTTTCGTTTCCTGGCTGTGATTATTTTTCTACTACTTAGTAATTGATAACTACTGATCTCCACACAGCCGTCTTAATAACATCCTGTAATTACTTACTCCCTCATTCTAAGATGCCGTAATGAATACTTGGTAAGAGTTTTTAAGCTGCTATTGGTAACGAAGACGTGATTAAGAAAAAAATGAGTCAGCTATAATTGAGCCATCGGATACAAAAGCAAATCAACATGTGCTAGAATAACTAATCAAGCAATAAAATAAACTTCACACAACTCCAATATTTAAATGCAATTTCGGAAAAATGGATGAAAGAATGCATGCATACATGTATGCATGCATGCATGCATGCATGAAAAAATGAAAGAATGAATGAATGAATGAATGAATGAATGAATGAATGAATAAATGAATGAATGAATGAATGAATGAATGAATGAATGAATGAATGAATGAATGAATGAATGAATGAATGAATGAATGAATGAATGAATGAATGAATGAATAAATGAATGAATGAATGAATGAATGAAGGAATGGATGAGTGGTGAATGAATGAATAAATGGATGAATGAATGAATGAATGAATGAATGAATGAATGAATGAATGAATGAATGAATGAATGAATGAATGAATGAATGAATGAATAAATGAATGAATGAATGAATGAATAAAAGAATGAATGAATGAATGAATGAATGAATGAATGAATGAATGAATGAATGAATAAATGAATGAATGAATGGATAGATGGATGGATGGATAGATGGATGGATGGATGGATGGATGGATGGATGGATGGATGGATGGATGGATGGATGGATGGATGGATGAATGGATGGATGGATGGGTGTTTGAATGGATGGATGGATGGATGGATGGATGGATGGATGAATGGATGGATGTATGGATGTATGGATGGATGGATGGATAGATGGATGGATGGATGGATGGATGGATGGATGGATGGGGATGGATGGATGGATGAATGAATGAATGAATGAATGAATGAATGAATGAATGAATGAATGAATGACTGAGTGGTGCTCAAGGCCACTACTGTACACCTACAGGCTAAAGTGGGCCAAGAGAACCTCTGAAGATATGAGATGAATTAGGATTCAAAATTCACACCCGGGTTGTGGTCTGAGGTCGAACACGCTACCTCTCATTGACGGAGGCTCCCCATATATCTGATACGATTGTATGACGAAAGAACATTCTAGGGCGGGAGGGGGGAAGACTGCATACCAGAGTGGAATAAATATTTTACCAAGTTTAAATGCCCAAATCACCGCTTGCCGCCGAAATCATCTTTTGCCCACAGAGGCCGGTGTCCGGTCCCAAGTCCTTCGTGATATGCGTCTATGCCAATTTTGTAAAACAGATATAGGAGATGAATTTCACTATTAACTTTACTGTGTTCAATTCAAAGAAGAACGTAGACAATATATTGAGGCAAAATACTATATAGGACCTTCAACTATTCAGCTTCAAGAACGTTTTAAACAGGTAAAGGGCGAAAAGCTTAACCAAATGGCTTTTTTCCAAAATAATAATTTGTAAATTTTAGAAATGACTTGTATATAATATTGTATCATGTGCTAACGCCTTCTGTCTTGTCTTCTACTAAAGAAGACCATCAGAATAAATTACTTGTTACTTGTTATTTGATATGAGGCTGCGAGCTCTGGCGTCACATGCTTCAGCACTTACCAAAACATCAAGACGCATATTCCGTTATAAGTTACGATATATCGTGGGCTTCGGATTGGTTGAGATGGCCATCTCGACCAATCCGATATATCGAAACTTGTACGAGAATACGGGCCAAAGGCATCCACCTTTAGAGGACAAATACCCCAACTGATGAAACAAAGATGTTGATGTTGATTATGATGATACAAGGTTACTTATTCACACCCATCCATTGGATGTCTACAACACAGGAAATCAAATCTCGTGCAGCACGTGACCAGCATGGGATGAGAGTGTGGGATGAGTAAGCGTGACCTCGGTCATAAATGACGGGATCGTGGTGACTGACGGCCGCGGGGACACATTGCTGTGATTGAAAACGCCCCAGAGTCAGAATGAGGCTCAGAAATAGTAAATGTTTAAAGGTGTGTAGGGCGGCGGGGGCTATTCGAGATGTACATGTGCAATATATTATAATAATATTATAATAAAAGCAAAGCGGGGCCGCATAGTAAACTAGATGTATTAGTGGTAGATCTATTTGTTTCATCTACCTCGCAAACATGTGAATACTAATCCTTAAAGTTCTGAAATATATGTATATATATAAACCAAGAGATCAAATGATTATTTTTGCTTTGAAATGAACATTAATATGTTAGTTAGGTCCATAGTGATGGGTCAATGGCCATCACAACTATATTCGAGCCGCAAGGGTTAATTTTCCTAAATTTATATTCAAAAAACTGTTGAAGGTACGTCAACAGTACAATATATTGACATTTTTATTCATATTTTATATTCTAGGTTTACTCAGTCGAAATTAGCCAGCTTATTTGTATGGAAATTTATACATAAGAACAACGTGTATAAGATCTAGACTAGGACATTAAGGTTTAGATATAGTATGATAGCATGTACCATCCGATCCCAGCCATCCAATCACTGTAGCTGGTGCTCACATCTGTCGAGTAAGTATTCAATAATGGAAGCCTATGAGACTGTAATGACCGTTTGGGGCCGTGAATCCACTAAATGATTAATCTATCGGTGTCTCTGGTTAATTAATGCCTACATTTCCCCGCCTACAATGATGTCCACTACCCTGTGTTTTCAAAGAGCAGTATTGGGTAGGGCCTATAGCTATGGAAATAATAAATAAAAAAAATTGTTGTTGGTAATTAAGGGGAGGTCGCCAAATTTTAGAAGTGTTTTAAAAAAAATTATCCGATGCTAGATACGCAGTTTATGAATCTAGGTCAAATAGATCATAAATTATGGTTATTACCTCTATTTTACCCTATTTACCATTTTTGGGGATAAAACGGAGGCTAAAAATTAATCCAAATATTTGTAATGGATTTCGCAGGGGAATAAACATATGTTTAGATACAATTTTTATGAATCCAGGTGAAATAGTTTTTAAGTTATCGTTATTATTCCCTTTATTACCCCTATTTACCCCCTTATTACCCCCATTTCGGGCACTAATACCAGGGGAATCTTAGAGGACTTTTGATATGTTTTTCTATGTTGTCTCAACAATATATGCTGAAATTTTCAGCTTGTTACGAATTTGTTCCAGGTTTCTATGAATTTTAGACTAATGCCCCTGGACTATCAACGTCGCTAAACCCTTTCTATCACCGTTGACACTTGCGATTGCCCTGATGATACAAATCATGTTTGCTCTACTGTTTTATTGAAATCAATCAATCAATCAATCAATCAATCAATCAATCAATCAATCAATCAATCAATCAATCAATCAATCAATCAATCAATCAATCAATCAATCAATCAATCAATCAATCAATCAATCAATCAATCAATCAATCAATCAATCAATCAATCAAACAATTAATCAATCAATCAATCAATCAATCAATCAATCAATCAATCAACCCATCAAATGATTGATTAATCAATCAATCAATCAATCAATCAATCAATCAATCAATTAATCAATCAATCAATCAATCAATCAATCAATCAATCAATCAATCAATCAATCAATCAATCAATCAATCAATCAATCAATCAATCAATCAATCAATCAAGAATCGTGCGGCCTTAAGGCTCAAAGTCGGCAAAGACAAATTCAGAAGGTGTGAAATAAGAAAAGACAGTAAGTAAAATCTGGCGAATGAAGAAGTAAGTCAATAGAGTGAGAAGGAAAGATGAGAATATATGCATGGCCATCGTTAGGAAGGCGACATGGGCTAATCTCAGCACAAGTCGAGGCGAGGGCTTGATGTGGTGACGTGTTCTAAGATCAGTCCATATCGTCGTACCCAACGATGCTGTATGTATTTTCTGGTACGTATATCTATCTGAAACGGTAAAATCAAACTGATCAGTGAAGTGTATGTGAGAGAGTGCAAGATGGACTGATCTCACCATACGTCTCATAGTGGAAGCCAACAGCAAGAATGCACACATATGGTAGTTTAGATTTATCAGTACTTCCCTCAATGGAAATTATTTGATGAAAAATTATTCGAATGTCGTAACTTTGTCGAAAGTTGATTTAATTACTGCGTAGAGGCTTATAAGCAGGTTAAACTATCAATTAGGTCGTAAGCAAAATTGTGTACTGTTTTCATGATAAATGGTGTGTTGAGTCATCACCCATGATAAATGGCGTGTTGCGGCATCACCCATGATAAATGGCATGTTGAGGCGTCACCCATGATAAATGGCATGTTAAGGCATCACCCATGATACCATGATTAATGGCGTGTTGAAGCATCACCCATGGTAAATGACATGTTCAGGCATCACCCATGATAAATGGTATGTTAAGCCATCACCCATGATAAATAGCATGTTGATGCATCACCCATTATTAATGGTGTGTTAAGGCATCACCCATTATTAATGGCGTGTTAAGGCATCACCCATGATAAATGCTGTGTTAAGGCATCACCCATGATAAATGGCGTGTTGAGGCATCACCCATGATAAATGGCGTGTTAAGGCATCACCCATGATAAATGCTGTGTTAAGGCATCACCCATAATAAATGGTGTGTTAAGGCATCACCCATGATAAATGGCGTGTTAAGGCATCACCCATGATAAATGCTGTGTTAAGGCATCACCCATGATAAATGGCGTGTTGAGTCATCACCCATGATAAAGGCAATGTTGAGTTTCCACCAGAGTAAACTTTGAATATAAAACATTTCGCAAAATTGCACTAATGCTTAGGAAATTTAGTTCCAGAAACGAGGTCAGGACCCCCACTCACTCCTCTGCCCCTCTAGATCCACCTCTGATATGTATAAATATTAAGCCAGTGCGTCGGTGAAAATTTACCATCGCTTAGCTTAGGATTAGTGTATCTTCCCTGTAACATTGATGAGCGTATGATGTATTATGGGATTGCTGTAGCTAGACTACTTTTGACCCTTTAACCAAATTATTCAAAATACATTTTCACCCACTTGAAGTTGTGTCTTGCTGACGCGAACCACAACTTCAAGTGAGTGAAAATTATTCAGATTTGACAAAATGGAGGTCAACTCTTCTCAAATCTTTGTTAACATATTCAAAATGTGGTACTTAATGTGCTAATAAAAATGAGTTCCCGAATATATGCGGCACCGGCGGTTAAATGGTTAAGGGACGTGTCATTCCAGGAAATTCCATCAACAGACCGGGAGGTCAATGGAAGCAATTATACTGCAGACGAAATAGGGAGCAAAGTCTACATCGTGAATGCGGCGTTATCATTATATAATGCATCCTTATACTTTAACCCTTTAACCGCCAGTGCCGCATATATTCGGGTTTTCATTTTTTATTAGCACATTAGTTACCTACGGAGCTTTTTAAGGGACATCTCCAAAAAATATATTTCAACTGATAGTATTTAATTGGAGCGCTCCAAATCGTTCGCCAGTCGCATCACCCATGATAAATGGCGTGCTAAGGCATCATCCATGATAAATGGTGTGTTGAGGCATCACCCATGATAAATGGAATGTTAAGGCATCACCCATGATAAATGGCGTGTTAAGGCATCACCCATGATAAATGGTGTATTAAGGCATCACCCATGATTAATGGCGTGTTAAGGCATCACCCATGATAAATGGCGTGCTAAGGCATCATCCATGATAAATGGTGTGTTGAGGCATCACCCATGATAAATGGAATGTTAAGGCATCACCCATGATAAATGGCGTGTTAAGGCATCAGCCATGATAAATGGCGTGTTGAGGCATCACCCATGATAAATGTCGTGTTAAGGCATCACCCATGATAAATGGAATGTTAAGGCATCACCCATGATAAATGGCGTGTTAAGGCATCAGCCATGATAAATGGCGTGTTAAGGCATCACCCATGATAAATGGTGTATTAAGGCATCACCCATGATAAATGGCGTGTTGAGGCATCACCCATGATAAATGGCGTGTTGAGGCATCACCCATGATAAATGGCGTGTTAAGGCATCACCCATGATAAATGGCGTGTTAAGGCATCACCCATGATAAATGGCGTGTTAACGCATCATCCATGATAAATGGCGTGTTAAGGCATCACCCATGATAAATGGCGTGTTAACGCATCACCCATGATAAATGGCGTGTTAAGGCATCACCCATGATAAATGGCGTGTTGAGGCATCACCCATGATAAATGGCGTGTTAAGGCATCACCCATGATAAATGGCGTGTTAAGGCATCACCCATGATAAATGGCGTGTTAACGCATCATCCATGATAAATGGTGCATTGAGGCATCACCCATGATAAATGGCATGTTCGGGCATCACACATGATAAATGGCGTGTTAAGGCATCACCCATGATAAATGGCATGTTAAGACATCACCGATGATAAATGACGTGTTAAGGCATCACCCATGATAAATGGAATGTTAAGGCATCACCCATGATAAATGGCGTGCTAAGGCATCACCCATGATAAATGGCGTGTTGTGGCATCACCCATGATAAATGGTGTGTTAAGGCATCACCCATGATAAATAGCGTGTTAAGGCATCACCCATGATAAATGGTGTATTAAGGCATCACCCATGATAAATGGCGTGTTAAGGCATCACCCATGATAAATGGCGTGTTGAGGCATCACCCATGATAAATGGCGTGTTAAGGCATCACCAATGATAAATGGCGTGTTAAGGCATCACCCATGATAAATGGCGTGTTAAGGCATCACCCATGATAAATGGTGTATTAAGGCATCACCCATGATAATTGGCGTTTTAAGGCATCATCCATGATAAATGGCGTGTTAAGGCATCACCCATGATAAATGGCGTATTGAGGCATCACCCAAGATAAATGGCGTGTTAAGGCATCACCCATGATAAATGGTGCATTGAGGCATCACCCATGATAAATGGCATGTTGAGGCATCACACATGATAAATGGCGTGTTAAGGCATCACCCATGATAAATGGCATGTTAAGGCATCACCCATGATAAATGGCGTGTTAAGGCATCACCCATGATAAATGGCATGTTGAGGCATCACCCATGATAAATGGCGTGTTAGGGCATCACCCATGATAAATGGCATGTTGAGGCGTCACCCATGATAAATGGCTTGTTAAGGCATCACCCATGATACCATGATTAATGGCGTGTTGAAGCATCACCCATGGTAAATGACATGTTCAGGCATCACCCATGATAAATGGTATGTTAAGCCATCACCCATGATAAATAGCATGTTGATGCATCACCCATTTTTAATGGTGTGTTAAGGCATCACCCATTATTAATGGCGTGTTAAGGCATCACCCATGATAAATGCTGTGTTAAGGCATCACCCATGATAAATGGCGTGTTGAGGCATCACCCATGATAAATGGCGTGTTAAGGCATCACCCATGATAAATGCTGTGTTAAGGCATCACCCATAATAAATGGTGTGTTAAGGCATCACCCATGATAAATGGCGTGTTAAGGCATCACCCATGATAAATGCTGTGTTAAGGCATCACCCATGATAAATGGCGTGTTGAGTCATCACCCATGATAAAGGCAATGTTGAGTTTCCACCAGAGTAAACTTTGAATATAAAACATTTCGCAAAATTGCACTAATGCTTAGGAAATTTAGTTCCAGAAACGAGGTCAGGACCCCCACTCACTCCTCTGCCCCTCTAGATCCACCTCTGATATGTATAAATATTAAGCCAGTGCGTCGGTGAAAATTTACCATCGCTTAGCTTAGGATTAGTGTATCTTCCCTGTAACATTGATGAGCGTATGATGTATTATGGGATTGCTGTAGCTAGACTACTTTTGACCCTTTAACCAAATTATTCAAAATACATTTTCACCCACTTGAAGTTGTGTCTTGCTGACGCGAACCACAACTTCAAGTGAGTGAAAATTATTCAGATTTGACAAAATGGAGGTCAACTCTTCTCAAATCTTTGTTAACATATTCAAAATGTGGTACTTAATGTGCTAATAAAAATGAGTTCCCGAATATATGCGGCACCGGCGGTTAAATGGTTAAGGGACGTGTCATTCCAGGAAATTCCATCAACAGACCGGGAGGTCAATGGAAGCAATTATACTGCAGACGAAATAGGGAGCAAAGTCTACATCGTGAATGCGGCGTTATCATTATATAATGCATCCTTATACTTTAACCCTTTAACCGCCAGTGCCGCATATATTCGGGTTTTCATTTTTTATTAGCACATTAGTTACCTACGGAGCTTTTTAAGGGACATCTCCAAAAAATATATTTCAACTGATAGTATTTAATTGGAGCGCTCCAAATCGTTCGCCAGTCGCATCACCCATGATAAATGGCGTGCTAAGGCATCATCCATGATAAATGGTGTGTTGAGGCATCACCCATGATAAATGGAATGTTAAGGCATCACCCATGATAAATGGCGTGTTAAGGCATCAGCCATGATAAATGGCGTGTTGAGGCATCACCCATGATAAATGTCGTGTTAAGGCATCACCCATGATAAATGGAATGTTAAGGCATCACCCATGATAAATGGCGTGTTAAGGCATCAGCCATGATAAATGGCGTGTTAAGGCATCACCCATGATAAATGGTGTATTAAGGCATCACCCATGATAAATGGCGTGTTGAGGCATCACCCATGATAAATGGCGTGTTGAGGCATCACCCATGATAAATGGCGTGTTAAGGCATCACCCATGATAAATGGCGTGTTAAGGCATCACCCATGATAAATGGCGTGTTAACGCATCATCCATGATAAATGGCGTGTTAAGGCATCACCCATGATAAATGGCGTGTTAACGCATCACCCATGATAAATGGCGTGTTAAGGCATCACCCATGATAAATGGCGTGTTGAGGCATCACCCATGATAAATGGCGTGTTAAGGCATCACCCATGATAAATGGCGTGTTAAGGCATCACCCATGATAAATGGCGTGTTAACGCATCATCCATGATAAATGGTGCATTGAGGCATCACCCATGATAAATGGCATGTTCGGGCATCACACATGATAAATGGCGTGTTAAGGCATCACCCATGATAAATGGCATGTTAAGACATCACCGATGATAAATGACGTGTTAAGGCATCACCCATGATAAATGGAATGTTAAGGCATCACCCATGATAAATGGCGTGCTAAGGCATCACCCATGATAAATGGCGTGTTGTGGCATCACCCATGATAAATGGTGTGTTAAGGCATCACCCATGATAAATAGCGTGTTAAGGCATCACCCATGATAAATGGTGTATTAAGGCATCACCCATGATAAATGGCGTGTTAAGGCATCACCCATGATAAATGGCGTGTTGAGGCATCACCCATGATAAATGGCGTGTTAAGGCATCACCAATGATAAATGGCGTGTTAAGGCATCACCCATGATAAATGGCGTGTTAAGGCATCACCCATGATAAATGGTGTATTAAGGCATCACCCATGATAATTGGCGTTTTAAGGCATCATCCATGATAAATGGCGTGTTAAGGCATCACCCATGATAAATGGCGTATTGAGGCATCACCCAAGATAAATGGCGTGTTAAGGCATCACCCATGATAAATGGTGCATTGAGGCATCACCCATGATAAATGGCATGTTGAGGCATCACACATGATAAATGGCGTGTTAAGGCATCACCCATGATAAATGGCATGTTAAGGCATCACCGATGAAAAATGGCATGTTAAGGCATCACCCATGATAAATGGTGTATTGAGGCATCACCCATAGTAAATGGTGTGTTAAGGCATCATCCATAATAAATGGCGTGTTAAGGCATCACCCATGATAAATGGTGTGTTGAGGCATCAGCCATGATAAATGGCATGTTGAGGCGTCACCCATGATAAATGGCATGTTAAGGCATCACCCATGATAAATGGCATGTTAAGGCATCACCCATGATAAATGGCGTGTTGGGGCATCACCCATGATAAATGGCGTGTTAAGGCATCACCCATGATAAATGGCGTGTTGAGGCATCACCCATGATAAATGGCATGTTGAGGCATCACCCATGATAAATGGCGTGTTAAGGCATCACCCATGATAAATGGCATGTTGAGGCATCACCCATGATAAATGGCGTGTTAAGGCATCGCTCATGATAAATGGCATGTTGAGGCATCACCCATGATAAATGACATGTTAAGTCATCACCCAAGATAAATGGCGCATTGAGACATCACCCATGATAAATGGCGTGTTAAGGCATCACCCATTATAACTGGCGTGTTAAGGCATCACCCATGATAAATGGCGTGTTGAGGCATCACCCATTATAAATGGCATGTTAAGGCATCACCCATGATAAATGGCATGTTGAGGCATCACCCATGATAAATGGCGTGTTAGGGCGTCACCCATGATAAATGGCATGTTAAGGCATCACCCATGATAAATGGCGTGTTAAGGCATCACCCATGATAAATGGCATGTTAAGGCATCACCCATGATAAATGGCGTGTTAAGGCATCACCCATGATAAATGGCATGTTGAGGCATCACCCATGATAAATGGCGTGTTAGGGCATCACCCATGATAAGTGGCATGTTGAGGCATCACCCATGATAAATGGCGTGTTGAGGCATCACCCATGATAAATGGCGTGTTAAGGCATCACCCATGATAAATGGCGTGTTAGGGCATCACCCATGATAAATGGCATGTTGAGGCATCACCCATGATAAATGGCGTGTTAAGGCATCACCCATGATAAATGGCATGTTAAGGCATCACCCATGATAAATGGCGTGTTAAGGCATCACCCATGATAAATGGCATGTTGAGGCATCACCCATGATAAATGGCGTGTTAAGGCATCACCCATGATAAATGGCGTGTTAAGGCATCACCCATGATAAATGGCATGTTGAGGCATCACCCATGATAAATGGCGTGTTAAGGCATCACCCATGATAAATGGCGTGTTAGGGCGTCACCCATGATAAATGGCATGTTGAGGCATCACCCATGATAAATGGCGTGTTAAGGCATCACCCATGATAAATGGCATGTTGAGGCACCACCCATGATAAATGGCATGTTAAGGCATCACCCATGATAAATGGCATGTTGAGGCATCACCCATGATAAATGGCGTGTTAAGGCATCACCCATGATAAATGGCGCGTTGAGGCATCACCATGATAAATGGCATGCTGAGGCATCACCCATGATAAATGGCATGTTAAGGCATCACCCGTGATAAATGGTGTGTTAAGGCATCACCCATGATAAATGGCGTGTTAAGGCATCACCCATGATAAATGGCGTGTTAAGGCATCACCCATGATAAATGGCGTGTTAAGGCATCACCTATGATAAACATGATAAATAGCGTGATGAAGCATCTCCCATGCTAAAACAATGTTGAATTTCCACCAGAGTAAATTTTGAGTGTAAAAGATTTCGCAAAATTGCACTAATGCTTAGGAAATTTAGTTTCCGAAACGGGGTCGGAACGCCCACTCTCCCCCTTCCTCTGCCCCTCTAGATCCACCCCTGATATTTATCAATATTAAGTCAGTGCGTCGGTGAAAATTAATTTACCATCGCTTAGCTTAGTATCAGTGTATCTTCCCTGTAACATTGATGAGCGTATAATGTATTATGGTATGGCTGTAGCTAGACTACCTTTAAGGGACGTGTCATTCCAGGAAATTCCAGCAACAGACCGGGAGGTCAATGGAAGGAATTATACTGCAGACGAAATAGGGAGCAAAGTCCACATCCTGCCTGCGGCGTTATCATTATATAATGCATCCTTATACTTTAACCCCTTAACCGCAGCTGCCGCATATATTCGGGTTTTCATTTTTTATTAGCACTTTAGGTACCACCTTTTAAGCATGTTAAAGATAAAATGTGACATCAATCAGCAATATTTGAAAACAGTTGACCACCATTTTGTCAAATCTGAATAATTTTCACTCACTTGAAGTTGTGGATCGCGTCAGCGAGACACAACTTCAAGTGGGTGAAAATTCAGATTAAATAATTTGGCGGTTAAAGGGTTACCCTTCCAGCGCAGGGACTGGGATAATATTAATTTAATACTCTTAGTGGGATGAGCCCATGACGTCTATATTCGATCCCCGCACTGAAAGAATTTGGAAAATTACAATGAACGTAAACCCATAACATAAGTTTTCAAATGAAGTGGAAAGAGCTAACTAAGACATTTATAGTGATTTTAAATTGAAACAACCCTTTGATCTCCATAGTTAATACAAAAATAATTCGGCGTTGCAAGGGTTAATGGTAAAACATGTATCTGATGCTGTATAAATTAGAAAGTATTTGTCTTAATATCAGGAAAATGTCACCACACAATGGAAAGTTATTGATCATTCAATATATAAAAATACCAGCTGAAGACGAAAAAAAGGAATAACACAGCTGATGTAAGTTATTGCAGAGTACACCCCCTGGATATGAAAGGGTTATCTGCCACTTTGTGAAGTGGCAGATACACCCTTTCAAATCTAAGGGGACGACACATTTATCTTGATTCTTTACATAACATTAATTAAATCAGGATTTAAATAAATCACATTAGGCATGTTAGATGTTTATGAACTTCAGTTCGAATGTGAAATTATGTGGCTCTGCTCAAACGCCCTTGAACATGTTGCATATCCGGCAGAATTAATGGAATGAAATTCAAAAAGTAATAATATATACTTTAGCAACATCTACGTCAAAATAACAATAAGTATTAATAGTGTACAAAGTGTGATGTGAGAGTTTGTCTCTGGGAGTATTCTATTATTTTAATTTAAATGAGGAAATACAATATTGTATATTCCTCCTAAGATTTCTAGACCTAGCGTCTCTGGCACAATCAGTGCAACATACAAAAAGGTACATTTTTAGGTGATCCCCCCTAACCCTTTCACCACTGAAGCTGAATGTGCTATGGCATTCAGCACATAAAACGGGCTTCAGTGGTGAAAGGGTTAAAGCGCTAAAATACTTTCATATAAATCATGGAGACCAACGTTTTTTTCTATTTGAAATCATAAATGACTTAAATAGCTCTTTCTGATTCATGTGAATACCTATGTTATGGGTCTACGGCTATTATTGATATGTATACTCTACTGTGCTGTGATCGACTTTAGACGTCAGAATATTACACCTACAGATGTCAGATTCTGACGTCCAAAGTCAATCACCGAGCTTAAGCGATTATAAATTGGAATTATTATGATCATATTTTATACAGTTGCATAAAGTTTTCAAAACTGCTTAAAGAAAAATATGTATGCTAATATAGCTTCTGTGATAGCTTCTGTGATAAATAGCTTCTGTGAACGCCAAAAGCTATATGAGGATTGAATGCTTCAACTTCAAAAGAAATAAACAATTGCAACATATTTAATGGCATCGACTTTTAACCCAAGCTGGTAAACACTTTGTGTGCCATCAATTGTTTAATACATTGTTTCTTAGAAACGTGACTTTAGGAAGCCTATTTTCCAGTGGAAAGCATGTCGTTTTTCACCCCATTCAGTCGACAACCAGCCGCTGTTGGGCTTCGTCATTTCCCCAGCAGCTGACTTTGATTGATCCCCTTCATTCCCTTGGCCTCCCTTCCTCCTATATATCGTCCATTTTGGGATGAAACGGTTATCTCCCACTTTGTGAAGTAGCAGATACACCCTTTCATATCTAAGGGAAAAATTATATTCCCTTTACCAGCATTGGTTAAAAAAAATCACCGCTTTGACACAGAAAAGTTCAGTCAACTATTTGTACTGCAATTCCAGCACCATTCTAAACAGCATGACAAAAAATTAATAGAAATGAAATGAATATAATGGGGTTCTAGGCCACCTATGTGCATATATAGACTAAACTGGGCAACCTGAAGATGGTGAGATAAATGTGATGACACTGCCCTCCAGACAGAAGATTCTAAATTCGGGCCCAGGCGGTCTGAGGCTGAGCACGCTACCTCTCGGTCGCGGAGGTTCCCAAAAATGCTGTTGAAGAAGGGAGTGCAGCTTCAGATACATGATAACATTTATGTATAAAAACAAGGCCATTGTGTTGTGCACCAGCGCTGTGCACAAAATCTGTCATTACTGGGATAAGTTTTTTCTAATCTCATGCTTTTTATCTCCACAGTATTATTTTGTTTCTCTGATGCAGCAAGCTATATAAGCCCATAACCAGAAGTGTTTCACACAATGGTCCAAGTTGCTGGTATTGTAGATAACATCTCATGTAGGAGTCAAGTATGTTTGATTCATGCGAGGGCTAGATTGCTTTTCAGAACAGACTGTTTTATTAATCCAGTATTTCCGTATCGTTGGACATATACTCGATTCTCTCAGAAATTATTCTTGTAAATATACAGCCAACAGAATCGTTTTGGCCGCTCATTTTACCTATTGAAAGTATATTTGTGAAAATATTTACAAAATATCTAAGATAAGCTAATGTAATCTATTATCTGAAACCATATATGGCTCCAGATATACAAGGTAATCTTAACCCTTACAGCGGTAACAGGGGAATGACTTTTAGACGTCAGAATCAGAAGTTTATAAACGTCAGATTCTGATGTCTAAAGTCGATCCCCGTATTGGAAGAGTATTTACAGTGGCCGTCGATCCAAATTATTGGTATTCAAGTGAAGCGAAAAGAGGTAACCAAAGCATATATGTTGATTTCAAATTGATAATAACCCTTGGGTCTCTTGGTTATTACAAAAATATTTCGGTGATTTAAGGCTGGATGTAACTATGCACCTGAATGTAGCAGTGATAGTGATTTAAAAGTAGCCATTTTAAGTTATAGTTAATAATAACATTCATGGGTTGGATAGAGGAAGGTTGGAACATTATTTCCAAGGATTAACTCCATCGATAAAATGTATAAACTTTATAGGAAAAATGTATTATCTTCTCAGATGCCAGAGTATAAAATCAACATCGAATGTAATTACATTAGCACAAGTGTATTATTAATAATCACTGCAAATTGAACAATGTGAAGTCGCTTACCCCACTTAGAACATTTATATCTTAAGTGTCATTTATTTGTTGCTTAGAAATATAACAGAAATAACTTACCTACTTACATGTACCCACAAAAATCTTACAGCGCGGGGATAGACTTTAGTTGTCAGAATCTGACGTCTGTAGACGTCAAATTCTGACGTCTAAAGTCAATCCCGGCACTGTAAGAGTAAATATATTTATAATGGTCATAGACCCATAACATAGGTATTCAAATGAATCAGAAAGAGCTAACTAGGTCATTTATGGTGATTACAAATTGAAAAAAAACCCTTAGTCTCCAAGGTTTAGCGCTTCAAGGGTTGAGCACGAATTTGACAAAAATAATAGCGGTAAATTAACCCTTCCACCGCTAAGCGTGACAATAGTCATTTGTAATCCTTTGTCTTAGCTCTTAAATCGCAGTTATTAGGAACATAGCGATCTAACTGCAATAATTTGCTGCTCAAACTACAGCACGGAAGCGATATGGGCACATACCCGTCTCATGGTGAAAAATATTGTACAGAAGCACCAGTCTGGTGTATTTGTGTTGTTGAACATAACTGGCCCAAAGTGGCACAATCACCGTGTTTTGATGAAAACCTGTCGTCCCTGATTCCTGCTCTAGACATGGATGTAATCAAATCCCGCCATATAATCCATATTCAGACTGTCAGGGGTTGACGACCGCTGGAAAAAAAAGATACGTTCAACTAATGCCAAATCAATGTTGCTGACTCAACGTTGGCAAGCGTCACAGACGGTGGAAAACGTTGAGGTAACATGGAGCCGTCATCGAATGACTGACTCGTGTTTGCTGGTAGCTGTGCATTATCCTTTGAGATGTTGAGCTTCGAGGATCCATTAATAGAAGTGCAAACTGAACCAATTTCACATCAATGTGAGACAAATCTCCTCATTCTGTAAGGAATCCATGTCGAAACAGTTTGGGATTTACATCAGAATCGTACGGGATGCTGCGTTATGTGAACATAATATATGTGTAAGAGATACATAAGTCGCCAACCTACATGTTCACATCCACATTGATATATGTGAACAGAATATATACCTTTATAAAGAGATACATAAGTCGTCCACTTATATGGTCACATTCAGACTGATATATGTGGACAGAATAAATACCTTCTGATTATAGTCGCATTAGTTCAATGAAATAATGATTTTTACGAATAATCAAGAATAATATAAACCTAGGTTATATATATGCCGGTTTTAAATTAATTACTTTTTTATTTTTATGTAATGTGCCCTTTTGTCTTTGTTCAAAATAATCGTGTTTAGATTATTCATAGACCCCATATTTCCTTCTGGTGATACTTCAAGAATTGAAAACAAAATGTAACAAATAAAATGTTGTTATATCCATCATTTAAGACAGAACACATGCTTCAAAACGTATTTTGCCATGCACCACGCATTCACTGCACAAATTATTGAATTTTGAAAAAAATATAAAATTATTCAAGACTTGATCATTAGTCACATCTAGAACTTTCTAGAAATTCCATGGTCACATGCTGCAGTGTGACTCTGTTTAGCTTTAATTTGTTATAAAACGCCACCCTCGTTATTTGATAAATAGTACGGCGGCTTATGGCACAATTCAAGTGAAACCGGGACCCGTTGGCAAAAGTATGGAACTTGGAACAGTTACTCTTTTGACACTGATTTCAAGTGTGTTGAATAAACAAATCCCATACAAACTGATATTCACGACAATATGCAATACCACCTTGAACATAGCGGCAGTAAATACATGTTTCCTTCTAAATTCCAGGCTACCATAGCACCAATGCATAGGATTTAATTATACTTGTCTTTATTCTCCAAATTAACAGATTACCGCGTCACCTAACGTTATATTAACACTTTCGGCAATAAACGGCATGGCCTTAATTTGTATCTTATTATACCGGTAGCCCATCTTGATCAATATTATAAGGTAGTAATAATAATAATAGTAATACGACCAAGATTCAATTACATAAGTGTTTGTAGAATTCAACTGAGATACCATCTACACCTGCTGCTTTGCAGCATTTCAACATTAAATTTTATACTACTCTTTTTACTCCCCGCCAAAATATTGTTTTTTATAGATTAAATTCACCAAATTTGCTTCTTAAATGATAATACACTTTTTGCGATATTTATTACCATAAAATAAAGGTTGGATTAAAAATCAACGTTCACAAAATTTGTTAAATGGCATAACTCTTGGTCACTTCGTCAATAATATCAGAAAAATCGCCTGCATATTTTGCTAGCTAAATATTTGTCACTAATGCAGTAGCTACGTACGGATTATAGTATTCGTGCCATCCAAATAAATGAATGTCTATAATGTTTCCCGTTTATTGGAATAGTTTTGTAAAACATTAAAATTAATTGTAAGATGTAGTAATATTTCTGGTGATCTGGCGATTGTTTAACACTATTTATTCGAGTTACCATGCATGCCTAGCGAACATGTTACGTGGGCCGGTGCTGGTGTTGGTCCAGGGTCTGTGACCCTGGCCCAACATTGGACCGGTATTGGTATAGCGTCTCGTGTTTCCTGGTCTGTGCTTTCATAGCACATCAGACACGACACGTTGACCCGTCTACGACGCCGGGCCAGCATTGGCCCAGCGCTGGATCAAAGTGTCGTGTTTGCTGGGCCAGTAGCAACGATACATACACGTGTCATTATAAAACCAATATTGCTTTTCTGATTACTGTTAAATCTATTCTATACCGTTAATTACCGTTCAATTATTATTATTGTATATTAGTTTTGTAAACGTAAAGAGAAAATATATATTGTATCTGTATGTTTTCTAAAGGGTGGCCCTGATTCTGATTCTGATTTCGATATTATATTGTTAATTATATCTATATTATCCTTGCAAATGCCACCATGCCACAAACATGGTTGCTGTGATGGTAGTGTTGGCTTAGTTCCTTGACAATAAATACTGTATTATGAACATTGAGACGTTACAAACATGCCAAACGAAAGCCAGTGAATAAATGAGTAGTGCAAAATGTGTTAACAGAATAACAGAACCACAAACTTCAAATACGATTCAGCTTCAAAATGGAAATGAGACAAACAGATTCGGGTCTATGGCTTTAGCTAGAAGAGACAGGGATTTGGCTCAAGCTAGAAAAGACAGGTCTGTGGGGCGACCTGAAGGAGACATGTCAATATCACAGCCTAGAGGAGACACGTCAATTGCATGTGATCCCTCGCCTCCTTATTCTCAAAGTAAGATTATCATGTGATAAATAAGACTTATATTTTGTGTGCCTATTAAAACTAGGCCATTTCCATCTGGCGAAATCTAGTGATCGTAGTAGAACCAGTACATTAAAAAATAACATATCGATATCACATATCAATACCACAAATACGTCATGTATGGTATTTGCAAATAAACCTACATTAAACCTATACATTTACAACTGACTGATTTTTTTTATAATCGTTAAAATGACCTATTATCGTCCACCTTTTACCAATCTTATTTATGGGTTACAGGACTATGCGCAGGACAGATTTATTTATTCTAAGTGGTGTTGATCTAGAATATACTAGAAAAAATCTTTTTCAATTTTATGGTGAATGCTGCTGTATTAGAGTATATATTTAAAAAATAACAGGAATAAAATACAAAATGAAAAATTAGTCATCCAAAATACAGTCAGCTAGACTATCAGATAAAACTAATTTTCGAAATTTTTGAATAGCATGTATTCAAATTATTATTCATGTTTATTTATTTTTCAGGTGTAAAACTTTGTAAATTTAATGCTCTTCACAATCCATCTAGCTCCCAACATTAAAATAGGTCTCACTATAACTTAAGGTGTATTATTGAATCCAAACATTTTACGCGATAACATACCTTAAAGTTATAAGCTACATCAACAGCTTGTGGCTTGATGTGATCAACACAATCCTTCTGCACAAAATGCTGATGTTCAAAGATTGTATGACACATAATGCTGAATCTTTACTTTTTTCACGGAGGATTTTCCTGGAGGTGACATGTCAATACCACAGCTTCGAGGAGACACGTTCATGACCTGTGATCAACCACCTCCTTATTCTCAAAGTATGATTATCATGAGATACATGAGACTTATATTTCGTGTGCCTATTAAAACTAGACCATTTCCAGCTGGAGAAATCTGGTAATCGTATAAGAGCCATCACATTAAAAAAAGACATGGTAATAACACAGCCGATAATGGGTTCTAGACATGTCTAGGGTATTTACCCCAGACATGCCCTGTCGTCCAGAGAATCAGTTTCTCGGTTCAAAACACGGATCTGCTATCCTCGAGTCGAATAGTCTCTAGAGTAATAATATCCGAGGGTAAATCCATTCATCCTACGTGGGAGAATGAATGAAAAAATAGGCTTTTGCCAATATATCTTTAGGATGTATGCGCCACGGAAATGTACACAAATTCTAAACAAAAACATATGTCCAAACCCAAAACTCATTCTACAACAAACAGATTGTTTTTATTTCTCACTCCAAATATCTGGAACAAGCTATCAAAAACTTCGCACCCTCTCTCATCTGTAGCATATAGTCAGCCAAATTGCCTGATAACATTTTTTTGAATTTTTTTTCAAGTTTTATCACTATATACCAGGTATGCCTTATTTTTTTGCAAATAAACCTACATCAACAGCTGGTGGTTTGATGTGATCAACATAATCTGATAATCAATCTGCACAAATGCTGATGTTCAATCATTGTATGACATATGATTAATGTTTAAAACAATTTCAGGGGAGGATTTTCCATCAAGGTAACTATACATATATTTATAAGGAACATGATATTATTAAAAATAATATGTATCTTTGTGTTGTTATTTCTGATAGACAAATCTTTAGAATACAATATATCGGTATTTTGTATCAATGTCTACAGATAATTTGTCACATTTCAACCCCTCTGATATTTTTGTCAGTTTCATAATATTAGTTATAAATGTTTAAATGCAATTTTCAATTAAAAATAATTCAATTTTCAATTTAAAAAAACCTCTATGTGCCTAACTCATAGGTGCGACAATTCAAAACGATATTCAAGAAGTGTCCTTATCAAAGCAAGCGAGAAAATGCCCGCCAGCCATTATGTGGCAATGTTTTTTAGGGAACATGATAAGCTGGTATTATCGGAGTACAATGTCGAGAATAAAACAAATGACATTAGAACAATATCATTCACATATAATATCATAAGAGACATCATTCATGTCTGAGCATTGATTATCGAAGAAAACAAATGTCTTCTATTTTATAGATAACTCGGAGCCCGATAATAAGCAATTCTTATTCCTCTCATACCATACTTGTATTCAGTAATATGTAATGATCGAAGTATCAAACCCCTTTCTTAATCATATTAATTATTTGTATTGTATGACAGTGTTATTGTTGAACGAACCATTTTCTTCTTCTTATTTGAAAATTTATTGTATGTGATAGCATATATCAACCTATATGAAAATGAACTGAAACATTATTTGAGGCAAATATGCTCCTTAATTTTCTGTCCAACAAAGATGGACAGCGAATTTGTGAATTTGGAAAGGACAATTTGCTCAAAGATATTTATTTTGAGTAAAAAATGTTAATTCGATAAGTTTGTGTAGCACACGTAATGTTTATCTTGTTTACCAATATGAGTGAATAAATGAGTGGTGTGAAATATGTTAACTGAACACCAACGCAGCCACCAGCTAGGAAAGCGATGGAGCCTCTAAATAGAAACCAGACACACCCAAGAGCGCCACCTAGAGAAAACATATCTGTGGTGCAACCTAGAGGAAACATGTCCACGATGCAACATGGAGGAGACACGGCTGTGTTACAGTCAAACATATCAATAGCTTGTGATCCCCCGCCTTCTTATACTTCAAGTGAGTTTGCCATGACAGAAATATTTTAACTACAGTATGGCTGACTTCAATGTGCAGCAGCGTCGAAGTTAGAAAAATTTCTGATCCCTTTAAAATTATAAACTGATGTGCAACCAAATGAAATAACAATTGACATTCAAAAGTAACAATAACATAGTGTAACAATAGACAATAGACAATAGTTTATTCATAGTAGATGTGTGGGCTTAATGACAATATTATGCAGTGTTATTATATACATGCATTGATTTTTGTACAATACTGATATATAAATACATAAGTTTTTCAATTCTACCATGTTCGGACTATTCATTTATTTATCAAATGTAAAAGCTGATGACCGAATCGTATGATGTATTTTAATTAGCTGGTTCCGAGAAGTTTTAAAAGTTGAAAATTTCATAATGAAATGAAACTCGGTCTCCCATTTCATTCTCACACCAGTCACACTAGCTTTGCTCTATGGGTATACCTCTATGACAACCTATTTCAACTGGAAGGTTGTGGTCCTGCAACGGAATCTCACAAGTAATCGTCTGTTATTGTAGGTTAACGTTGTCAAATAGTGTTCAATTTTGAAGTTTGATTTAAACATTCTATGTTCAAACATTTGGTACTTTGATTGATTTCTGCTGCCCATTTTTTGTCTACACAGATCTTGCACTCTTTGTTTAATTTGTTGTTTGAAGCATTCCTTACTACAAGGGATGACTTGACTTCCCCAAATACCAGGAAAACCACAATCTTCCAGAATCGTTTTAACACCATTGAGCCAAGTCGATTTATACACATTTATTTCGTTCAATTTATATAACAATTTCTACAACAATTTCTTAGGTGTCTCAGTGTCTTGGCAAATGTTGGCCCAGAACATAGCCATTCTTGTTTGGGCGGATAGAAGCAATGGTTATTCACCTAGCTCATCATATACCATATTTGAATTTTACTAATAAAAAATATTTACAAAATCTTAATTGGTGTTTTTCGAAAATTTCTGTTTCTTCATGGGCCCAGATTTCACTGCCATACAAAAGGATGGGTTTTACAAGTGTGTCGAATAGGTGAATCATAATATCTACTGGTAATTGTAATTGTGTGCCTCTGCGTAGAAGTGCAAGCATAGCTCCGGTATCTTAGTCAGACAAGAGATTTTTGGCTTTAGTAAATGCACCGTTGAAATTGAAAATAAGGCCTAGATATATTGGTCAGCTACTTCTAATTATGTTTCACCAAATTGGAATTTGGGGATATTTCATATTTGTCCTCTTGAGAAAATAGTTATCTTGGTTTTGGATACGTTGGTGTTTAGTTTCCAAAGATCACAATAGTTTTTCATTAGAGTGATTGATTTCTGTAAATCTTCTGCTGTTTCAGTAAAGTGGTACATAAAGTTTAAGGTATTTCAACAAAGATTAATCTAGACTGTTTTTGGTCATTTTATTCACAACAGCCAATCCTTTGTGTGCATCTTTCAAAAAAATTGTAGATCACCAAGGTACATAGAAAACATTAAGGGAAACAAGTTTTCGCCTTGTCTTACCTCAACAAGGCAAGGACATGTATCAGAGATTTTGCTGTTTTATACATATTATGGACTAAATTTTCAAATGTTATAGTTTTTCGACACCAAAGTGTTAAGCTAGAATCATCCAATTTTATGTTTTTCATTGCTTTTTTTAATAAATGACTTTTCATATAAAAAAAACGTATCCTGCATATGAAATATAAGCTGCAGATGATAACCACACGACGTATACAAAACATGCCTATTGGAGAAGTGTAACGCGTCTCGGGGAATTGCACCTTTTGCAGAAAAATGTAACAATATCGATGAAAAATGCCAACTTTTTCAATTTATATCTAACAAGGTGTGCGTGGAGCAATTCTATATCTTATCAACCTCCACATATGCAATTTAAATTAGAATGTTGAATAATTTTCTCAGACTAGTAAAACTAGTTTTGGTACCCTACCTCACGATTCCATTTACATGTCATTTGTTTATTAGTATTTAATTTATACGTTTTATAATATGTACTTGCTATTAGCTAAGCCTGATAATAGTTATGTTGTCATATTTAGCTTATTCTCCTTTCTTGCACAAACTATGAACTTGTCCAGCAAAGACGAGACATTGAACCAATGCTGGGATAATGTTGGCCCACCGCCTACGACACTGAGCCAACATTAGCCCAGCATTCGGTTAACGTGCCGTGTTTGCTGGGTGGCTATACAATTGGGGGCCGTTCCTAATTTATGACGGAGTAGGGAACGTAGAATAGTAGGAGGGTCATTAGTTTTTCAAGCAGGGCAATAGAGCTCAGTATTTAAATTGATTTTTATGTTTTTTCACGTATTCGAACTGTCCAGTTCAAATGACAATGAGTCGACATTCAAAGAATTTATCGATGCTCCACGCTAAAAACACAGTGTAGGGTCTTAAGCATGAATACCAGTGTAAGGTAGTAATACTTATAATCTTTCATAGTGAGCTGAGCTTGCAAACTTATAACCATTCATTGTAGACTGATATTTAAACATTTGAAATGCCACTAAATTGACAGGGATATAGCAGCTAAACCCCGGTGCCCTTCTTCATTCAGAACGTGGATCCGCCACTGATAAATGTACTAAGCCTTTCCTACTCGTCTGAAAACCGCTTCACTCCCTCCACAGCGTCGTCGTTGACACTGCTGATATAAGAGTTTGCCCCCAATAATCGCCACTGTATACGGTTTGGCGCGTCGAGTATAGCCGCCAGTCAACTCTCAAATCATCTGTCAATTTCAAGTATTTTCTTGTTTGTGGTTGGTCAATTCCCAGCATCTCACACCGGTGGCGATGTTAATTGCAAACATCGCTAAACTTATCCGGTCTTATCATGTCTTTTTCAGTAAACCTTTTTTGCTTCAATAGGGCCTACACCTGTGCACATTGCCGCAATGGGGTGGGGGGGGGGGGGTTCAACCAGACAAAGATTTTAGTTTGGGCAAATAATTACAGAAAAGCTACCAGTTTTTCGTCGGGTTAAATGTACAGTCCGGACTCTCATTCGATTCATATTTGATCACATTATTACGTTAATAGAGCTGTTTATCAGCAAATATGGGAATGACTATAGAGTCTACCTCCGGAATGTGAGGATGGGTAACCAAGTGGTTTCATTTGTCTGCACAAACTAGGGCCTACAGTCCCCATACGAGTAGGCAGATATATATGCCTACCACTCTAAATGCCTACTATACACAGGCTGTCCTTAATAATAAATATAAAACAATGTAGTGTTCCCTGGATGGGGTAATTATGCTAAATAATTGAGCTGTATGTCTTATTATAGACTGTTAGTGAGCCGTAAGTGCCTTAGTATAAATTGATATTTTTGCGCCGAGAACCCTTCCCAAAGAAAGCGCTTACTCGTCTCCAATATTTTGAATACCCCGTCTGATAGCACTCTCCTTTGTCCAAATATAAATTTTCAAACCCCAAAATTTTACCATGAAAAGGGGAACAAAAAAATACATATGGTTGCAAACTGCATGAAAAAATGCAAGTTTGTGAAAATCCGGAGTGTCATTGTCTATTATACATATATATGGCTGCTGCACTAAACCAGACAAAATGCTGGCACTGCTGAGAGTGTGACTGGACAATCGTCTGTTTCTTATCACCTTACCTATGAACTGTATAAACAATATTTGTCTTAACTATCCTATTGATATTGAGTATGTAGTACTGTTTTTTTTTATCTATATGAATTTTTGGAGTACGGAAATTCGATCAGTGTTTGTGCAAAACCTAATCAACCGAACTTCCCGTTTCATTTTCATGTTATTATCACTAAGTATATCTATCAGCTATCTATATTTTGCAAATAACCGTAGATGAATGACACACTACCTCAGTAGCTTGTGTCTTGGCGTTGTCAACAGATTCAATCTGAGCATTATGCTGATGTTTAATGAGTGTATGAAATATAATGTTAAACATTTCACTTTTTTTCAGAGGATGAATATTCATCAAGGTAAATATAACTATCTTTATATTTAAGGACATGGTATTTTAAAACAAAAGCTATATTTTTTCTTAGTTTGTTGTTAATTGTGATATGGACATCTCGCTAACAACTATACAACATATTTGCTGTCACAGGAAGGTGTATCAAGCAATACGTGCCTGTTTTGTAAAATAGGATTCGTGCATCAGTGCCGATTTTCGAAAAAAAACATTTAATTGTGGTAGATAAAAAAACATTACAAAAAAAACAATTTCATTTCAGAAAATAAAAAACTTTTTTCCCAGCTATGTTTTTTTTTTTTTTTTTTTTCGTCGCCCTCATTAACTTTATTTAAAGTAGGTCAATTTTTTTTTATTTCGTCGCCCTCATTAACTTTCCCAGAAATTTGTCCAATGTTTTTTTTATTTGGTCGTCCTCATTAACTTTTCCGAAAATAGGTGGAATGGTTTTTTTTCCTGAATGTTTTTTTACCGCCCTCCCTTTTTTTAAAATTGTTAAATGGTAATAGCTTAGAAAATGTTACATCATTTAAAGATTTGAGTGTACTTGTTTCGTCTAATTCAAACTGGTTGATGTTAATAATGTGTGTACGTCGACATTTACTTGCAGGTGTCAGCTGTGTGTGAGTACTAGTAATAGGAAATATGTTCGTGTGATATCGTGGTATAAATTTATGCATTTGTTACCATTTCTTTTTACATATTAATATTCTAGTCTCAACTATCTAGAATTAATGTACGCATTCTTATTTTGAGTTGCTAATTTAAAAATATGTTCCCATGAAAATATAATATTGTGCAATACCAATTATTTGTAAAATTATCTAAGCTTTTTTGCAACTATTGAAAATTTTATTAATCACATTTTTTGCTTATTTTAATTTTCTTAACTTACTATTATCCTTTTTAACACAAGCCTTCTTGGAGTTTTAATTGTATTATAATGCTTGTTTTTTTATCTTGAGGGCCGTGGCCTCGCATAGGTGCTGGTCACCTGTCGCCATTTGCCTCTATATGTACATTTTGTGTATAATTGTACCTATTGAAAGTCTAATACATAAATACACTGTAGATGAACTGTGCTATATACGTTTTTTTATTCAGTTACATGCTTTAGTGTTTTTCGTGTATAAGTTTTTTACTTTGGCGCCTGCTACCCTTTTCGTTTTTCACGTCACAAATTAATACATAAGTACCTCACTTTAATTCTCACATGATGATGTATGTGAACAGAACATATACCTTGTGTAAGAGATACACATAAGTTGCCCTTTCCATGCTCAAATTCAGACTGATACATGTAAAATTTTCAGTCACTTGAAGTTGTGTCTCGCTACCGCGATCCACAACTTCAAGTGACTGAAAATTTGTGTTATTTGTGAAATTTAAGTCCCAATATATATCTGTGTTTCAAGATTGAAAGCATATTTTATTTTTAACAACTGACCATATAGGTGCTAATGAAAACACAGACTGTTTACTGTGGTCGAAATCAGTGTGCTAAGGGTTGAAATTAAAATAACAAGCTGCTTATGTAAGTACAAACTGGTTCTACTGCTAAACGTGTAGAACCGGCCCACATTGACGGTCAGTCTCCCATTTCCTTACGCCTCTTAATAATGTCCATATATGGTAAACTTGTGGATCCATACACATGCTCCCGATGGATGTACTGGTTCCGATGTATAGCACACAGTCAGGTCAGTCTGGCATTTCTATACGCTAATGAATCATTTTCGTTGATGTACTTATTGGTTCTGATGCTAAACCAGAAAATCGTCCTAAGTGAATGTGTCACTTTTGCATGGCTACTCGGTGAAACGATGTTATATTAGTCCATTCCCCCCATACTTCATTGTATTAGATTGCCAGGTGAAAACACTACAGGTCAATGCTATCGAGCTTCACACAATTACATTTCCAGTTCAGATGATGTGGAAACGTGGAGTCCTAAAGTTGAGCATTATGTAAAATAAGTATATTATGTAGATTATATTTGAAAAAAAGAGACACATCAAAAATATTAACTCTCACATATATGTAATAAAGTATGCATTGACGTGGTACTAACTCGATATTCATTCCCAAACCAATCGTTGAATGCAATGCACGTTCTAAATTCCCAGAATATGTCTGAACCAAGTCATGTTACCAGACAAGCTTGTGTATCCTCTAGTCATGTAAACTAGACACAGTTTTCTTTCATCAGCGTCTTCGGAATCGTGTGTATAAAAGCCCCCACATGCTCATCCCTAATATAGTGTTTGCTCTCGTGGGATACAATGAAGAGATGAAGAGGTTTTTTCAAAGGCTACATTTCCTGAGGTCATGTAGAGCTAGGATAAATTGCTAAAGCTCCAATGATGAGCTGATTCGGATTCAGAGCAGGTGTTGCGACCGAGAGTCCACAGTTATCTGTGGACAAAACTAACACAAGTTGTGGAGATCAACACTGCCGTGCAAAGCTAAAAAGCAGTATCTGCGTACTTTACAAGTAAGCAGATACTGCCTTTTTGATTGCAGAACAGAACACGCTAGCACATCTGCTCCAGCACGACACACTGATTCTACAGAACGTGTGAAGAATGTAAACAACACTTATGACGTTGACATTAAATGTGAGCTGGAGCTTCATTAGGAATCTAATTGGTCGGGATCGCTACCAGGACCAATCAAATTCCTAAGATCTAGGTCACATTGGTGAAGAATGTGACCTATCTTATAATCACAGTTTATCTCTCTGAATAACATGTTGATTTGTTCAGTTTGTTCTCATTAATTTAATGTGAATGTCGATTAATTTATTATTCAGTATTATTTACACAATAGCACATACATGTGTAGTTTAGAAATAGATAGGGTGATTTATATGAGATAGGCCTACATTGATGAACAAGCTGAGCATACCAAGAAACGTAAGAGCATACATATAGTTTATAGGGTTCTGGGATGATTGCTAGTAGTAGTACTTTACACCCCCATCCAGGGAGGGTCACTGGGATCTGTTCTGTCTGTTGCAATTATTACTGCATGATACAGAAGCACTAGTCTATACCAAGGGAAGATGCAGCCACAACGTGTCTGACCATAAACTTCGGGCGGATTGCCAGTGGCATACCCTGATTCCTGCGTTCAACAGCAGTGCTAATGCAGCCCCCTGTATCAATGCAGGTACTGCCAGTGCAGAGTCACCACAGTGCAAGTACTGATGTTGGCTATGGTAGCCTTGAAACAACCGACAAAAAAATGTTAGACATTATGTGTATCACGTAGGATGAATGGAGTTTCCCTCAGCTATTGTTACTCTAGGAACTATCCGACCCGAGGATAGAGGAGCCGTGTTTTGTAGGAAAAAACTGGGTCTATGGAGACCTGGGCATGTCTGGGGGTAAATCCCCCAAACATCCCCAGAACCCCTTATATTATTATTGGGCGAGTGAAAGCAAACACTCGCAAAAACCCACAATGCCTTATCACCCATCTTCACGTCATCAACTGTACATCATTCATCTCATCATAGGACTGTACCGTTTGTATTACATTTAAATGTCACTTAAATGATTAGTGCCAAAAAGTGACGTAAATCAGCGATTTACTATTACCACTATATATTTTATCTAAAACATTCAATTAGAATGAATATCACTATTGATGACATCGGTGAATTAGTTATGTATGGGTCCTTAATTGTAATAAGGCATTATAATAATATAGGTTATTGTCCCGGGGGACATTTTGCCAAAAGCCCACGCTGACAGTGCCGCCAAAGGATATCGCATGTGTAGAAGGTATTATTCCAATCACGTTTCCACAAGTCATTTTATCACTGTCAGCGCCCCCCCCCCCCCAAGCCTGAGTCTTCCCCGCGAAAAAACAAGACATTCAACCCGATGCTGCTTCAATGCTGGGCCACAGTCTGCGAGACTGGCCCACCATTGAACCAGCAGTGCTTTAATGTCCCTATCCCGAGCCTGTGTCTTTTACTACCAGGACGTATAGCCACTACTCTACCTTAGCCCCTACAGCGCGGGGATCGACTTGAGACGTCAGATTCTGACGTCTAAAGTCGATCCCCGCACTGTAAGTGTAAAAATATCTATGATATCCGTATAACCATAACATAGGTATTCAAATGAATCAGAAAGAGCTAGCTTAGACATATGTGATGATTTGAAATTGAAAAAAAACCTTTACTCTCAAAGATTTAAAGGAAAATAATTCAGCGTTGTAAGAGTTAATGTGAGGCACCCGGATGATCCATGTGTGCTGTCGTCAGCCGGCTGGCTGATCACCCAGTAAACACTGGGCCGGGCCAGCTTAACAGACGATAAACCCACATTGGATTGACATGTTTGCTGGGCAGAATTCCGTGAGAATATATCGCATTAATTGCCAGATTATACATGGTGTAGCGATATTTCACATTAATAAGGCAATTTCTCAGCATTATCACGCACTGTTCTTTCCTGTCTGTAAACGTAATCCTGTATAATATATGATGCTGGTGCCTAGTCTGCAATGGTGGAACAACAGTAAAATCTAGCATTTGATGCGTAATAAAATCAGATATGCTTTTAAAATCTAGAATTTGCATTTTCCTCGGGATGGGAATTACAACAGCAATTCAACTACCAGGGTGAATGAAATGAAGAGACGTAATTAAATGAGACGTGAATGGAAGAGGTGACGTAATTACCGTCTGGTCACGACAATTTTCTTTTTTAATCCGTTTTATTAGCCGATTAAATCATTGTTAGGCCCCTTTTGGGAATTAAATTACTGTTTAAACATCAAGACTTTTAATTTGTTTGTTTCAAAATAAACAAAAATGAGTAATTTCAACAACTTGAGGTTGCGGATCGCGGAAGCGAGGCGCAATTTAAATAAAGGATAAGGGTCAAGCCTTTACCCGACAATTTTCAATTTTTAGCCACTTGAAGTTGTGTCTCGCTAGCGCGACCCCAAACTTCTAGTGAATGAAAATTACTGATTTTTTGCCTAATTTGAAACAAATCATTTGCAAATCTTGTTGTTTAAGCACATATTATTTATTTCGCAATAACTGTGAATTAGCCAGTTAAAGCAGCTCGCCCAGGTAATGATGGGAGTTCCAAAGTAATATCCCTTCCTTATCAAAACAAAAAAAACGGATTAAAAACGAATATGTTCACGCTTAGCCCTTAACCCTTTGAGTGCGGGCGACGCTTTTAAGCGCATTCATACTGTTTTTCCACAACCAAAATTTGACAGAAATTGAACAAATATGCATGTATAAATCTTGAGTAAAGCCCCCATTGTGAAATTTAGCAGGTTTAATTTTTAAGTGAGGAGGTATTTTCCTTTCATTTGAAGTTGGCAATTGCGTGAGCAATGCCAACTTCAAATGAAAGGAAAATGTTAAGTAGTAATGAAGCACTTAAAGAGTTAAATGGACAAGATTGGTCTCGCGACTGACCTCTGATGGAGGTGTGTGGTGAGTCACACTGATGGGGAATATGATCTAGTTTATTATCACAATATATGTCCCTGAATAAAATGTGGATTGGTTTGGTTGTCGATTGATGCATTATATGTAGTACAATATACATAATATTATACGTGTGTAGTTCATAAATACGTAAGGTAATTTAAGTGAGATAAATAATGAGAACGAGACATAGCAAGAAACGTAAAAACACAAATATTATATAGTTTATCTAAAACATTCAATCAGATTGGTGATGAAATTTGAGGCGGGTTCATTGTTCAGGATCATATTACAGGTCCTGTGAAGTGATTTCACTCAAAGTAGGCCTATATATCACACATGATGAGCTGTCCTCTAAATTATCAGTTTCTTATACTGACATTTATTGTCAAAATAACGAAAACGTGCATTTTCTTGGGGCTGGTCGGATTTCAAACGCCCTCCATTATTGAATCTGAACAAACATTAAACCTACCCTGATGACATCGCAAAGCTCTGACACAGTGACCTCCATTTTTAAATTTAATAGTTCTAATACGATCAAAAGTTTACGCCTGCTGAAAATAGGCCAGTTTTCGTAGGCACTTGAAATATTAGTCTCAACTTCATGGCATCCGAGTTTTTTGGTAGGCAGCGCGAGTGTCGTTTTTACACAGCTGGCTGTGGAGACAAAATGGCGGTCAGTGTGACTGGGCCTCGCGCAGTAAATGAGTTAGGGGGCCCAGACATACCGGGTACATTAAACCTGCATCGGAGCAAAGTTTTATGTTTGCTGTGATTGTAAATGCAATGATATGAATCGGGCTTTAGGCCACCTTTGTGCACATACAGGCTGAACTGGGCCAGGAGAACCTCCTGAGGATGGTGAGATGATTGAGATGACACTGTCCTCCTGACACAGGATTCGAAATTCGAGCCCTGGCGGTCTGAGGCCGAGCACGCTACCTCTCGGTCACGGAGGCTCCCCACAATACTGACTTTCACACGTGGATGGGGAAGAAACATTTTTTGTTTCTTTCAAACCGCCGAGACCGGGAACCGAACCCCGAACTCTGGCGTGAAAGGCAGCGGTGCTAACCACTACCCTAGGGCCCCCGCCCTGCTGTGATTGTGCATCGAATCGACAGGACCGTCGTTTAAACCAGCCAGGTATGCTAACATGTCATTTAGTTAAGAATAACATCCGCCCCCTACTTTTGCACTTGGGAAAATGGATCCCAGTGGGCAAAAGTGGGCGGTTGAGCACTCTAATCTTTACAAAATCATTCAAAATAGAATAAAAAATGACTTTGTGCAGAGTAGGTCTGGGGACTACATATTACACTTTAGCCTTTAGCCCTTTAACCGCCGGTGTCGTCCATATTCATTTTATACATTTTTTTATTAGCACATTACATATCAGCTTTTGAACCTGTTACAGAAAAAAAAGTGACATTAATCAGCAAGATTTGAAATTTGCTGACCTGCATTTTGTCAAATCTGAATAATTTTCACTCACTTGAAGTTGTGGATCGCGTCAGCGAGACACAACTTCAAGTGGGGGAAAATTCCAATTGAATAATTTGGCGGTCAAAGGATTAACGTATTGGATACACTTATTAGATACACTTAACCTTATGCATTTCAATTAATAGCTACAGACTGATCCTAAATCCCAATAATCACGAACACATTTTGTAAATATTGAGAAAATGTTCAACTAAGCATCATAATAAATATTTGGTTTTAATAAATATGATGCTTAAAAATAACGTTTTTAAAAACATTTTGAACATATTATATACAATTGTTCAAAAATGTTTTCAAAAACATCTCTTTAAATATCACATTGTAAAATAGTTGTAAAACTTTCTTGAGTATTTTTGTGTGTAATCCCCCCCCCCCCCCCACTTCCCCACTAGTTGATTGAGTCACTGTGCGTGCTGAAAATCTGAACTGAAAAACACGCTTCATAGTCTCTTGTGCAAAACTTGTCCAATGCTGGACCTTCTTCTCTGACACTGACCCAACATTCAGCCATTATTTACCCACAACTTGTAATTGCCTTGATCATATGGCTGATATTTCACACAGCGCGTGCGTGATTGGCTTGGTCTATCTTTTCTGAAAACGCCTAATTATACACAGAGCGGAAGGAAGCGGCGAAAAACCACTGATGGTGAGGCTGATATAAGGTTCAAAAGCAACTGCGTGACATCTCAATAAGCTCAGATCAACACGAGACAACAGGCAGGTTGAATAACCCTTACAACGCTGAAAGGTACTTACATAAACCATGGAAACCAGTTTTTTTTCAATTTGAAATCATCATAAATGCCTTAGTTAGCTTTTTTCGCTTCATCTGAATACCTATGTAATGGGTCTACGGCCAATTTGAATATTTTTACTCTTTCAGTGCGGGGAGCGACTTTAGATGTCAGAATAAGACGTCTACATACGTCAGATTCTCACGTTTAATTAAAGTCGATCCCCGCGCTGCCTCCGAAGACAATATCATGACGATCACAAGTCAACACCATATGACATCATGTTTATATGTGTCTACCGAAGGCATAGGCTACCAATTAAGTATACTTGACAACAAAAAAGAAACACAACAATAATTCATTATTCTTATTTTTGTTTGATATAATTCCGAACTGTTTTGTTAAATTGAAATAATGTTTATATTTTAGTGCCGCTACACTCATTTTCTGTTTTAACCTCAAAAAACCTCGACACTGAAGAAAATCCATATTTGGGATCATATAGGGTGGTAAACAATGCTCGCATTATGCCGGATATATGGAATTGCTGCGATATTGAGGGATATGGTGGGGATATGAAAGTCCGTTTTCAGATTCAGTTTGAGTTATTTTCTTCAAAAATGATGGGTTAACCCTTTGACTTCCAGGCCGGGGTGCATGCCAGGATCCAGATATACTGGTGTAGGAGTTCTATTTTTCGTCATTTGAAGCTGGAATTGCTAACGCAATTTCCAGCTTCAAATGACGAAAAATACATAAATGTAGTATATATTTGACGAAAATTTGTGTCATTTTATGGTTACGTTCATTGACGAATGACGACGGAAATTTCCGTCATGTATGGTAGTGAAAAGGTTAATGAATAGGCATATATTGCTATCGTGGAAGGTGGTCTGGCTGCGGCTTAAAGGCCCAGAAAACAGGTTAACAATACAGAGATTTAATACCAGATTTCAAGACGCAGAATAGCCTCTGATAGGCCACAACATGGGGGAAGACCAAGGATAAATAATGCACAGCCGATCCCTGGGCGGTAAAAAAAACATGGTTTCTGCACATGGCCGTTAATATAACGTTACAAAAACTGGCAGATACACATAATCAATTAATGGGGGTGGTATATTTCAATTTCTTCAAAAGCATATTAATTTTATTTGGTTTGCTAAGTATATATGGAAAGTGTGATGAGCTGTGACACTCCCCCCCCCCATTGCTCACACGCACACACGTCAACAACTACATTTACAGAAGCAGAAATTAACATCACATAACATTATATTTGTAATAGAAGATATCGAATTCTGGGTCTGTCTCTTCTGGCAAATGTGACTATACGTCGTCGTCTTTAATTGGACCAAACCCGAGACGTTCGCCCAATGTTGGGTTAATGTTGGCCGAACGTCATTGATGCTGGCCTAACATTAACCCACCATTTGGGTCAACGTCTCGGGTGGTGTTTATCACATCAGAGTTAGAGCTTCGTTCCCCACTCTTACTATTCAAGATTCAAAGAAGCAAAATGTTTTTTGTTCGCCATCAACTTCCCAAAGATCTGATCTTGTAAGGAGCCTCTATGACAAGATTCAAACCGACAAGGTTCAAAGTTCGAATCCTGCGTCTGGGGTACACCGCCATCTGGTTTTCATCTCGCCATTCTCACGTGTTCCACCTGACACTGTCTGGTCTGGAGGTTGTGTGGCGTCAGTTTTATTTAATTTCACAATGTTAGGTTGCTCCACGCTCAGTCTGCGTGGTATTCCGCTGTTGGAATAGCACGCAGACTGAGAATCAGCCAATTACAATGTACATAGCTAATCTGTTCCACCTATCACGAGAGACGACTCTCCAGCCGTTAATATAACCCATTTTGTTTAATACACCAACAGGTCTATGCCTTACTTCATTTCATCGTAGACACGTAACGCGTAAGCTCTATAGTTGCTCTTTAAACCACATTTATTTATTTTTTGTAAATGTTGTAGTCAATTTTTTGTTTTAACGCTTGATAATCATGGTAACCCAGCAAACACAAAACATTTGTACAATGTTGGACCAACGTCGAAGACGTTGGGACGACATTGTACAAGTATTAGCAAAATGTTTTGTGTTTGCTGTTTGCTATATACAAATGTTTTGTGTTTGCTGTTTGCTATATACAAATGTTTTGTGTTTGCTGTTTGCTATATACAAATGTTTTGTGTTTGCTATTTACTATATACAAATGTTGTGTGTTTGCTGTTTGCTATATATACAAATGTTTTGTGTTTGCTATTTACTATATACAAAAGTTTTGTGTTTGCTGTTTGCTATACAAATGTTTTGTGTTTGCTGTTTGCTATACAAATGTTTTGTGTTTGCTGTTTGCTATACAAATGTTTTGTGTTTGCTGTTTGGTATACAAATGTTTTGTGTTTGCTGTTTGCTATATACAATGATTTTGTGTTTGCTGTTTGCTATATACAAATATTTTGTGTTTCTGTTTGCTATATATACAAATGTTTTGTGTTTGCTGTTTGCTATATACAAATGTTTTGTGTTTGCTATTTGCTATATACATGTACAAATGTTTTGTGTTTGCTGTTTGCTATTTGCTATATACATGTACAAATGTTTTGTGTTTGCTGTTTGCTATACAAATGTTTTGTGTTTGCTGTTTGCTATATACAAAGGTTTTGTGTTTGTTGTTTGCAATATACAAAGGTTTTGTGTTTGCTGTTTGCTATATATACAAATGTTTTGTGTTTGCTGTTTGCTATATACAAATGTTTTGTGTTTGATGTTTGCTATACAAATGTTTTGTGTTTGATGTTTGCTATATACAAATGTTTTGTGTTTGATGTTTGCTATACAAATTTTTTGTGTTTGCTGTCTGCTAAATACAAATGTTTTGTGTTTGATGTTTGCTATATACAAATGTTTTGTGTTTGATGTTTGCTATATACAAATGTTTTGTGCTTGCTGTTTGCTATATAGAAATGTTTTGTGTTTGATGTTTGCTATATACAAATGTTTTGTGTTTGATGTTTGCTATATACAAATGTTTTGTGTTTGATGTTTGCTATACAAGTGTTTTGTGTTTGTTGTTTGCTATATACAAATGCTTTGTGTTTGATGTTTGCTATATACAAATGTTTTGTGTTTGATGTTTGCTATATACAAATGTTTTGTGTTTGCTGTTTGCTATACAAATGTTTTGTGTTTGCTGTTTGCTATACAAATGTTTTGTGTTTGCTGTTTGCTATATACAAATGTTTTGTGTTAGCTGTTTGCTATATACAAATGTTTTGTGTTTGCTGTTTTCTATATATGCAAATGTTTTGTGTTTGCTGTTTGCTGTTTGCTATATACAAATGTATTGTGTTTGCTGTTTGCTATATATAAATGTTTTGTGTTTGATGTTTGCTATATACAAATGTTTTGTGTTTGCTTTTTGGTATATAAATGTTTTATGTTGGCTGTTTGCTATACAAATGTTTTGTGTTTGCTGTTTGCTATATACATAAATGTTTTGTGTTTGCTGTTTGCTATATTCAAATGGTTTGTGTTTGCTGCTTGCTATATACAAATGTTTTGTGTTTGCTGTTTGCTATATACAAATGTTTTGTGTTTGCTGTTTGCTATATACAAATGTTTTGTGTTTGCTGTTTGCTATATACATGTACAAATGTTTTGTGTTTGCTGTTTGCTATATACAAATGTTTTGTGTTTGCTGTTTGCTATATATACAAATGTTTTGTGCTTGCTATTTGCTATAAACAAACGTTTTGTGTTTGCTATTTGCTATATACAATTGTTTTGTGTTTGCTGTTTGCTTTATACAAATGTTTTGTGTTTGCTATTTGCTATAAACAAACGTTTTGTGTTTGCTTTTTGCTATATACAAATGTTTTGTGTTTGCTGTTTGCTATATATACAAATGTTTTGTGTTTGCTGTTTGCTATACAAATGAAGGGGTCAGAACAAAACCAAGGCTAAGTCTTTTTTTATTTTTTTCAGATTTTTGATTTTGGGGTAACATAGGACAAAAATGGTTAACTTAGCATTGATTTTGTACAGACAAAAATGGCCGCTTTGTTATCAAAATGTATTATTTTCATGATATGTTGTGGTAGACACATGGCACACTGTTTTTTGTCCTATAGTACCCCATAGTCAAATTTCTCAAAAATTGACTTGGCCTTGCTTTTGCTCTGACCCCTTCAAATGTTTTGTGTTTTCTGTTTGCTATACAAATGTTTTGTGTTTGCTATTTGCTATATACAAATGTTTTGTGTTTGCTGTTTGCTATATACAAATGTTTTGTGTTTGCTGGGTAAATCAATCATACTATCTAGAAGAAACTATTCTCTTGGCAACTGTGCTTTTTCCTGAGTTTCCATTCAGTATTCACCTGTTTTAACCCTTATAAAGCTAAGCGCGACTATTGTCGTTTTTAATCCGTTTAATTAGCCGCTTTAGTCACTGTTATTGTGAACGAAATCTTCAAACATTTACAAATGTATGGTCCCAAATTATACATATATTTGTAATTTTCACCCATTTGAAGTTGTGGGTCGCGGTAGCGGGACAACTTTACGTGGGTAAAAATTTAAAATATTTTATTCAGCGCTCTAGAAGTTAAAACCTCGATAAAATTATCCATGAGTAGTTGCTTATATTGAATACAGAAATTCACGCATTCTGGAATTAAAACATACGGGCTTCGTGTTTTGGATCATTGATAACATAAACATACATTGTTGGATTCTGTTCTAAATCAACTCTTTTTAAAAATTTGGGAACATTAGAAATTAAACCACGCAATCAAATTCTCAATTTTTGAAAATTGGTAATTTCCTTAGATATTATTAATGAAAACCAATAGTTTGGCAAGCGAACTAAGGCATTTGTTTCACTTTCACACTTAGGCTCGCCCGCAGCCTGGGAATCCGAAACTTGTGGTCAGAAGGACATAATGATCTTGTTTCACTAACATTATTGGGCGGGCGATGATAGATGAATACGAGATTACCGTGACACATGATATATATCTTTTAGCTAATGCACTTCAGATTGTATTTTTCTAGGAAACCAGTAAGTGGAGCAGAAGTCATTATGGTAACTACATGTGTTAGCCTGGGCTTGATTATCAGTCTTTGATACCAAAGCCGGAGGCAGAATGGAGGACATATTATTATACTTGGAAAACATTTTATATTTATTTTGTCACTTTCAGAGATTATCTAAATATCACATTTACTGCCACTTAGAACTACAGACAGTGACTGCTATTAAAAAAATAAGTTTGCAACATCGTCCCCGTGAATATGAAAGGGTGTTTCTGCCACTTAGTAAAGCGGCAGATACACCCTTTCATATCTAAGAAGACTATACGTCTATTTTTATATCACGTACTATCTTTGCTTTTGGATAATCTGTTTTTCAAAAACATGTCATATATTTTTCCTTCTTCGGGATATATATATATATGTCTAAACATAATGCAGAATATCACAACATCCATCAAGGTGCTCTTGAAGGCACTGCTCTTTACAAGAACACAAGCAAAACCCAGAAGAAAGTCTTCCACTCGCCCATCAAGATGTTCTTTGATGCCACAATGGTAGAAAGATAGTGGCTATTATCTGGAGTCATCTGGAGTGATTCTGTTAACTCTTGAAGCGCTGAGAATTTTTTATTTTAAACAAAGGGTTTTTTTAATTTAAAATCACCACAAATGTCTTAGTTAGCTCTTTCCGCTTCACTTGGATACGTATGTTGTGGGTCTACGGCCATTATAATTTTTTGTAATTTTTCCAGAGCAGTGACCGCCTTTAGACGTCAGAATCTGACGTCTATAGACGTTAGATTCTGACGTCTAAAGTCGGTCACGCGCTGAAAAGTAAGTCTGAACCATAGTATTGAAGGACAACAATGGTCACCGTGAAAGATGTAGAGAATACCCGCTAAATGTACTTTTTCAAAGAAGCCTTTTTTTCCTGTTGTTGAGACGCCGTGAGACGCCGTGATGGGCTTTCAACATCAACGTGTGAAGCTACTGTGATTGCCGAGAAATCAGCCTATTGCTCAGACTGTTCATTTAAGTCAAAGTCAGAAGAGTCAGCAGACAAACTTATTCTTAGGCGGTATATAAAACAGTCAGTACAGTCAGGAAACGTCAGGAGTGTCCACAGAGGAAACTGTTTACTTACTTTTTAAGACTGTTTTGTGAAACAATAATATACATTAATTTGATATTAATTGATAAATATGGATAATTATTAAGAAACTGTATTGAAAAAGAGCATTTGGAAATCCCCATCAAAGGAAATTGTGTGGTGGATTTGGTAGCATAATATGTCATTTGTTTAGTGTCTTGTATTTTTCGTATACATTGAACCAGCATTCGATAGGCGTCTGATGCATTGAGATGGAGGTAGACTGTCTTGATATGAAGGGACATGTGATTTCAGGAGTCTTCATCAACAAACAAAGAGGAAACGACTGACCGGAAGTAACAGACAAAGAGGACACCACTGACCAGAAGCAGAGGACAAAAAAGACCCCCAGAAAGCTGCCTTCAAAGATGCCTATTTCCTCTGGGTAGACCTATTAACCCTTAAAGCGCTGAATTATGTTTGTATAAACTATGGTGGCCAAAGGGGTTTTGAAATCATTATAAATGTCTTAGCTAGCTCTTTTCGATTTATTTGAATACATACTGTATTCTATAGGTGTACGATCATTATACATACTTTTACTCTTTCAGTGCTGTGATCGACTTTTACAGACGTCAGATTCTGTTGATCCCCCCCCCCCCCTCTGTAAAGTTTAACTACCGGATTCAATCACTAGGCTTACTTATTGTTAAACACGTGCACAGTGTGGCCGTACACACATTTTTAACACTACGCAAAGTTGCAAAGACTGCAAATTAATAAAATAAAATGCATTAAATGGGGATGGTAACGATATTGGCTTGAAGTAAAACTTCGGCTGTAATAAATATAAAAATGGTTTTTAGAGAATTTTTTTTAATTAATCATTATTTTTTAACTTATTTCATATCCATGTATTATGTATAATAATAATAATAATAATAATAATAATAATAATAATAATAATAATAATAATAATAATAATAATAATAATAATAATAATAATAATAATAATAATAATAATAATAATAATAATAATAATAATAATAATAATAATAATAATAATAATAATAATAATAATAATAATAATAATAATAATAATAATAATAATAATAATAATAATAATAATAATAATAATAATAAAAATAATAATAATAATAATAATAATGATGATGATGATGATGATGATGATGATGATGATGATGATGATGATGATGATGATGATGATGATGATGATGATGATGATGATGATGATGATGATGATGATGATGATGATGATGATGATGATGATGATGATGATGATGATGATGATGATGAACAATATTATTAATGATGATGATGATGATGATGATGATGATGATGATGATGATGATGATGATGATGATGATGATGATGATGATGATGATGATGATGATGATGATGATGATGATGATGATGATGATGATGATGATGATGATGATGATGATGATGATGATGATGAATGATGATGATGATGATGATGATGATGATGATGATGATGATGATGATGATGATGATGATGATGACGACGATGATGATGATGATGATGATGATGATGATGATGATGATGATGATGATGATGATGATGATGATGATGATGATGATGATGATGATGATGATGATGATGATGATGATGATGATGATGATGATAAAAAATATTATTAATGATGATGATGATGATGATGATGATGATGATGATGATGATGATGATGATGATGATGATGATGATGATGATGATGATGATGATGATGATGATGATGATGATGATGATGATGATGATGATGATGATGATGATGATGATGATGATGATGATGATGATGATGATGATGATGATGATGATGATGATGATGATGATGATGATGATGATGATGATGATGATGATGATGATGATGATGATGATGATGATGATGATGATGATGATGATGATGATGATGAATGATGATGATGATGATGATGATGATGATGATGATGATGATGATGATGATGATGATGATGATGATGATGATGATGATGATGATGATGATGATGATGATGATGATGATGATGATGATGAAAAATATTATTAATGATGATGATGATGATGATGATGATGATGATGATGATGATGATGATGATGATGATGATGATGATGATGATGATGATGATGATGATGATGATGATGATGATGATGGTGATGATGATGATGATGATGATGATGATGATGATGATGATGATGATGATGATGATGTGATGATGATGATGATGATGATGATGATGATGATGATGATGATGATGATGATGATGATGATGATGATGATGATGATGATGATGATGATGATGATGATGATGATGATGATGATGATGATGAACAATATATTAATGATGATGATGATGATGATGATGATGATGTGATGATGATGATGATGATGATGATGATGATGATGATGATGATGATGATGATGATGATGATGATGATGATGATGATGATGATGATGATGATGATGATGATGATGATGATGATGATGATGATGATGAAAAATATTATTAATGATGATGATGATGATGATGATGATGATGATGATGATGATGATGATGATGATGATGATGATGATGATGATGATGATGATGATGATGATGATGATGATGATGATGATGATGATGATGATGATGATGATGATGATGATGATGATGATGATGATGATGATGAAAAATATTATTAATGATGATGATGATGATGATGATGATGATGATGATGATGTGATGATGATGATGATGATGATGATGATGATGATGATGATGATGATGATGATGATGATGATGATGATGATGATGATGATGATGATGATGATGATGATGATGATGATGATGATGATGATGATGATGATGATGATGATGATGAAAAATGATTATTAATGATGATGATGATGATGATGATGATGATGATGATGATGATGATGATGATGATGATGATGATGATGATGATGATGATGATGATGATGATGATGATGATGATGATGATGATGATGATGATGATGATGATGATGATGATGATGATGATGATGAATGATGATGATGATGATGATGATGATGTGATGATGATGATGATGATGATGATGATGATGATGATGATGATGATGATGATGATGATGATGATGATGATGATGATGATGATGATGATGATGATGATGATGATGATGATGATGATGATGATGAAAAATATTATTAATGAT
>OZ024908.1:85307525-85350025 GCA_964017125.1 Flabesymbios commensalis | reverse complement strand
AGTGGATGAAGATGACATGAAGTGGGTGACAAGTGAAAAAAATGTACTGTTATTTTTAAAACAGTTTTATTAAAATTTTCTTTCTAAAACCAATGTTTCGATACATCGTGAGGGTTTAAATGGTTAATTATAGTCTGAATAATTTGATAATATATCTCCTTTTTTGTATTAACTCATAAAGGGCTAAATCATATAATTGACATTTTCACCGAATTGAAGTGGTGCTCAGCTACCGCTACTCACAGCAAGTTACATGTGTACAATTTCAATCACAACATACATGCCTATCTGGTAAATGTAATGCTCATTTGTACTTCAATGATTTTGACTACCAAATAAGGGTTAACCCTACCCTTTTAAGCCGCGACTTGCCGTAGCAATTATCGACTTGTAGTGGATGGAGATGGTTGACAAAGGAAAAAAAGATATCGTTATTAATAAAACAGTTGGGTGAAGATTTTTGGGTCAAAACTGTTTGTCTGTGATGGTCATTATATCGCATAGATAAATAATGGTTACAGTTTTGAAATCACAAAAATGTATAAAATGTCTTTATCGTTATCAAAATGAAAATGACCCGACGAGGGGAATTAGCAAAATGTAGTAGCTACTATGTGTGTAGAGTTGTTGCTGTATATTCAAAGAAAGAGTTTATATAATGCTCTTAAAATTGTGAAGCCCTTTCTCTGTGGCCTACAAACCAAGTCTTTTTTTACCTCAGCCATTCGGCACCCAGCCGTTGTTGAGCTTCGTCATTTCCTCAGCAGCTGAGTTTGATTGACTACTGATTTACTGGCCACCTTTCGTCTTCCACTGTAATATATTTAGTATCGTGGAGAATCTGTGTGGCCGAGAGGTAGCGTTCTCGATGGCAGTGTCATCTCATCCATCTCACCATCCTCAGGAGGTTCTCCTGGCCCAGAATAGCCTACATGTACACAAAGGTGGTGTGAAACCCCATTCATTCATTGATGTCTCGCCATCCACAACAAGTTTAGCGGGTATGTGCACGAAAGTTTTTCAAGTTTAAGTGGTTCATTCATTCATTCATTCATTCATTCATTCATTCATTCATTCATTCATTCATTCATTCATTCATTCATTCTCCATTTATTCATTCGTCCATTAATTCATCCATTCATCCGTCATTCTTCTTATGATTCATTTATTCATTCATTATTTATTTCATTCATTCATTCATTTATTCATTCATTCATTCATTAATTTATTCATTCATTCATTCATTCATTCAATCATTCAGTCATTCATCCATTTATTCATTCATTCATCCATCCATTCATTCATCCATCCATCCATCCATTCATTCATTCATTCATTCATTCAGTCATTCATTCATTCATTCATTCATTCATTCATTCATCCATTCATTCATTCATTCATTGATTCATTCATTCTTACATTCTTACATTCATTCATTGATTCATTCATTTATTCATTCATTCATTTATTCATTTATTCAATTATTCATTTATTCATTTATTCATTCATTCATTCTCCCACTGTGTACGACTTCGCCTCAACATTAAACTAACATTAAATCATCTTCCTGTGTTTTCTGGGTCACTATTCTCAGATCTCAGGTATATGATCTCGACCAATCACAAGCCTCAGATCTGGGTCAGTCCCTTTCATAACACCGGCCTGAATCCCTACATGATGTACAGTGACCTCAATCCTTAGAACACTGATGTCGACTACAGTAGACATTTTGTCTTTTTATAAGCACCTGTATAACCAGTTGTTAAAAATAAAATATGCCTTCAATCTTGACACACTGATATGCATTGCGCCTTAAATTTCACAAATAAAATAAATTTTAGGTCACTTGAAGTTGTGTGTCGCGGTAGCGAAACACAACTTCAAGTGACTGAAAATTTAAATTAAATAGCTCAGTGATCTAAAAGGTTGACCTGTCACGTGCAGTCGACCAGTGACAGCTGGAAGAGACAGGTTTCCTGTGACTGTGTCTAAATCTGGATGCTATCACAAACACTGCATTGTGTAGAGCATTGTACCAACGTCTGGTGATGTTACGAGGACCATTATGGCGTAGGGACGTACCATGTAAGGCTGCGTGACTGGCAGGGGCTGATTGTGACATACCATAAAAATAGCAGGGTAAGTGACAGCTCACGACATGATGCTGTGACATATGCGACTGCCTGATAGGACACTGAACATTGTGAAGACTGACGTGAAAAACACCATAATGAGGGTGCACATGGGTTAAAAAAGAATCGAACGAACGGCGAATCGCCTGTTCCTAGGGTCCGAACATCAAGGATTGCTGTTTATAAATAGTGTAAAAAACGAACCTAAAAATTTAAATCTATTTTTATCTATATTTATATCATTTTTCCCTTGTAAAAAGTGAAATATTTTTATATAAAACGAGACACCAGAGGCTTTTGTTCAATTTAAAATCATCATAAACAAGATGAATGTCTCAGCTCGCTCTTTCCACTTCATTCGAATACTTATGGCATGGGGATACGGCTAATATAAATATTTTACTCTTTCAATACGGGTATCGACTTTGGACGTTAGTCGATCCCCGCGCTAGAAAGGTTAAAGCCCTCGGGGTTCTCCATTCTTAGCTTTTCCCAGCTGTAATAATGGAAAACTCACCGAGCTTTACGGAATTCCTTCTTGTTGAACTGACACAATTACGTAGGACTACATTTTGTTCGTTACGCACGTTATGAAATATTATGTCCAGCAAATTAACTCATAATCGGCCAATTTGAGATGGGGCTTCCAAATTGCGTCAAAGTGACGCAGCGAATCACAGCCGACAAATGAGGGAGCAGTCTTTATCGGGCCGATGTTCATGTTAATTCTATAAGCTTGGGGACCGAGGAAATGAAATGAATCGGGCTTTAGGCCACTCTTGTGCACATATAGGCTAAACTGGGCCAAGATAACCTCCTGAGGATGGTGAGATGATTGAGATGACACTGTCCTCCAGACACAGGATTCGAAATTCGAGCCCTGGCGGTCTGAGGCCGAGCACGCTACCTCTCGGTCACGGAGGCTCCCCACAATACTGACCGAGGTCTTTTGACGTCAGATTCTGACGATCTAAAGTCGATCCAAGCACTAAGGAAGTAAAATATGTATAACGGTCGTAGACCCATAGCATAGGTATTCAAATGAAGCGGAAGGAGCTAATTAAAACATTTAAAGTGATCTCAAATTTAAAAAGTTGTTTTCTTGGTTGATATAGAAGTATTTCAGCGCTTTAAGGGTCAACCCTTATCCTGTTAAGTTAATTTATTTAAATTTTCACCCACTTGAAGTTGTGTCTCGCTACCGCGACCCACAACTTCAAGTGGGTGAAAATTAGTAATATTTGTTTAATTTGAGCAGAAATATTTTCAAATATTTTTGTTTAGACACACATTTTATTCACCATAACAATGGTTTGGTCGACTAATCACGCTAATGAAAAAAGGTGTGGGCCATGGATTATGAAATGTGTTCTACCGGGAATCAACGTTTTTTCTACTTGGCGGTGAATGAAAGCATTAGCCCACCCAAGGTCCTAAACATTCACACAACATTTCAAAAATGTAACAGAAAATAAGCCAATTATTGGTTTAATTAATCGCGGCCACGTCGAAGTTCTTAGATTTGAGTGTTAGCCTAATAATGTGAGTAGTATATGTGTTTCTGCAGTCGGAATCCGTGAATTTTTCCTTTAAACTAAGCCAAGGTTTGTCTACTATATATGAAGCTGATGCAGAAATATGCCTAGGTAAACTTTTCAGATTTATCTCTTGTCATGCTAGACTGCATCTATACGTTCTTATGATTTAATTTTTCATACTCACTTACCCAATCTCCACCTCACTCACTCACTCACTCACTCACTCACTCACTCACTCACTCACTCACTCACTCACTCACTCACTCACTCACTCACTCACTCACTCACTCACTCACTCACTCACTCACTCACTCACTCACTCACTCACTCACTCACTCACTCACTCACTCACTCACTCTACCCCTCACCCCCTGACTCACTCACTCACTCACTCACTCACTCACTCACTCACTCACTCACTCACTCACTCACTCACTCACACTATGACTCACTCATTCACTCACTCCCTCCACCCCTCTCCCCCTCACTCACACACTAATTCCTTCACTCACTCATTATTCAGTCACGCACTCACAAAACTCACTCACTTAATAATTCCCTCATTCATTCACTCACTCACTCATTCATTCACTCACTCACACACTAGCTCACTTATTCGCTCAATCACTCAATATCTGACTCACTCACTCACTGATTTACGTACTCAATCCAATAAATAAAAATAGGCATAAAATCACAACTAGCCAACACTAAATCTACCAAAACAGATACGAAACCACCACTTAATAGTACTGACATGTTTTTATATTTTATTGTAACTGTAATAGGAAACATAACAATAAATTCTGCCAATAATAATTAATTCTGCCAATAATAATGAATTCTACCAATAAACATTAATTCTGCCAATAAACATCAGCGCTATTTATGACACCTCTTCCAGCTTTGTGATAAAATACCACTCAGCGTGGTGATTAAATAAACATGCTTCCCTCAGCATAAATTGTCACGCAATATATAGACTAATCCCAGTTTTTTAATATAAAAGTAAAAGATTAATTTGAGAGTTTGCATTTTATGCTTGCTATAATGTGGAATAAAAGTAATATATCAGCAATAAATTAAATATAATAGAAAAACGTATATATCTATTTTTGTCACATTAACCTGAATCCAATTGTTTTATATATGTATTTGCATCTGCAAAATTTCTCCCTCATTTTTATAACTATTTAGTTTGTCTTGTCGTGTGGTATTGGATAATAATAGAACTATTTAATTTGTATTGTCGTCTAGTATTGGATCATAATAGAACTATTTAGTTCGTCTTGCCATGTAGTATTGGATCATAATATATACTTATTTAGTTTGTCGTGTAGTATTTAGTTTGTCTTGTCGTGCGATAGGCACAGACCTATTTGGTCGTAATATAACTATTTTTTAAATCTTAAAGTGAAGTCTATTGGATCGTCATATACTTAACAAAATATGACTTATTTTTTTTGTATTCCCCAAAACAGGCAAATACCGTAAAATGGTTTGATTAAAATGTCTCGTTTAACAACTGTTCAATGTCGGTCGCATATAGGCCTACGCTGTTCTTGATAATGCTGCTCGACAGCACAACATGCAAATTCATGCTATAAAATCACTGAAGTTGATTCAGGACAAACCAGCTCGCATACGGAGGGCTGTCTACACGTGCTCAATATTCAAATAATGCATGGTATATTTCAGTTTATTTCTGCATATATCTAGTAGTTTTACGAGTACCCGGTGACACCAGCGCTGCGTTTCTTTGTGTGTCGAGGATTTAAACGTGGTATGGCGAGCGACCCCACGAGACATGAGACATCCACCCAATAAAAGGTTAACCCTTTCAGTACCGTCCTTAGACATCAGAATATGGCGTCCATAGACGTCAGATTCTGACGTCTAAAGCTGGTCTTTGAACTGTAATTTATAATGGCCGTAGACACTTGACATATGTATTCAAATGAAAAGATCTAAGTAAGACATTTAGAATGATAAATTACATTTTAAAAACCCTTTGGTCTCCATGGTTTATGCAAAAATATTTCAGCGATGTATAGGTTAGTGCTGGACCACTGTCTACGACGCTGGCCCAACATTGAACCTACATTGGGTCGATGCATATTGTGATATACGGCCGAGTAAGAGTAGGCGGTTGACGATGACATATGTCTACTACATCTATGGCAGGTATGTGATGTGTGGTGATGAAGCTATGGTGCTCATGACACGTTGTCCAATCATGGGCTGTCAAAAATCTAATTACACCTGTCAAATGTCCATCTAAATGAGGGGTCGTTAACCCAGAAAACACTACACGTTGGCCCAAAATTGATTTAGTGTTGGTTCAGCGCTGTTTGTTCTATGGTATGACACACCAAGTGGTGCTCTATAGCGCATCAAATTGTGTTTCATTTGCACATTGAGTGGTGTTCTATGTCCTATGGCACACCAAGCGGTGTCCCGTGGCACACTAATTGATGTTCTTTGACAAACGAAGCGGTGTTATAATGCACACCAAGTGGTGTTTTATGGCACACCAAGCAGTGCCCTATGTTGTGTTGTTCCATGGCACATTAAGTCCTTTATAGCTGCCTTAATTTTCTGCACATATGGTTTTATAATTATAAATCCAGGCATGTAATTGTTAAGTACGCGCCTATGAATCAAATTGTGAATCCCAGCCATATGAATTTTATGACTGGTTTGTCATACTTTATGACGTGAGTAAAGCCTTTGACAGGGTCAATTATATTAAATTATTTAATTTGCTCATTAAGAAAGGAATATATCCACTCGTGGCTAGATTATTAGCAGTTATGTATAATAAAAAGCAGGCACAGATTTAGTGGGGTCAATCCTCCAGCAAGATGTTCAGAGTGACACATAGTGTCAAGCAAGGGGGAGTTCTTTCACCTGTTCTATTTTCAATTTACCTTGCTGAATTACTATACAGAATCACAAATTCTGGCTTTGGTTGTTTTATTGGTACGTCGTTCATGGGCTACTCTGCATATGCTGATGATATAGTATTATTAGCACATACTAAATATGCATTGAGCGAGATGTATAAAGTTGCATGTAAGTTTGCTAGTGAATATAGGATGTTATTTAATTCTAAGAAGAGTAAATAAAATGAATCGGGCTTTAGGCCACCTTTGTGCACATATAGGCTAAACTGGGCCAGGAGAACCTCCTGAGGATGGTGAGATGAATGAGATGACACTGTCCTTCAGACACATAATTCGAAATTCGAGCCCTGGTGGTCTGAGGCCGAGCACGCTACCTCTCGGTCACAGAGGCTCCCCACAATACTGAGTTTTACACGTGGCTGGGGAAGAAACATTTTTGTTTCTTTCAAACCGCCGAGACCGGGAGTCGAACCCAAAACTCTAGCGTGAAAGGCAGCGGTGCTAACCACTACCCCAGTGCCCCCGCCCGCTAAGAAGAGTAAACTAATGTTGTTTGACACTTATGAAACGTCTTCAATGACAATAAACGGTGTATAATTCATGTGTACTAACCAGGAAGTACACCTTGGAAATGTCATTGATACATGTAAGAATGCCACAAAAAATGTAATAAATAATGCCACAAATGATTTTATCAAGAGAGTGAATGTCATTAATGCTCAATTTGTGTTTAGCAGTACCAAATATAAACTTTTTAAAACATTTTGCATGCCTATGTACGGATGTGAGTTGTGGGACTTTTCGTCCAAATATACTGAGCTTTTCTATGTAGCCTGGCGCAAAAGTATCAGATTGCTAAGGTCTTTTCCATACAGAACCCATTGTAATCTATTACCAATCATTTGTGATGATCTGCCTGTGGAATATCAATTGCACATACGTTTCCTCAAGTGTATTAAATCAAATATGAACATTGACAATGGAGCTGTAAAACTATGTGCACGTTTATGCATGGAAGGCAGCATGTCAGACACTGGGAAAAGTTTATCGTACATTCGTAGCACATATGGACTGATAAGGAGAGATGTACATGATGTATGTACAAGAACATTAAAACACTTCGTCTTGGCTGGCATTCAAACTCCTCCTCAAGAGGCTGTGTGTGCCGGTATAGCCATCAGAGAGGCTATACACATGAGAGAGCATATTATGGACTACCCATTTACACCAAACGATTTGGAGCTCCTCATACACCAGATGGCAACGTAAATTAATCATATCACCAGAGTTTAATCAATACATAAACTAACTACCTTTTTTTTTAATGTTTATATGTATGAAAAATTGTAGTTAGTACGAATAAAGTGAATATTATATATTATAATAATTATACTGGTTTTTAATCATTTTAATTTCAAGTGAAGGATCTTAGGATTGAGATGTGTTTAATCAGCATCTTAGAATTGCGATCTGTATTTAATCAACATCTTAGGATTAAGATCTGTATTAAATTGAGATATTTGTTTAATCAGCATCTTAATGAATATATGAAATATATTATCTGTCAGTGCAAGAATTGACGTCTACAGATGTCATATTCTGACGTCCAAAATCGATCCCAGCACTGAAAGGGGTAAAGTTCAATTGGGAGTTCAATTGGGTTTATTGTTATGTTAAATATTACACAATTATTATCAATTTGAAGCTCGTATGGTGTGCAGAGACGAAGCTTTGCAATCACATCATTTAGCATAAAAATAAAAATACACATATATACTTTTTATTCAATTTCGTTTTTCGAGAAGAAAAAAATAGAAAACTTTCCCAATTGAAATATCATGCTGAAATGTTCTTCCATCATTTGAAGCTGGAATTGCTAACGCAATTTCCAGCTCCAAATGATGGAAACATTTTCTATTTATTAAAAATATATATCTCCCAGAAATAATTATTTGATCAACTGAGCATCTTCCACAAACTTATTAACATAGTCTATTTATACGGTTCTAGCAGACGTCAGATTATGATCTTTACAGCCTCCGCCTGAATGGGTTAAGTACATTTATATTTGAGAAATAGGAAGTATCATCTGACCCATATGACCATCCTCATGATGAGGTTATCCTGCCCTGTATGTGCACAAATATGGCTTAAATCCAGATTGGTATAATGGGATGATTTAGGGGATTGTGTGTTTAGTCACCAGGTGGCTCTCACAATGGTCAGTTTACTCACCAGATGTCTCTACCGGCCTTTATTTGATGATTATGCACACAAAACCTCGCATCGTAGCCTATGTGCTCAGGTTATCCGCATAAATTTGGCGTGCTGAATGATCTCAACCCTTTAAGTCCTGCATCAACCCGTGAAATTTGACAATCAACTTTATCAAGTTTAGATTGCTGACATAATTAGCGCAAATATGTTTTTTATTAGTATTACATTATAATTAGCGAATCGAATGATATCCTCGTGTAAAACAACAAATACATTGCAAGTAGCCTACCCAGCAGGCACAATGCGTTGTATCAATGTTGGTTTAACGTTGGTCAAGCGTCGTAGACGGTGGACCAACGGTAAACCAACATTGACTCAATTTGTTGTGACTGCTGGGTAAAAGTAGAAATTACAACTGATAAATAAAAATAGCGACAGTAATCGAATTGAAAAGTGACGTCAACCCTTGACGCCATCCCGACGCCAACACGACACGGGAGACGGCGAAGGGTTGGTTTTCAATCTCAGACTCCAGGCTCATTCAACAAGGTCCTTCTTTAGGAAAACGTCGTGTTTATTTCTCCTCACTGTGTGGACCACATATAATATACAGATACAATTACATAGTCAGTTAACTCTACCCAACGTGGCAGAGAACATAAACCAGAGCGCGCACCATCGTGCCTGTGACAGCACTCTGGCCCGCCTCAACCTCGTACCAAGCCCGCATCACTCTCCTCGACGACGTCCGTCACTTATATGCACTTTACATCATCATTATCACAACATTGATTTAACATCTAATCATACATGATCATAATCGGCACATTGAGTTAACATACATTTCCTAGCGACGGTCGCCCGTCCATCAGCCTTGATGGCTCAGCTGACCTTTGCCTGTGCTGACCAATCCATTACTGACCAAATCCAAACATGGATTGTCGTGTTCCGTTCTGGTCAGATCAACAGTAGTTATCATCTCTGCGTTTGCCTACTGCGTTAGGCATGCATAAGTTTACATAGGCCTATCCCTCAAAGTTAAAAAACGGATTATGTTCTTTTAACTCCAACTAATACTTATAAAATTATGCATGGACATACAACAGTGGTTCACGTTATGTGAGTAAGATGAACATTTCTTAAGTAACAACAAGTTTCACAACACTGAAGAGCACAACAATGATATACATGTGAATAAGTCATTATTAAATACTTTTGGTAACGGTAATTGTTCATGTCGGTAATAGTAGACTACATGTCCATAATTCATTACGTAAATAAGTAGCGCACAATATTACGTGATTGTCCTCACTACACTTGTTCTCATGTCCTCTCTGGTCGCGTTATTGCGATCCAACGATCTTCCGCTGTAGTTTTATCGCCTCCAACTGAAGCTTACAACGTAACTTCCACAACTTTGACGCATGGCACGTCCACCATAGCAAGAACGCACAACTAGTGACTAGAGCAACCGGCGACAACAAAGACAACGGCAATGCCCAGCGGAACGAGGACGCCGGCCGGACGTATCCAATGTCCAGCTGAGTCACCGAGCTATTAATTTTGCAAGGGTTATGTCCTCAATTTGTTATAATGCTTGCCAGACCGGGTGCTCGCGGCGTGTTTGTAAGAGCTCTTACGTCACATTAATAAATAGTTTAATTAATGCATGCAATCAATGAGTATTAAGAATAGCTCATGCTGTCCCTGTTGACCTGCAGATGGTACACCACCCCAGTGTCCATTCGGATGCCTGCAGGCAACGTTCAGCAGCAATTCTCGAGACATACATAATATAGTTTAACAATGTCTTGTGGATAACCACAACAATGTCATAAAATCCCACGTCATTTATATACCAATGACATGGACACATGGCATAGGGCGACCTCTCTGCAGAAACCTCGGTCACCAGGGCAGCGTTATAACAACTAACTGATCCCGTCGTTAGGTGATGTCACCGTTTAGCACAAATGTGTTGTTTTCAGAGAATGTGTCATTTTGCCACATATGCTATGACATACTCGAACCCAGCCCTCAGATCATTGGCTGTTCATGTGTGGGGTTCGAACCTGCCCCACGCTGCGCGTCTGACACCGCAACAGCTTTGGGGGTTCTGTACTTGTCCTCTGTCACTTACGTGGGACTGGTTCCGTACTGATACATTATACACATAATATTTACTAGCGATTCCGTGGACTGTGAACACCTTTGTTAGGTCTGCTATCACTCGGTTATCACAATACATGTTGATACCATGCGAGACCAGGTTATAACAGATCCACTCGCTAAAATTCCTGCTTCACCCGCAGCATCGTCTGGACAACAATATCTCTTCTGAGAATTATTCCAAACTCCAGAGTTGCGCACCTCGCGCTGGTAGCAATCAGATCAGTTGAGCCAAAAATCATGTACACTCTCTTTGGCGAACATACTCTGATTAACCTGTGAGCTCTCACTATGAGCAGTCACATTTCCCACGAAACCCGCCAGTATCATATTGTCCTGGGGACACTGGTTTCGTGTCAATCAGAATTTACTAACCCTTTAATTGCTCTGCAATTTTATCTACTTCCCATTCACAGCGAGTGGTGAACTGCTATCGCAATTCTCACCTCCTAGTGAATAAGCTACTAATTTTGTTAAAATATTCAAATGCAACACATCAAATGAGCATTATCCTCATTTTAATGGGTTGTATCATTTTCTATAATCAGCATATTTGATAAATATGACATTGGATTCGTAAATGCCTCCTGAGGAATTCAAGGGTTATTAAACAACCAACCACGTTTCATTAATGTTATGGGAAGAATCTGGGGAGGACCATTGTAGCCTCAATTTACGCTATTCTTTGTTCCCAAACATTAACATTATTATGAGTGGTAATTCTGATATTTATTTTCAATCCCACCCTTGCCCACTTTGCCTCTTAATACCGTCATATTCCTTCCAAGGGTTCAATTTGATAGAAAAACAATTCAGTGAACGTATTCTCACTCATAACCAAATTCAAAATTTTCGTTTTGTCATTAATTATGACATATAAACCAGTTTTACTAATTACTTCCAATTTTGATCAATAATTCAACAGAATGATGTAGCATTTCGCTACATATTACTGAGCAAATTGAACCATGTTATCCGGTTATATGCGGTCTGACGTACTAGAGGTGTGGGTGGTGTAATTATTATCAGGTGTAGCACAAAAATTTCACATACCTTTTTCCGAAAACAAGTTGGCATTTATCCGACTCACTTAGATAATGTGCTAATCACTGTCTTTAATCATGTCCAGTCCGAGGAGCATTTAACAGACTCCTATGCATTATCGGACCGATGTGAACGCTGTCGACTACATGTCGACCACAGGGCGTTCACTGCCCGGCCTGACACTTATTATGATAACAATGACACATTCTTCAGCAGCGCACTTCCCCATCAGTCTTCTCACTGTGCTGCGACACAGGTGTGGGTAAGTGTGGTTGAGTGTGGTGAACCCGTCCAACACCCAAAATGTCAGCTTGTCACCATGCAGCTCCCTGGCAACAACCGCGATCAAAATGTGCTTTTGATCAGCTCTTCTGCTCTCCACTGGGCTGTCATCTTCGGCAACGTTGCAGAGATGTCTTCTGAAATTGATCTCTGCATTTAGGACTGTCCTGCGTGTTTTTGCTTTTTTCCATGGCACTGGGCGACGCCCTTTAATTGACGTGGATATTGCCATAACACTGTTTATTTTAATTGATGTGGACGTTGCCATAATACTGTTTATATACACTGTTTACACTTCTAAATTAAAGGTCCAGCAACGGCTTCAGTAGCAATTTTAAATTTCAAGTCACATACCTTGTAACCATTGGCAGGAAAAATATTTCAGGAAACCTTCAGGGAATAAAAAATTGTCCACAACCATCGTCAGCAGCAGACGTTATCCGTCCACCACTCCAGTCCTCCTACAGGTTTTAACATTGTCCGAATTTCCTTCTGCCACCGCTGTCACTGAAGCGCTGCCAAACTAGATCAATGTCACAAGCCATATCACTGTCCTGCTGGCCCAGCTAACACTGGTGCTGACGCGACTATAGCATAGTGCCAGTAACATCAGCAGCCCAAACAAAAAACTGTCCTCTCTGTCACTGTCTTCTCTCTCTTAAGACGTCAAATATTGACGTCAAGTCGTCCACACAGATATCCTGGCAAGCTCGCCAATGAAAAGTGACGTCAACCCTTGACGCCATCCCGACGCCAACACGACACGGCGGAGGGCGAAGGGTTGGTTTTCAATCTCAGACTCCAGGCTCATTCAACAAGGTCCTTCTTTAGGAAAACGTCGTGTTTATTTCTCCTCACTGTGTGGACCACATACAATATACAGATACAATTACATAGTCAGTTAACTCTACCCAACGTGGCAGAGAACATAAAACCACTTGGTTCTAAACCAGAGCGCGCACCATCGTGCCTGTGACAGCACTCTGGCCCGCCTCAACCTCGTACCAAGCCCGCATCACTCTCCTCGACGACGTCCGTCACTTATATGCACTTTACATCATCATAATCACAACATTGACTTAACATCTAATCATACATGATCATAATCGGCACATTGAGTTAACATACATTTCCTAGCGACGGTCGCCCGTCCATCAGCCTTGATGGCTCAGCTGACCTTTGCCTGTGCTGACCAATCCATTACTGACCCAATCCAAACATGGATTGTCGTGTTCCGTTCTGGTCAGATCAACAGTAGTTATCATCTCTGCGTTTGCCTACTGCGTTAGGCATGCATAAGTTTACATAGGCCTATCCCTCAAAGTTAAAAAACGGATTATGTTCTTTTAACTCCAACTAATACTTATAAAATTATGCATGGACATACAACAGTGGTTCACGTTATGTGAGTAAGATGAACATTTCTTAAGTAACAACAAGTTTCACAACACTGAAGAGCACAACAATGATATACATGTGGATAAGTCATTATTAAATACTTTTGGTAACGGTAATTGTTCATGTCGGTAATAGTAGACTACATGTCCATAATTCATTACGTAAATAAGTAGCGCACAATATTACGTGATTGTCCTCACTACACTTGTTCTCATGTCCTCTCTGGTCGCGTTATTGCGATCCAACGATCTTCCGCTGTAGTTTTATCGCCTCCAACTGAAGCTTACAACGTAACTTCCACAACTTTGACGCATGGCACGTCCACCATACCAATTTTGCAAGGGTTATGTCCTCAATTTGTTATAATGCTTGCCAGACCGGGTGAAAAATACGAAGGTGATCCCCGCACTGAAAGAATTAAAATATTTCTAATTTCCGTAGTCTCATAACATAGGTATTCAAATGAAGCAGAAAGAGCTAACTAACACATTTATGATGATTTCAAATTGAAAAACCATTTGGTCCCCATGAATTGTTCACGAATAATTTAGCGTTGTAGGGGTTAAATGGTTCACATTAAAATTATGTTGGTTGTTACATGGGTGTTCGACAAGGGGAGAACCTATCTCCACTTTTATTTTTGCTATTTTTAACGACGGTTATTTGTAGGCTATATCAACGTTATCCCTAATCTGAAACTAAATGACCCGATATTTGACACACTTCAAAATACAACAATCATTATATACCGATGGCACTGTATTACTAGCCGACAATCAATCCAATTTACAAAATGCATTGAATTGCTTAGCAGATTACCGTGATGATTGGAAACTGGATGTGAATACCCAAAAAGCGAATGTTGAAAATAAATTGGATTGTAATTTTTCTGAACGAAAATCTACTTTTGTACTGTTTTCATTTATCTTGGGTCTACGCGAAGAAAATCAATGATCTCCCGGAAAACACGGTAAATGTTGTTTTAATGTTGGTCCATCATCTACGACGCTGGCAAAAATGCAGCCATGACGTCGTATGGCCCGTGTTCACCCTTTTCACATAACGTGACACCACCCAGCAAACACAAAACATTTGTATAACATTTGTAGAATGTTGGACCAACGTCGTAGACGTTGGGCCGACGTTGTACAAGTGTGATACAAATGTTTTGTGTCTGCTGGGCAGTGGGCCTATCCCAGCAAACACAAAACATTTGTATAACATTTATACAACGTCGTCCCAGCGTCTTCGACGTTGGTCCAACATTGTACAAATGTTATACAAATGTTTTGTGTTTGCTGGGATGTGCACGACCCCCTCCCCAATAAACATAGGATGTTAACGCCATGTTGTTTTAACCCTCAAAGCGCTGAAATGTTTTGTTTAACCCTTTAACCGCCAGTGCCGCATATATTCGGGTTTTCATTTTTTATTAGCACATTAAGTACCACATTTTAAATATGTTAAAGATAAAATATGACATCAACCAGCAAGATTTGAAAAGAGTTGACCACCATTTTGTCAAATCCGAATAATTTTCACTCACTTGAAGTTGTGGATCGCGTCAGCGAGACACAACTTCAAGTGGGTGAAAATTCCAATTGAAGGATTTGGCGGTTAAAGGGTTAAACCAAGAGAACAAAGGTTGTTGTTTTAATTTGAAATCAACATAGGGGCCTAAATGTCTTAGGTAGCTCTTCCTGTTTCCTTTAAATACCTATGTTGTCGGTCTACGACCATTATAAATATTATTACTCTTTCAATGCAGGGATCGACTGTAGACGTCAGAATCTGAGTCTACAGACTATCATGACAATCCAATTTAGAAGTAAATAATTGATATCCTACTGTATATTTTTTCACAAGACACGTCACTGTTACCCTTGGTAGCAGTGTCGCCATGGCGACAACTAACACGTGGCTCAGCTGATTAAACTCTGGAACAACTTGGAGAGCCAGGTCTGCAGAAAACCCTGACATCTTTTAGAAGCTCGTTCAAATTTACCTGTTTCTACAAGCGTTTGGTGATCTTATGCAGTAATTGATTTTTTATCCTATTTTATCTTTCGAATGTTCAGGGCTCTTTACAGATTCCAGCTGAATACATGGGCTCACTAAGTTTTTATTCATTTCATTCTAACACGGGATGCTCGGCTGGGCCAAGATCAACATGAACTCAACGTTACATGTTTTAGTAGGTATTGATTGAGTGATTGACGAAGCGAAAACATGAACGTCAGCCAACAAACTGATCAATACATATAGTCAGGAAAACACGAGACGTTGACTCAATGTTGGTCCACCGTCTGCGATGTCGGCCCAACATTAAACCAACTGTTTTCTGGGAGGACTGTCTGAGAGCACTCGATGACTTCTAAAATAGGCCTATCCCAGTACACATCAAATGTTGGCTCAACGCTGTCGTACCGTTGCCACGCGTCTACGACGCTGGGCAACGGTACGACAACGTTGGGCCGACGTCTCAGGTTTGCAGGGCAGCACATAATGACATCATATAGATCTGACAGGTGAGGTTTGGATCACATGCAGCACTGTTATATGTAAGCACGCAGTAGCGTTAGTCCTAACAGAGGAACTCCAGCGCTCCCGACATCCGAGCCCTATAGATCAGATACAGGTTTATGCCACAGCCAAGCACACAGCGAAGTCATACATGTGGACATCCGAGCCCTATAGATCAGATATAGGTTTATGCCACAGCCAAGCACACAGCGAAGTCATACATGTGGACATCCGAGCCCTATAGATCAGATATAGGTTTATGCCACAGCCAAGCACACAGCGAAGTCATACATGTGGACATCCGAGCCCTATAGATCAGATACAGGTTTATGCCACAGCCAAGCACACAGCGAAGTCATACATGTGGACATCCGAGCCCTATAGATCAGATATAGGTTTATGCCACAGCCAAGCACACAGCGAAGTCATACATGTGGACATCCGAGCCCTATAGATCAGATATAGGTTTATGCCACAGCCAAGCACACAGCGAAGTCATACATGTGGACATCCGAGCCCTATAGATCAGATATAGGTTTATGCCACAGCCAAGCACACAGCGAAGTCATACATGTGGACATCCGAGCCCTATAGATCAGATATAGGTTTATGCCACAGCCAAGCACACAGCGAAGTCATACATGTGGACATCCGAGCCCTATAGATCAGATATAGGTTTATGCCACAGCCAAGCACACAGCTAAGTCATACATGTGGACATCCGAGCCCTATAGATCAGATATAGGTTTATGCCACAGCCAAGCACACAGCGAAGTCATACATGTGCGCAATTACCATCAAATTTCAAGAGACTAGAAACGGGTGTTCTGGGGCTAATATTAAAAAATCATAACTTTGATCATATCATAAATTTCTCTCATATCCATATAAAAAGCTAGAATTGGTCCCAACTTTTCTAGTGGAAATGAGAGAAAGTTGAGAGAGGAGCAAAGTTAGGATTCATTTTAATATGCACCCCTGGCGATCATAAGAGGCATTCCTTGTTTTGTATCTGCACTATATTGGGGAGCTAGAAGGTTATTGATAATACTTACTTCCTGGTAGAACACTGTGCCAGTCACCAGTGCAGTCACTTTTTAGTCTCAACGGTCCTGTTTTGTGGTGCACGTCTAAGTTCCTTCTCTGTTCTCTGTTCGGCGAACACACGGCCATAGAAAAACCCGTTGTATTTTCTAATTAGCTCGATAAATCACAGGAAGTTTCAAGCACATCAGAACCACTGCCAACTACATTATAGCGTCTGTAGATGACTCTTTGTTCATATTCGCCTACAGAGTGGGGGGGGGGGACTCAATAAGCCATGATAGATGCCTATCACTGTAATTATCACATTGCTGTCAAAAAGGATATTACATCGTCATTTAGCTGCTAAGACTTTACAAATATGGTTCTTTGAATAACGCTTATCATAATGGAGGGTGCACACGCGATTTGCCGTTCGTTCGACTCGTTTTTTAACCCATGTGCATCCTCATAATGGCATTGTATCAAGTCACCGTGTGTTCAATGCTGTTATTTGTTCATGCAATCACAGGTTGGGATACGACATCAACCTTAGCGGGACGAGGGGAAAAACAGCAGTGTGGAAAACTTCTTTAAAAGTTACTAATGCATTCCTGGACCTGGCATCTGCACCGCTGAGGATTCTTTCAGAACCCTCAAGAGATTTGAAATCAAAGATGGAGGCGCCAAGGGAATTTTAAAGTGGAATCATTCAACTCCTTGGCTTCAAGTTTGTATTTCAGGACATTAAAATTAGTTTTTCAAAGCCGTAATTTCGAAATCCAATATGGCGGCCACCCGGTGTAAATTTTGAGTGGCTCCAAATCTTAAAATGTTCTTGATGAAATATTTTATAATTATGCCAAATTTGGTGTTTTCTTCACAAAACGTACAATTATTTTGCTATGCCGCTGTACTATTAGTATAGAAATTAAGAATAAGATGCTATTGTGTTTCACACAGATCATAGGTTCGGTGCCGAAGGCCTGGTGGCAAAAGTGCTTGCAGAGTGCAGAGGGGGAGCACCATTGCAGCATGGCAGAAGGTGGACCAGTCAACCACACCAGGTTGGTTTTACATACTGTGTTATTACATACTATGTTAGAGAATGCACATGGTGGATCAGACCACCACAGCAGAAGTGTTTTACAGACTGTTTTCATACATTCTATGTTTAGTATATGTGTTATTACCTTCAATGTTACAGCATGGCAGATGGTGGAGAACCACGCCAGACGGGTTTTACAGACAACAGCAGGATATCATCATCAGGACGACGACCAGAGATTCGACAAACTTGTGATGTCCATATTATTTATGATAGAGATCATGTTGGTGCTGATAATCCAGTACAGCTAGTGAGAGCGCTAGAGGACGAGCTAAAGAAACAAGACTATGAATACACTGACTGTGGCAGCGACTGCCTGCCTGGAATACCGATAATACAACAACAAGTAGATCACATAACTCAGGCTGATTTCGTCGTCTGTTTCATCTCCCTTTGTCAACAAGCAGAACATGTGTCTGCAAGACTTCTCGACCATGTGAAGAAGGCAATGGGAATAAAACTTCAATCAGGACTGATCGATAGGGTAATGCCAGTATTTTGTAATGTGAGTGAAGAACAGGCCAGAGAGATACGTGACGCTGACTTACCTGAGATGATGGTGGTGGGACATATAATAGCCAGACACAGCAATTTGACGTTTACAAAGCAGGTGTTGGATGTCTTGGCATTGACTCCATCAAGTAAGATACAAATTATATAACGATGTTGACATAAATACGTATGCATGCAATAATGTAAGCCCAAGCAAAAGTTGTGATAGGGAAATATTTTAACTTGCTATTTTTCTAGAATAGGTAATGTTTTTGAGTAGTGTGATTTGCTGCTGAAAACACACAAGTAGTCATCTATATTTTCCCCAAGCCTGAAAGTAAAATAATTATTACCATTAGTTTTTAGTGAGATGAGTTCGTAACCCTGATACTGCATCATCATTGTCATGCGTGACATATACTTGATAATATCTAGTGAACCTTTGTTAAATTAATAAAGCACAATGCATGAAATTTATTATGGTCCTACCCGGCTACTAGATCATGATGTAACATGAACCTGTTTGGCAGGAAACCTTAGGATATATGTTGAGCTAATGTTGGCTTAATGTTGAGTCAGCCTCGCACATGTTTAACCAACTTTGAACCAGCAATCTTTGAGTAGCTCTTGATAAATATTTACAAACATTTACAACAATTACAACATGACTGATGTAAAGCAAACTAATTTATCAAATCACTAAAACCAACAAAAACACGTGGCAAAATTTTCCGGTCCTTATACCTTAAAGCTGAAATATTTTTATATAAACCATGGGGACCAAAGGATTTTTTTTCAATTTGAAGTCATATTTTTCTTTCCGCTTTATTCAAATAACTATTCTATGGGTGTACGGCCATTATGAATGTTTTACTCTTTCAGTGCGGGGATCGACTTTAGACATCAGAATCTGACGTCCACAGACGTCAGATTCTGACGTCTAAAATCGATCCTCGCCCTGTAAGGATTAAAGTGACATGGACAGGGAATCATTCTCCACTGTTTCGTGGTGTCTGAGATGTGTCAATATTGCAACTCCCAGCTTTGGAATGGTCTGTCGGGGAAATAAAGACAATCTGAATCCCGACAGTTATTTCGACAAATTGTAAATGTTCCTGTCGACGCAATATAATAAGGACGATTTGCCTTGTTTATGCCTGGGAACACCTAATATTTAGGGGTGAAAGAAGTGGGAATATATGTTTATGCTTTTTTCGTTGATTTTTACAGAACATGGTCTGATAAAAGTCTACAAAGAGATCTTACCCAAGAAATGCTGTCCTCTGTTCAGATCGGACCAGACTCGCTTTGTTTCTCAAGAGCTGTTTGAAATATATCTACCACCCAAGTATGTGGTGCATGAATACCGGGAAGGTTGTATAGTAAATTCACATTTTTCAAGCCTCACCTCTATTTTAGACGTCATCGAGCAAGCTGAGCGAGGTAAGAGGATTATTGTGAGTGCGGAAGCTGGTCTCGGGAAATCAGCTTTTTCTTCAGATTCTACCAGATTATGGTGTGACGGTAAAGCCCTTGACAAATACAAGCTGTTATACCTCTTATTACCTAGGTATATACATAGACACCCTGAGCCAATAGAGAGGATCATCTGTACAGACCTTGAGCTTCATACTGCATCAGCAGAAGCAGGGGTGAGAAGAGCCATAAAGTCGGACGCTAGCAACATGGCATTCATTATTGATGGTTACGATGAGGTGATGGAGAGAGACCAACGCGTCACGAACCTTAATAAAGTCATCTCTGGTGAAGTGGCTAAAGATGCAATGGTGGTGATCACCACGAGGCCCCACTGCGTAGATCTCCTAGATCATCTGTGTAACAGGAGCTACATACTGGTGAAGTTACAAGGCCTGACAAAAGCAGATTCCGAAAAATATATACAGCGCATGTGTGCCACAGAAATTGGCAATGAAGACAAGAAAAGAGCTCAACGGATACTGTCACAGATTCCAGAGGAAGCAAGACATGTTCCTCTATTACTGAAAATGGCTGTGATTATTTATATGCAAAATAGACAAAACCCTGTGAATGCTATAAGAACAGTGAGTTCTGTCATCGGACGAGTCATTGCCACGTTTCTTTCGCTACAAGTGGAGAAAGATGAAGCTCGTGATACACTACCCCTATATGAGTCTCCACTCGACTTACAAAATCAACATACAATACTGAAGTTCGCTGAGATGTCTTTTGAATCTATCAAAAACAAAGAGCTTGAATTTACATCTGAAACTCTGCAACGTTTTCAGTTTCACCAAAGTAAAGCCCTGAGTCAGCTCGGATTTCTGGAGGTCACCAATGATGCTGATGGAAATGTGCAGACAGCAAGATGTCTGCATAACCAAATCCTAGAATACTGTGCAGCAATTCATGTGGCAAAAAACTTGTCTGAACTAGAACACCTCATCAACACAAAACATAGTGCAGAACGCGATCCAGACATGATGCTAGAAACCAATATATTATCGGACAGACTTGCATTTTGGCAGGACACTATGATATTTGCTGTAGAAATAAACCATGAAATACTCGCTAATATTTCCGGGAGTAACGTTAGTTTTTCATTAAGAGTGTCAGGCGAAGATGAGAATGATCAGCATCAATGTCTGGAGCTGAGTTATGAGGCTCGATTAATACACGAGACAGAATCCACGGAGGCAAGGGAACAGTTCTGCAAAGCTCTGATGGAAGCTCCACTCGAATATGCAAGAACGGTAGAGGTAATTCGTCTACATAATGTATACTATTGTTTAATACAATTATACTAAAAATAAACCGCCTTCATACATTAATAATTATGTTATCGTCGTCGTTGTCGCTGATGCTGCTGATGCTGCTGCAGCTTGTGGTGCTATTATTATAATTCATCAACATAATGTTGTTGTTGTTGTTGTTGTTGTTTAGACATGTACACCAACACTGTCCTCGGCTAATACATTACTGGAATCACTTGGAACCCAGCGATACATCCAACTTCTACGGAAAGTGTATGGCGAATACCTTGTTGTTGATGAGAACAATGAAGAGAGGGGTCAGCTCAGGGGAATAGATGGGAAGAGGACCCTTACAGGATCCATGCCTCTGCTCACCTGCCTTTCTTTCTTATCTCTCAGCGCTACATCCCATCTGGTGGTGATAAACGCTGACTTGAAAATCCTCAACGACATTAAAAAGGTATGTACCATTGTATATATGCTGCTCTGGGTGTTGGTGCATAAAATACGGTTTGCAAAATATGCGTACAGCTGATGCATTCTAAGTTAATAATAAATTTAAAGAGAAATGACAACATACATAGTTATGTTTCAGTAGTAAATTAATTATAGGTTGAACATTAACAAAATGATGACTCCCAACAAACTATATAATATTGCCATACCTACATATACATCTGAGATCAGTTTGCTCTGAAATATGACTTGTAAAATGCTCATACATATAGTCATCTATACATCTATAGTCTTACATCTACGCTATTGTTTACATAACCACTAAATGATTGGTTCAGCAGTAAATGTGACTCTACACACAGTGGACCCCCAATGTGGTGCCTGTTAAAACGATGCTGAACACATTACATTCTAATGCGGCACATGCTCAAACCCGAATATTTTATTTCAGTCTATTTACAGAAGTAAAAAAGTAAAAAAAGTGTAATCATTTTCAAAGCTAATATTATATTTTATGGTAGCAACTTGATATTACAATGGCAAAAACAATATGGTGTTCTGATTTGTACAGGCCTACACCAGCTTCGGAACAGGGCCTACTTCTGCTACTAGTTGCACACATGTCGATAATTTTGCCTCTCTTGCCATTATTCATTCATGATGGTGCACGTGGGTCCTGGAAATTATAGATTCTTCCCACTTCACTTTTTACCCATTTTTTAGCCTCAATATTCACGTTTATAGGGGAAAATTGATATAAATATAGATAAAAATAGATATAATTTTTTAGATTAGTTTTTTACACTAGTTATAAACTGAAATCCTCGATGTTCGGACCCTAAGAACAGGCGATTCGCCGTTCGTAGGATGCGTTTTTTAACCCGTGTGCATCCTCATTCATCTCCAGATAGACCCTATAATTATGCTTATTAAGATTATTGCCAAGTAAATAGGCTAATAACCTGATCAAAATATTATCCTAATAGGCGTGATTTCTAGGGATTCAGGACCATTCGTTTAGATACTAATCTCATGTAGAATTTTAGTGATGAAATATAACGTTATTATTATCACAGAATATTAGATCATCTTTTTTATAGTGACAATATTTTAGCCCAATGAAGTCCTTAAAAATGTGACAAAAAATCGGATTTCAGCTGACACTGCTTCAATTATCGGTCTCTCCATAGCTGTATATATTATGTTATAATATATTATGTCATTTGGCTCATATTGAGCTGTATTTATAGATTATACCATGGCTAAAGTTGTATCGTCCTGCATATCAGCCCGATATGTATTCTCCAGAGGGTGATGGGTATTGTACATATCGCCCGAAGACCGCTGGTCTAGGGCGATAAGTTGCGGTCTTCGGGCGATATGTACAAGACACATCACGCTAGGGAGAATACAATTAGGGAGGGCTGATGTGAACGAAGATACAACTTTAGCCACGGTATATGTACATTATTTGGCTCACATTGAAGTATATATGTTATCACATATATCTGTATTTGTCTCCGCGTATATTTGTAGCAGGCTGTGACAGATGGTGTACATCACCTTGAGCTGGACATGGGCGTCACATTCAACTTAGAGCAGCTCACCACCCTGATCAGCGCCGTGGCACCATCCGCTGGACTGGACATACTGACCCTACACGCGTGCCCACTAGAGCTAGAGGAGGGCACTGAAGAGCCAACATACACTCATAAAGTGAGAAAGGTGGTGTTTAAGCGGAGTTACATGAGCATACCTGAGATCACCATCCTGGCGCGCCACCTGGACGTGGACCACATAAAGATGGAAGACGTGACACTAACAGACAAGGTGAGAATGTGTAGGATGATGGCATTGTCATTTAAATATAATATCATTTCGATATTTAAGATTTTAGGATAATTATTGTCATTGATGCATATCTAGTTATCTGCAAGAAATTAATATTCTTTTGAACTCATACGAACATTATATCAAAAAACCTTGCCTCCGCAGGGGCGACATCAAGTAAAAAGTGCAGTAAAACTAGAAGTTATACACAAATATGATCATGAAGTAGCATCGAGGAATTCTAATGAGTCCTCATGTAAGAAATATTTATCAAGTTTATATTCAAAGGTAGACTACATATTGTACAACATATGCCTAAATAAGCAGATATATAATTCCATGTTGATATCGCCGCACTTTTAATGAACTGTTCAGTTGGTTTGAGAGTTTCCAGCCAGAGATTGATTATGAACCCATATATATGCCTACTCTTGATAATTAGGAACATCACAACCTTCTCAAAAATGTTGCTAAATATAATGTTATGGTTTCGTTGTCATGTTTTGGATAAGCCAAACATAGACACTTCAAGCCGATATATTTTATGAATATTCAACAAATTTAAAGCATGGGCGATTGTTTGGGTATGGGATAAATATGAGGCTGGTTTAAGGATCGTAAGAACCCGTTTCTGAACTTGACTTTAAGTACATATTTAATATATTTGTTACTAGCCCCACCCTTGTACATCAATGTATATTTTGAGGTGAAAAATGATCACCACAGATTGATTATATAGGATATTATATATTGCTAACCATTAACTTGATTAGTGAAAGAAGTTATTTATTTTACCAATTTGAAAGTATGTCTCAATAACGCAATTCACAATTTTAAAAGCTTAAAAGTATCTAAATTTGAATCAAATATGTACCAATCTTTAAAAAAAGACATTCATTTCTACTTCTATTTTTTTTTATTTTAAGGACTAGAATGACTATAGACGTTATTAGCACTTATATTTGTAGCAGGAAGTGAAGAGATATAAGTTCTGGAATCTCTACCTTAGTCTCAGATGTGATGCGTTCTTTGACCTGTTCATGGGGCTGTCCTCATCACCAGATGAAAGGCAGTTAGCCAGACCAGTCGCCACAGAATGCGGCTGGGTGAGAGCAGGGACGATGGGTGTTAATTACTTCACTGTGTCCCAGGTGATACGGCTGATATCTGTAATAAAGATGGATACATTGAATATAGGTGGCACACTGGAAGACGACAGGGGTCAGCATTGGCTGCCCGATGACGTCACTCAGGTCAGTTCAATTCACATTTACAAAGAGCAGTCTGATATTTTGGTCGCCATTTAGAGATTATCTTATATTATTAACATTTTATCCCCCGCCGTAGGGGAAGGGGGATTTTGGTCGCGCCAGGATTCTGTCCAGCTTCCGGCGTCACGTTTTCTTGTGGGCGCAAAAACTCAAAAACTACTGGTCAATTGTTTTTGAAATTTTAACATGATACTCCTAGCAACATGGGGATGTGCAAGTGATTTTTTAGGGATGCTACCAAAATTCAAAATAGCCGCCAGAGGTCAACTCTAAAATTTTTTGTGGACGCAAAAACTTTAAGTTGGAAATTATTAAATTTTACTATCACATTCCCAACAATATGGAGATGTGCAAGTGATTTTTTTACGGTTTAACTGAAACTCAAAATGGCCGCCACAGATCAACTTTAATTTTTTCAGGGACGCAAAATTAAAAAAATTGTTTGGTATTTTTTTTTTAATTTTAATATCACATTCCTAGAAACATGGGGATGTGCAAGTGATTTTTTAAAGATGCCACCAAAATTCAAAATGACCGCCAGAGGTCAACACCAAATTTTTTGGGTGCAAAATCTCCAAAACTTTGAGTCGGAAATTATTCCCAACGATATGGAGATGTGCAAGTGATTTTTTTAAGGTTTTACTGAAATTCAAAATGGCCGCCATGGATAAACGTCATATTTTTGTGTGGGCGCAAAAACTGAAATTAGTAATAATTCACATTGTACAATCACCTTACCCACCATCTGGAAATATGCATGTGATTTTTTAGAAATTTAAAACTGCCACCACAAATCGATTTTTTAAATATCTGTGACTGCAAAAAATCTAAATTAATTTATGGAGGGGGATGATATAGGACTTCATGCCTGTGGTGCAATATATCTAGATATATTACTGTTATACTGTCCTATGTCTATGTGTATATATGTAGACTTTTTAGTTATGGAATACATACACCTTTTGTAATGGTGACATTAATTATATTACATATATACCTAGCTTACAGCTGGTTTACTCGGGCCTATGTATATAACCTGCATTTACTTATTAGGCTATGTACAAGTTTGTATTTCATTTTACAATTGATATTTTCACAAAAATATTACTACTGAAAGCTAAAAATAAGCCACCATGTTTATACTCGGGGAATTTGCATTGTTACCAATTGTGTTACTTAAATTATGGTAAATGTTCGTAATATTGTGTCTAGTGGCATAACATTTTACTTTGAAACTATATTTGATATTATTTTGTATATATATATTTTAATTTCAATTCAGAAAGTTCATATGAACAAAAAATAATTCGTCATTATTATCAAGGAAATTAAGATTAAAAAATGTTTAAAAAAAATTTTATTCAAGAAAACTTATGCCAACTATTATATATCTAGTTGAATAATGAAATCAATCTTGGATTTCAAAGTAAAATAAAGGTCTAGAATTAATTCTAAACTAAAATGATTTTCGGACCGAAATCACCGAGAAAAGATATATTATCTATTCCTGTGACGAAACCATGATCACATAAGGTTTATTTATATTTTTGAAGCCATTTTAAATTGTGTTCTATTGTCGCTCTATGAGTGTACCACTTTTAACAATGTCTCCTCCTCCTCCACTCTGGACATAGGCTGGCCAGTAGTGTACTTTGGTTTATCCAAGCATAATGCATATGGTTAGTCTGGGGAGTACCCAACCAAGGATCGCAGCAGAGCTGAACAATGTGCCTGTAGATGACATTGTTGTTTACCATATCACAAAAAGTCAGCCTGACTGTCCTTGTTGTTGAAAAAAAACATTTTGAAACAATATTTTACTTACTGTTGACAACACACTAGCAAAGATCTAAATCTAAATCTATGTAACATTTGAGTTGATGACATTTTGACCCAGACATGTGTAACTGTATGTAGATCGTCCATATACTCAGATCTAAACATTAAACATCATATCTTTTAGTGCTAGCTGCGTGTGTAATGGCTTATTTTCGAGGGAAACCCATTGCAAACATCATTCATGGGGTTATTTTTTTATCTCGACATTAAAATGACCGCCAATTAACAAAAATGTCAATCTTCTAATCCCCTCAGTAATACTTTATTTTGTAATAAATTAAACCAAAAATTCATCGTATTCCGCTTAGTATTAGGATATCGGTATTGGTATGTCTGAACAATGTGGATTATAACAGGTTGGTCATGGTGTAAATAATCTGACTGTCGTCTGCCCTGTGAATGTGTCATCTCTTATTTACCTGTACTGCTGGATGGGACATTTGAAGACATTGACTCTGATGCATTTCTGTGAACTCATAGATGACACTAGTCAATCAACATCATCTGATTACACATACCCGGTGAGTGACCCATGCATGATTATGTTTACCAGCTTAAATAATATCATAAAATAAATATAAAGGATAAAAATGTGCATAGAAACCTGGTAGATTTAAACAATTACTAAGTAAAAGTTGTGGCAAAAGCTGCGCTACCATATTTTACCCATACCATTATATACTGGCATGGCATTACATCATCGCAATGTGTGTTATAACAGGTCGGTCAGAGTGTAGATAAGCTGGATGTGCACTGCCCCCTAAGAATATCAGCACTTATCACCCTGTGCAGTGGTATAGGAGGTGTGAATAAGCTGCACTTGAGGTCGGACATACAGGACACTCATGAGTCATCATCAGCATCACTATCTACTCATATATGTCCTGTTAGTGATTTTGTTTTATTAACAAAGTCAAACTACTGTCATAAAATTTAAGGGATTATCCCAGCACCTAAGACTTTTGTTATTAACATTAGACAACTTAACTAATGTCATAAAATATAAGGGACTAGCTCACCACCTAGTGAATTGTTATTAACACTAAAAACTTAACTGATGTCATAAAATTTAAAGGGTTAGTCCAGCACCTGGTCTTAGTCATAGTTGTTATATTTGCAAACCTTGACGAGTGATTCAACAGTCATTAAATTTTAAATTTAATTAAAGCAGCTCCTTGGTATAACATCAATTTTCATTTTTACTTTTGTAGTGAAGAAGTTTATCCTCCAGATAAATATTTTATTTTTTCAGTTTTTTTAGATTTTTAAAAATATTTTTCATCAACATTTGTATGAATCCGTTTAAACCCAAACAAACTTTTTTCATACCTAAACACTTGCTAAACAACGGTTGAATGTTCCTACAGCATCGGGCCACATGTTGATGCCGTCGGCCCAGCGTTGGGCAGGCAATCAGTGTTGCAGGTGTATCCCCTCATGTCCTGACTATAAGACACCAATTAGCGGTGATTGCTTTGATCTCACCGTCCAAGACGTGGGAATATGTGGTGTAAAGAGCTGTATATTGCTGACTTGTTTTGTTCACATGGCAATATACGACCTGGAAATATAACTATTTCACTCTTTTTCGGTGCTTTAAAAATATTTTTTGATTTTTTTTGTATTTTTAGTTAAGATCAGTAGGCTATATAGCTTCATATAAATTAAATTTTCAAAATTGACAAATTTCAAAATGTGGGTTAATTGAATACATTAGCTGAAGAAAAATATAATTCACTAATTGTTAGTTTACCGGGCCAGTTTAGACTTTTTGACAACCATGGCCAGTACTAGGTGGTCTAGCCTTTTTAGTTATATTCAGAATGATATGTATAGAGTTGCATTGTATATTTTAACAGGATTCTAAATTTGTATAGTTGGTATATCATCATCATTTGATGCTATTGGATAGTTGCTATCACGTTCTTATATTTACACCATCATATACTCACATTACAGCCTAGACTATATCCCCTTGAAAGCATACCTGGATAAATTCTGGGTGCTCCCGAAATCTTACCTTGGGTAAATCCTAGATTATACCCAAGGTGGATAATGGGGGCTTCAGAATTTAGCCTCTCCTCTCAGAATCTACCCCTTCATCTAAGAATATGCCTATTTTCTATTAAGATGTACTGTATGTGTGCTACCCCCTTTATACCATTTATACCAGTATATCAAAAAACAGGTTGGTCATGGCGTAGATGAGCTGATTGTGGAACGCCGCTTATGTGTGTTGTCACTTGCCACCCTGTGTCGAGGGCTAGGACATGTAAAGAAGCTGGATATGAGCTATGGAAATGAACTGGTGAATGACAATCCCCCGACATCATCATCTGAGCCTATACACTCAGTGAGTGACTCATCTTATCAACATTTAACAACATTGATTCACAAATTATTTTTTCAATATAGGCTAATTATGTACTGAAAATGACAACGTCTAAAATTTAACATTATATATTATAACATTTACAAAAACAAGATTTATTTACTAGGAGACTATAGACATGGAGCTTAATTTCAAACGACTAGAAGATCACGTTAATGGCGGCCTTGTCGCGTTAAGTTGAAACAAGTGTATCAACGGTATTTCCACTCAGGGCCATGTGCAGCATGCTCCCTCAGTGAGTGAGACCTATCACCAGTCTTGCAAATATTTTGAAATGAAGCCTAGAAGAATATCTTTTAATCTAGTCTACCGTCAGTAGACTGATGGTCCAACTTCAAGCCAACATATTGGCTCAACATCTGTTTTCTGAACTAGAAAAAAATAGGTATCTTTTGTGGGGTGTATGGAGTTACCCTCACCATGCCGTCACCTTCACCTTGAACTTGAAAGGTGAATACACTACTGCTACAAAATTAAACAAGTGTTGGCGTTGCTAGATATATAGCAATGAGATAAAAACAATTTCTAAACAAGTGTAAGGTATTCTTGCTAACTGAGCGTCTTGATTCCTTTGATAGCAGGAGAGAAAACTGGTTGTTGTCGGTTGGCTCCTAGGAATCGGTTTGTTCTCTTAATCATGCTAAATGAGGCTGCTTTCTCAGTCGCCTACTGTCGGCCTTCCCGCAAGCCCTTGTTGCCTGGCATGCAGCCAGTGTACACTTTTCACACACGGTATGACTGTACACCAAGATCTTGAACCTGGTATCATGCCCACATGCCTTCCCCTCAAAGTGTATTCCAACAAGACTTCTATGCACAGTAAAGGAAAGACATTCTTGAAAGCGACATCGTTCAGAGCCAGATAGTCGATCCACCATCTAGCTCTGCCGTCTTTTTTTCTCACCAGCACAGGATCTGAGCCCCAGTCGGAGAGCGAAAGCCTGTCAAACATGGACTGCAGATGCTTCCTCTCTTCTTCTCACTGTATCCCCTAGCGTAATGGTTTAGCCTCACCAGCGTCAATTTTATTTTTGATCAAAACGAACAGTCCCAGATCAGTGTCACCAGTGACAAAGGTATCTAAGTATTGGTTGAGCAGAAGTGATAGTTTTGCGGACGATGCCTTATGCAGGCCTTATGCAGCTCTGGAACTTGCAACGTGGATTCCACGACTGGGTTCTGGGGCTGGACTGTGTCCTGACGACTACTAGTTCCCCAGAGGGCCCTATTATGACTGCAGCAGTCTAGATATGTCCGTGTGCTAGCCTCCCTGTCATGAAGATTCAATTTCGCATGCATGTGTTTTAGGAAATCCCAGCCTAGAATTAAATCATCCCTGATCTTGATGACAAAAACTTCCCCATTACATGTAGTTGTCCCAATCAATGAATATCTTCCCTTGAGGCCCAGGTCTTAATTACATCACCTGGGGCAGACCCACACAGTGGCTCAGCCTCCTGGTAGGGTGATTCCGGTAGGTCGGCTAGCCTGCTATTACCGATACCTGGGCTGTAGTGGGCCTATCTATAGCTGTGTCTACCATTAATTTTACCAGTTTTACCAGAACTTTCTCTCCTTTCCTACTGGGATTTAGAGTCTCTAAAAGTGTCAGAGGTCTGTCCAACTGGAAAACCCTTCTAAACTACGGGGCCAATAAAAATAGGAGCTGGGCTCTAGCCACTTCCCCAGCTCATAAACTGTTGAGTACAAACTTTTGAGTCTGGACCTGGATGGGCCGAACACGGCACTATTCTTGAACCTGTCTTGCTGAACGGTCACGCAAATTTTGCCTCCTTATTGTCTGGGCATTCCCTCTCGAAATGGCCTGTGTTATCGCAAAACAACAAGAACGGTCTCCCGGGGGAGCGACTATGCTTAGGGCTATTAACACCTCCCTGCAAACGATACTTTGCACCTCGCAGCAAACAGTATTCTCAGTCATCTTCCACCAGCCTCCTCAGAAGCTATTGCTGCCTGGCAGTCAGTGCACATTTTTCATACTGTACATCAACATGAAAGTGTGATAACAGTACTTGAGCATGGTGTCACGATCACACTAAGCTAATATTACTTTCAGAGAAAATGGAATGAATGCTAGGCTGGGTTAATTAGGCTGGGTTATTGGCTTACTATAGTCAGTTTATTTTTAAAATGACAAACTTCTCTGGTCTAGGCCTAATATTTTGTGACTGGAAATATTGGTATGGTATCAAAAAGCACAACATCATGCCTAATGCTGTATTGTCCCTTACATCTGCCCTCCATAATATAGGCCTACTTCGTCGGGTCATGGGCCTGTATCGTCCCTTGGGCCTTCCAGTCTTGGGGCGATATACAGTCAAGTGACCCTCTGGAGGGAATAACTTTAGCCATGATATAACAGCTATGATATCATCACTAAATACCATGGCACAAGTGGAGCTCCACCCCAGGTCCACATAGAAAGTCCCTATTTAAAAGTCAGCTTCATATGTCTGTTTGTGTTATTTTTCATTGTGTATTAAACATCAGATTGCAATACATTTTATTTATGAAACTATTTTACTACCTCGAAAAGCCTACCTCCCCCTTTGAAAACGTGTGGAAGTCGATTGTAGAAGTCAATGAAACATTACCTTGTTTCCCAATGAAAGATACATGGTTGTCAGAAGTGACATGCAGAGGAGTTGATTGTGAGGGACAGAATGAGTCTTCGTCTCCCATCATTATACTAGCTTGTTTTGTTACAGGTGTGCCATGTAGGGGAGCTGATTGTCAGGGACCGGGTGAGATTAGCCGCCCTAGATTCTTTACTCAAGATGATTCATGTGGACAAGCTGTGGCTTTTAAACGTCGAGAAGGTACAATTTGAAGCAGATGACGTCACATCTCTGCCAGGGATCAGCACACTGGTGAGTTACACAGCATAACATGGATCATGTTACAAGGAGACCCAGAGGGTTTCTTGTGAGGAGGAGAAGACTGACTTGAACATTATATTCTGATGTGACTGTCGGACCACACTCGCATTCTGGCCAAACTTTTTCTTTAAACTAAATTTATGTTTGTACACCTTGTAGACTGAGACAGTCACGATAAACGTTTCTCGAGTTAAAAATAGTTGTCATGTACATTGGTGTCCCATAATATTACAGTGCATAGTAGATTCTCTCCTAACGATCAGATCATCAATGCGGTCATTTTGTTCGGCCCGAATTTGTTCTCAGTCAAAACCATATCACAGGCGATCACAAAATATGCGGGCAGACCGCCAATCTGGACTAGGGTCATACTTTTGTGGCAAAATTGCAACTTCACTCTCGTCACTGCGGTTAAAATAAGTATATTCACTAAACCAGTTTGTCGTCATGGTGATTTTTCATAGGTAAAAAAAAGACATACATACAATACAAATAACTTAATTGTGGGCAAGTGGCAAGTCTCCCAATGCAAGGCTTGTAAAAATATTATTCATCTAATACACATTTCTATATTGTTTTTTTATTCCATATTACGAATGTGTGAAAATGATAACTTTGAACAGTAGATCCTATGAGAATAAAAATGCAAGCACAATTTTCAAATGGATGAAAATTACAGATCGAACTATCAATTTCAAGAGGAAACAAATCCTAGCATGTTATGACGCACAAATAATACAATGAGATAATTATTTAAACAATAAATCTTATATTTCAAGATCTTAACTGCTATCATTAGCAGTATAAGGGTTAATTACTTGCTGATAACGCGTGCCGCGACCTAAGACCCTTTATGGTTCCTCCGACCCAAGCAATAAAAGTACCACACATTGAATAATAAAAGCAAACACACATTGAAATGAAAAGGGCGGATTTTATTATCTCGCCGGAAAATAATAAAATTGGACAAGACCAGACGATTCATGTATAAATGAGTCGTCTATACAATGTCATCAATGGATATACAAAACCCAATCAAAATCAAAGGTATGTTTTGGTTACAAGTCAACTTTAACTGATAAAGTACTCTGAATATATAACATAGATGTATGAGAAAACTGACAAGAAAAAGCTGTATACTACAGAAAACTACAATATACATTACATAGAAATATACATAAAAATCGTCACCATAAAATCACTTAAAGCTAAATCCCTAAGTCTCATTTACGGTCTGCGTGCTGTAGTAGGACAATACGTAATGCTACGGTCCCACGAGGGCCAAAATGTCTGGCGATGCACTGCCGATGAAAATTACGTGTTCTGGTGGCGATGGGTGCCGATGTCAAACGTGTGGTCCCACGAGAAAACTCACACGCGATGTCTTTACGAACCTTCGGGGAACCTTCGGGGAAGCATCACGGATGCATCGCCGATTATTAGGCGATACATCGGGGAATATTCGGGGATTAATCGGCGCTACATCGGTTGACAGTTAACGATGTACTTTTAGAATCGGCGACGGTCGGTGATCCTTCGGCGATGCGTCGCCGTGTAATGGTGATGTATTGACGATATCGTGCCGATGTCTTGACGACGTCATGGCGATGGTATATGGAGCCTTGTTGAGAGCAGGGATGGGTAATAGTAGGCTAATATTGAGTAGTAGTAATAGATATATAGATGGTTAAGTAATATGTAATAGTCTATTATCTTTATATTACACTGTTCTATTTTTGTTAGATTATTGATATCAATTTCACCTATACCAGCATTCTCAGAAAAAAATATTTGATAAGAAATATTGATATTTTGTCAATTATTTATAAGGTCAAATGCATTATAATATACCACGATGATTTATATTAGTTCTCTTGACTGGGTTAATATTGCAGAGGGCGTGCCAACATTAAAACAACATCCCTCTTCTGGGAGGCGTGTCAATTGGCGGCGTTAATATGTTTGTTTATCCAGTTTAATGTGTAGAGAACAATATTTAATTACCGTTATTGGTGGTCAACGAAGCAAAATCTAAAATTTTAACGCTTAATCCCCCCAGGAGACGACAGACCAGTACCATATTCTTAGCAGTTGCACAAAAAACATCAAATGCGTATAATGTATCTCTATATAACAACATATGCACGTACTTCACACAAACAATACTGTGGCAATCCTCCATAACAACTTTAAATAGAAAACCGATTTCGTATGAAATATAATGGAGTTGGCGAATATTTCAAAAAAGCCTACATTCGATTATCCTCTTTTACTTGGCACTCAACTTAGAATGAATGCGATAAAATAGTTTTTGCAACTGTTATTGATAATGACGCATTGTGCTTACGCATAAAATTAGAATAATAAAAAAATAAATAATAATTATATCAGATTCACCTTGGAAATGAAATGAATGGGGTTTTATGCCACCTTTGTGTACATATAGGCTAAGCCGGTCCAGAAGAACCTCCTGAGGAGGATGGTGAGATGAATGAGATGACACTGTACTCCGGACACGAAATTCGAAATTCGAGCCCTGGCAGTCTGAGGTCGAGCACGCTATCTCTCTGTCACGGAGGCTCCCCATAGTATTAAAAATTCACCTTTGAGCATTAATCAAGGTCATCGAACTTAAGAAGCTCGGGGATTATTTCAGAGAGATAAAACTGATTTTGCTTATTCGATTATATATTCTTATTTTGACTTTGGGATGAGGTCATGACACAATTTATTTATAGGTTTTAGAAACTATATTGTTAATACCTGATTGCAATCACACACAGCATACCACGCTTTCACTTTCAATAGGTTATAATAGTTCTCATGTGATCATCGGTGACCTATCAGAAGGAAGATTTCTAACGCTCAGCGAAGCATCGCCGTAGCACCGCCGATGCTTTGCCGAGCAGCTAGGTAACATCTGCGATGGATCACCAAGCCATCGGCGATATTATCACATAGAATATGCATCGCCGATGTTTACACGAGCATCGCCGATGTGTCGCCGATGTGTCTGGGACATCTTTGGCCTTGGTGTACACCGCCGAATGCTCGCCGACTGCTTGGCGCTGTTCGGCGATATATCGCCGATGGCATTTGGCGTCGAAACATCGGGAGAAAATTTGAATGCATGCATTGAAATTTTATCTCGATGTCCCGATCCCTTGGCGAGGCATGGCGATTACTCGCGTACGTCTCCGATAATTCGCCAAACCACTGGTGCATGGTGGCGCGGCCCTGGCGATGCCTAAATGTGTGCATCGCGAGAGCATCGGGAGGCTTAAAAAGCCGTAGCATAACCTACGCATATGTTATAATTATACAACACAATATTCCACGTTGTACACATGTTGTAGGAAGGAGATTTTACAATTGACCTAATCGGATTGAAAGTAATTGTCAAGGTATGTTAAATTTTAAAACAAAAATTGACGTGAATACGATGTATTGTTATCGGGACGCAGAGGGTTTACAATCGTGTAAGTCTGTGCTTGCGCATTCCGCGGCCTGCGCGTCTAGCATTGTACGAACGTTGTCACACATAAATGTTGCACAAACATTGTGAAAATGGTAAACAACACGGATAGTCAGACAATAGTAAATGTTAGTGCTGTTTGTTCTAACACTTCTTTGACCTCCCATCTACAGTTCTTATTAGCATGATTAGTGAATCATTCAATAACTTACTCTCACATTTTATAATTCATAGAAATAACATCTCAAGTAGCTACACGCGTACTGGCGCTGACACCAAACAATTCTGAGTGAATGTTGGATCTCCGTCTGCGACGCTGGCCCCGCATTAACCCAGCATTGTTTCACCCTCTCACACGGCAGAGAATGAGATGTCATGGTCGCACAAAGATGAAATGGAATATATACATAAGATCAATTATATCGTTATTTTTTATACTGTATGTATCTACCATCTGATCATGTCTACTCGTAAGCATACCGATGTAACCGAGCTAACAATAATTAAGGGATACATTTTAGTTAAAAATATCAGTGCTAGCATCGGCAAAACTTCTAAACAAGCAAGATATCTTAAAATCAGTCGCAATGAAGTCGGCTCGATCTTCAAACGCAAATGCAAACCAGAGATTATGGATGCTTATTATACATTTTTGTAGTAATCTTAGTGATCAGAAAAAAGGGGTGTCCGAGTGATCCAGTTAAAGAAATGCATTAGGCTCAGCATCTCAGATCAGTTCGCTATGATGATTGTTCCTGCCCTCAATTACTTTTCGTCAGATCATGGCCTGAAAGCTATTCTGGATTGTTTGATTATTATTTGTGAATTAAGAACAAGGCTGTCATGTTACATTAAAATATGTTTGCCAGCAAACCTTGGTTAGCTGGGTTTTTGAAGCAGCCATATAATTATGACATTTATTCTGAAACTACTTTTTAATAAACCATAATCATTAGCATTTTAAAATGTACATATAATCTAAGATAAGATAAGATAAAAACTACGAAAAAAATATATATCCACAATCCTAACATTTCAGAAAAATAAAATAGAAAATAATTATAGTTTTTGTTTATTTGATAACCTGCATCATAGAATGAGTGTTATACCGAAATAACTGTGCAGTTTTGGGGATAACGTGACATTTGTTGCTCGATCACTAATGCGGTCAGACCGCTACTACGGTCAAATAATTCTGGCCCGTACTTGACCTCATTGGCGTTAGTCTATTGTGTTGTCAAATAATCACTGTTAAAATTATTATTAATACAAACGCAATATTGATTGAAAATTTCACCTTCCAAATTTAAAAGTCGTTTTGTACAGTTTAACACTTACATTTTCGTGAACAGTACATGACATATTTGTGTTTTCATTAATATTTGTGTTTTGACGAATCGGTGCTGGCTCGTGTACATACTTGCGGTTTCGTGTTAAAGGTACTGCAGCATTTTCATGGAGCTAGTGCTTTATTTGGACACATAAATGCACCTGATGTGAGGCGAGTTGAGGTGTATGAACCGGAGTATCCAGGTCTGCACACGGAAATCCGGCATGCCTGTCCTCACGCCAACGTGCTTCCCTCTACAGCTGGGATGTCCAACGTTCGCTTGGTGGGAGTGATATGATATGTCACACTATACATAACATCAAACATTTTGTAGTCATTAAATCTGGCTCATATTTGAATTGGACACAAACATTCATAAAGATTAATTAGACATCAATCTATATGACAGTTAAACACTCCTAGAACCCAGTGAAGAAAAAATTTCTATTTTTGTAAACTGGATAATGATGATATCTCAAATAAAAGTTCAAAATGTCTTTTAATTTTATTCGCAATATATCATGCGGTAGGCCTATAATTATAGTATATATAATCCTCACTTATCTGCTACACACTTTTAATCTCAGGGAAGTATATTTCATTTGGAGTATAGATTTGTAATCACGTCCTCATTTATAGCATGAGAAATATTTCTTGGTAAAACTTATCAATTTTCAGACCATGTTTTATAAAGAATATTATGTCCTAAATGTCACTCTGAATGTAATTTGTCTTGGTAGATTGATCATGTTGATGGTTGACCCGCTGCATAAGCTAGTTGTAAGGAACACATGGTCTACAATGGTGTGACGTGCTGTTATCTGCCATTATATACATGATGAACTGAGAAGCATGGCGCTGGAATGGCGTGAAGAGTGTTACGCTTATAGCATTAACACTTTACATATGCTTATAGCATTAGCATTGGACATTAACGTTGGGCTAGAATGGTGAAGCTGGATTGTTGACATGTTGGGCTACAACTACAATACGAGACATTTTGCAACTACAATGAGCACATCATGGGCTTCACTGTATACATTATGAGATGTTGCGCTAGAATGTTGAGACATTGGGCTAAAATAGTTTCTCAATATGATGCTAGAATTCTGAAATGTGGTGCTTTAATGACAACACAAAAAAAACAGATACCTATGGCACTGAAGCATGATGTTACGATGCGAACTATGAGATTTGACAGAATATAGAACTGTGGGATTATTAAAGGTCAAAGTACAAACAAAACAACATCTCAAAAATAGACAACAATGTAATAATTTTATTATGTGTGTGATATTTTATAAGCGAAAATATTAGATAGAATAATGTCAACTAGCTCATTTAGTCCAGATAACTTTAGTGTCGATTATATGTTTTGAGTGTATAGTTATGTTGCCCTTGTGCTGTTAGACCGTTGTATGGTTTCAAACCAAAGTAAATTACACTGACATTGGAAAACAATGGGTTGTGGTAGAGGCTGAGGAAATCAAAACATTCAACTTGGAGACGTCTATTTTTTTTAAATAGAAATATTTGTCATTTCATTTGAAGCTGGAGAATGCGTTGACAATTCCAGTTTCAAATGAATGAGAAAATAGAAGCAAACAATGCAGCAACACAACAGCTAACCCTTGTGACGCTGAAATATTTATATATAAGCCAACAGACCAAAGGGTTTGTCTCAATTCGAGTACTATGAGCACCTATATATCTTATCGGTCTGCAGTCATTATAAATAGTTACTCTTTCAGTTCGGGGATCGACATTAGATGTCAGCAGGCCTATTTACACGGAGTCGTTTAAATACACTTAACATGTCTGATTAAAGGTTATTTCTGTTTCGAAAATCGAGCTCGTTCTTGTTTAACATTGTCATTCATTTCCAGTGACTGGTAATCGAGACATTGTCATAACAATGTAAATACAACTTTCAATTGTAAATAAAACAAATTAAATTAATTGTGATGTTTTATCCTGGTAAGATTAGGCTACATTTAACACCAATATGCCATGTTGACCTCGCGCTCTATACATTATTTAGAATTAACCTTTTCAAGCCTGAATTTACTATCGTCATCTTCATCCACTACAAGCCGCGAATTGCTGTCGCAATTCTCGACCTGTAATGCATGAAGATGATTTGATAGGGTTTAAAAATTAAACAAAATTACCATGTATTTGTAAACCAGTTGCATGGAAATGTTCGTTCTAAAACACTTCATTGTAGGAAAATTAGGTCTGTTTTCAGGGATGTAAAATGATGCTTCAATGCATCGTGAGGGCTTAAAGGGTTAAAGAACAAATTAATAACACGCCGCGTGGAACTTGAATACAACACTTCCCTGTGGCTGGAAATGAATGAGTGGTGAACTAAAACAGACGTACCAACCTTTCTTTTCCCAAGTTCGCAATAATGCGAATATGCGAGGGTCTATTTGAAATATTACATAACAGTGCTTTAAAAGTAAACTTTGATTCGAAGAGTACGTTTTTTGTGGGGAACTTGGGCAAAGTAGATTTAAGGAAAGATTGTGAAATAAGTTGAGTATTGTTGTGATTCTCGCTATCAGTCTAGCTATTAATGGATGTAATATTATCGATAGATGTAATTAGGTCAAATTAATTGAGTATGGCACATAATCTAGCTATTGATAGTGCGGGGATTGACTTTAGGCGTCAGAATCTGACGTCTAAAGTCTATCCCCGCAGATGTTAGAATATGAAATAAATTTAGTATTTTGAAAAATCTAGCTGATGACAGATGTAAGATTGTGAAATAATTGAGTATTGTGGGGAGTCTAGCCATAATAGATGCAAAATTGTGAAATAATTTGAGTATTGTGGTAAATCTAGCCATAACAGACGCAAGATTGTGAAATAAATAGATTATTGTGACAAATCTAGCTATTCTGCCGTGCAATGCCAGAAGACATACTTCATCTGCTTACTCTACAAGTGAGCAGAGCAGAGCAGTATATTGATAGATGTAAGATTGTGACATAAATTGAGTATTTTGAAGAGTCTAGCTACTCATAGATGTAAGATTTTAAAATAAATAAAAGTAGTATAAGTGGAGATCATATCTATTGATGATACTGATAATAAAATTTTTATTATCGAGTCCACAGTGTACAGATATATGCAAGCACGTGTACCATAATTATGTAAAATCAATTGAACATTAAAAACAAACATGCACCATAGCCATAGCCGTCCGACATGGGGCCCTCACATATAAATATAGAAAAGAACTATACATCGATATGTGGATATTGACAACTATATACAAAACTATTTTGCGTATTACATATATATACATGCACACCCATTTCAATTTACGATAACCTATGGGCCACTTGTACACATTGTTTATATAATTGATAAAAAATAAACTACCGGTATTTTAATTATTGTATTTATTATTATTATTAGTATGATATCACATAAGGAAATGATAGATATAAGACTGTGAAATAAATGATGTGCGTTGACCTACATGTCTTGGCTTGACACTTCAGCAATAATGCATTCTTAAGCAGTACTATAAGCCTATATCAGCAAACTGTAGGCTTAATACGAATTATTTTGATGTATGTCAACGCCAACGTCTTTTGTGTTAAGTTATGACAACGTAAATGTAAAGAGACGTAGGCCTATGTTAACACCATAGAAGCGACAAGCAATGTTGCATTTATAGGAATTCAAGCAATAGATGTATGTAAGATTGTGAAATAAAATGAGTACTCATTGCTGTCGGTCTTCCACATTTTCTTCTATTTAAAGCGACACTATCAGGCCAAAATCATCAATTTTATTTTGGCTCCTTCATATATTCCTAATTTTTCAAAATGTCTATAGACTAGGATATGGGTTGCACTTTTACCAATACCAGTTTGAAGAGAACTGAGAATAAGATTTAATGTTATTCCTGTATTTCTTATTTTGGACATCGATGTATACAATTAATTATCATTCCTATCTCTTTTAGAAACGTAGGGTTATAGTCACCATATCGTAACGTTATAAATAAACATCACAGTATTATCACTAATCAGACATGCATTGTTAGGTATACGAAGGCTGTGTATCTCGAAATGACTTGGCATTATTTAATAGCCCATGTCATAGTAATAGGCCTACCAGTGCGCAAGTTGAAGAAGGCACTTCCCAATGAGGTATTTACCAATATAGCAAAAATCACATTTCTGGGATAGCTCCAAAGAGAACGTCAACCTGAAAAACTCGTAATAACCGTACGTAACTTGGAACTTAGCATTTTCAATATTTCAATATTCATCAAAATCCCTTTGTGCAACATCAACATCCATTTCTGCTTTGTGCAAATCTGTTTGTGCTGCATCAACATGCGTTTGTGCTTATTTAACATTCGTTTTTGCATTATTAACATCTCTTTTTGCTTTGTGGAAGTCTGTTTTTGATACATCAACATGCCACTGTGCTTTTTTTTGTATTGTGCCAGTTGTTTTTTGCAATAAGAATATAGAAACCTGCGAAATAGTTTTCTGAGTTATTTTTGACATTTTAATTTTATAAAAGTTTGCATGCTCAACAAGCACAATCCAATCTTCAAAGTCCAATCTTCACAATCCAATGTTCACAATTCAATGTTCACAAATCACTTTTCTTCACTTACTGACACCTCCCTCCAGCCAGCGACCTGTGTCATCCTAAATAATCGACCTTGGGGATGATAAAGTTTATGGCATGCAGAACCTGAGAGAACCTATTTATTGCGGAGGCCCTTTGTGATACATGTTATTGCTTGTCAAACTATTATAAATGTAAAAAAAAGTCGCAGGTTTCCATATACACATTGGAAAAAGCAACTGGCACAATACAAAAAAACAAAGCACAAGGGCATGTAGATGTAGCAAAAACGGACTTGCACAAAGCAGACATGGATTTTAATATTGCACAAAGGAATGTTCATGTTGCACAAATGGATAAGCATACAGCATAATGACAATTCAAGTAGCATAGTGGCCCACATAATGGCTGATAGCAAGATCAACATGCATATCAGAATGGTAATAGATAGAAAGATAGATAGATGTTTTATTGACACGATTTCAAGTCATTACTGACTTTTTTGTCATAATAATATATATATATATATACAATATGTACAGCAGGGTGAGCATGGTTTAGTTCTGTGAATCACATATCGACATGGTATGTACACTTTCATTCCGGCTTGCCATTTACACAAGCTTATCATGACTCATGACTACTTAAAATAATGTTAGACATCATACAGTATTATCATGGTGTGCACATGGGGCATATTTGTTTCCCGCACCAAAACCAGTGATAAAATAGCTATTATTAGTTATTCTAAATGGCAGCCAAAAAAACACTTTGGAAATTATGGCCCTTTTTTCCTTCCATACCACATAACCCCTAATGTGGATGCTGATTCGTC
>OZ024908.1:85288324-85307325 GCA_964017125.1 Flabesymbios commensalis | reverse complement strand
TGTATAATGAAGTAAAATATGATTTTCGTTGAAATTGTGTAGGCCTAATCAAAAAGATATCTCATAATATTTTCTTTTTTTTTAATTGTTTATTTTTTCCGATCAAACACACAACATACACAATCTATACAGACATCATGACACATATAACTTTACAATACCACTAACATTCAATATAATTTAAATCTAAATCAGGCTTTTCCATTTATCAATAAATTTGTTTATGGTGTTATTTTCTCTGGAAATATTTTCTTCAATGTTTAATGTATTGTACACTTTCGATACGAACAGTTGAACAGATGGCATGCGATTGTTGCACCTTGCTGCATACATACAATATTTAGCTAATATTAAAATATGATTCTGAAGATCCGTAAAATTAGAATTACCAACAAATATACAATCTTTTCCTATGCTCATAATTTCACCCGTTTTGGTGAACCACTACTTCTCAACTTGACACCAAAAATCAGCAGCGTAGCGGCAGCTCCAAAATAGATGTAATAATGATTCACATTCAATACCAAAATGTACAGGCATCAGTCTCCGAGAGCTCAAATCGCATTAACCAATAATTCCTAATCAATATATCGTATAATAATTTGAATTGAAATTCTTGTAATTTGGTATCCCTTAAAATAGTAAAGTGGCGTAGAAAAACTTTCTTTGGTGAATTTGATTTTATAGACAAAGAATTAAAAATTTTCGGTGTTACTTCTCCAATATTATACATACACGAAACCAAACATTGATATAAAAATTTTGTTGTTGAATGTAAAAACATTATGGTAGAAGTACCATGATTTATACATAAATCTATAGAGGTGAATACATTTTCATTCAGAGTTAGTTTGCGGTTCCATTCCATCCTTTTTTAATACTGATATTTTATTGACCAACGCATGCCATATGATATACTCTCTTGGCTTTGTGCCTCTTTCTTGCCAGATTTTAAAAGGAATCAAGTCGCCTTTTTTCAAAAAAAGATCGGAACGGAAACGCAAACCATACTTGAATAAGCCTGGGCTCATAACATTGATAGTTGAGGTTGTTATATTTTTATTGTACCAAATACACTGCTCACTCAGTGGCTTATTATCTGCACCGTTGACACTTATCCAGGCTTTAACAAGGTCCTGGTAAAAGGTTGTAGCTTAGTTATATCAACATTTGCTTCAGCAAAATTACAGTGGAGTAATACATCAAAGTCAACACCTAACTAAAGTTTTTTCCATAAACTGGGCTCTGAATTACAATAATGTTTCAGCCATTGGAGGTAAGCATTATAAGTTTTAAATCAGGTGCACTCAAACCTCTGTTAAACCTTGGCTGGCACAGTATAGACTTCTTAATTTTAGCTTTTTTCCCATTCCATTAAAAGGAGAACATAATGTCATTAATTTCCTTGATATATTTTTCAGGTATATGTAATGGTGATAGAGCATATTGAAACTGTGAAATTATAAAAGTTTTTAGTACCACAATTATTTTCCAATTGTTAATCAATGATCTAATTGTATTAATTCTTTCTTTAAGATTCAAATCAATTGCCAGATCCATGTCATTTGATATAAACACTCCTAATATTTTAATGGCTTGCTTATGGCATGATACACCAATGGCGTTTAATTCACAGCTTTGATTTTCTCCTATCCAATTTTCTCCTATCTCATAATATGAAAAATAATAGCTTTACTAGAAATAGTAGATCTCTATAGTTTTAATTAAATATAATTCCTGGGACTTAGACTTAACAGTGCACAAGTAGCTATATGCCTATGTCGATGACATAAACACAGACAGCCAAAACATACTGCTCCCACAGTCAAACCATTAGGACCTAAAGGACCATATGCACGGCCAGGCGCGCCTACAGGCATAGGCCTACGCAAAGTACGCAAGTGTGTATCTCTGAATTATCAAACATGTCATTTTAGAAACCGTTAGGCTTGTATAACTTCCCTGTCATGACGGCAAAGAAAACATCGGTTGCGGGTGCAATGGCTGCTAACATTAGTCGTATATGTGTAAAGATCACAGACACAATGGCACTAGGGTAACCAGTAGCTTCTCGCTGTCATGCTAGACATGATCCTCATACCTTGTTCAACATGTTCAATGTTGCAACAAAAACATCCTCAGAGCCTCCCTTCATGATCGGATTGGCCTAACTCTAAATAGCTTGCGGAGGGGAGGCTTTTTTCTGATCAGCGACACCACATAATTAAGGCCAGCGGATTGGTCGAGATATTACCTACTCCATGACGCGGTGAATATATTATATATTTACCTTTTCCACAATCTCGTAATCAACACACTAGTTAGACCACCACGACTCTTTGCTCGCCAGAGACCCATCTAAAGTATATGACATTCTGAAATGGCTCTTTTCCCTTGCTCCCCTTCCTGTCAGACATCTGTGAATGAGGTTCTGTGGCGGTAATAGCCTGTCTGTGTCTGTCTGCCGCTTGTTTCTCAGTGACATTACCCGTTATTGAGAATATTGCCTCTTCGAAAGGAAGCCTGTATTAGAGTTTTTTATTGTTCCAATCGGAAAATAAATATGTTTAAACCACTGAGCAGTATATGAAGAATTGGTGAGGCCACTGTTTTTTATTTCTCTGTTTTAGATCAGAAAAAAATCGAAATCTAATGAGGGAGGGCGGTAAAAAAAACATTTAAGAAAAAAAACATTCAACCTATTTTCGGAAAAGTTAAGGAGGGCGACCAAATAAAAAAAAGATTGGACAAATTTCTGGAAAAGTTAATGAAAAGTTAATAGAAAAAACTTTTGACCTTGGTAAAGGAAGGTAGTTTTCGCATAAATGGCTCCACTGACCGCCAGCATTACGCTAGAGACACGTGTCTCGGATTTGAACCGTCCTGATCTTGTGTGGGGTAAGCCAGATCCTTCTTTTTGTCTCAACATGGTGTAAATTGCTTAGCAGGGCCACGCGCTGCGCGCTCCTTCGTCAACATGGGCCTTGGCTGACTGCTTGATTGATTGTTGTGAAACTGATTTCCCAAATATGATGAAATGTCATGACCAGTGATGATTGAAATTTACTAACCCAGAAATTGATTTCATATAATCGTTTGTCTATCTGGTAACAAAAAAGGTGTGAGATTTATTTTACTGTGCTTGCAAATATCAATGAAAATGAGTGGCTACTCCATCGGCGCTTGAAATAGAATGTCACTCAGAAGCTGAAAATGGGCGATAATATGGGATTATGCAATTTATGGCGATTTAGGATGTACATCTAAACGCTGTAGCCCTGCGGAGCAGGTCACCACAGACAGCTGCGGAATTAGTCCGCAGCGGGTCGATAAGATTCTATTCTATTCTATTCGTTAGACTACAGAGGTTATGCGGACTCTCAGGTGAACTGGGGGTACAACTCGTGATCAGAGATGAAACAAAGAAGAGGGAGAGGGACTGATCCAAGGGTGTGGACCCCATTATACGCATGATTAACGCTTGCAATGTAGTCTAAGCGGGGGGAGTAGGCCTAAGGCTAAAGCCTAGCCTAGGCTAAACTAAAGTATGTCATAGACTATATAGTAATAATTAGAAAGTGGGAGGGAGTACGGGGTGGATGCTCGCTTTTCCAGGCCCATGGAGGCTTGGGAGTCGCTGTAGCCTTTTTTCGTAACTCCCGACATGCTAGAAGAAATATTTCACCACATTCTACAGTTTTCACTGAGGAAGAAATATGCTGTGCTAGATCAAAATCTGAGCTAAATTATAAAAACGTCAAAAAGATGGCACCTCAATGTTGCAAATTGTTATGGGGGTAACAGAATCCAAAACATCACCCAGACACTTGAACTTTTTGAAGCAGCTGAAGAAAACTACAGTACTGAGATGATGTCGCTGTTGAGAGTTTTGTTTTTAGATACACCAGGGCACCCAACGAGTGATCCGCAATACAGTACCAGTAGCAAATAAACCACAATGACATATGCACATAACAATTAGAAATTTGGGCATAGATCGGTACGTCCGAAGACGTCATTTTGGTGGTTTTTTCGTGTTTTTTCAGGATTTATGTGACTTTGTGATACACTGCAATAAAAGACATATTTATCTTTGTTTTTTGTTTTTTTTGCTTACTATTACTGGTAGAAATGAAGCCATCATTGTAGAATTAAATGAGTTATTTGTTTTGAATGGCACTTTTATCACCTGTTCTGGGGGTTCCCATTATTAGATTTCTTGCAATTATGAAAAATTGTGCCAGCTCTCGCCCTTAATTTCATGATAGCTGCAACAAATGCTTGAAGAGGTAAGTGGAACAGGCATGCTGTGGCCCCTTCCGATGATTTTTTTACACAAGTGCCATTTTTTTAATTTCTGTAACAAAATTTAAAAAAATGAAAATAGACTATGTCCACTGCCCTATGAAGAAGTTTTGGAGGACATCATTAAGACCGTTTGGACAAATCAATGTGGGTATCTCCAAGAATTAAGATACCTGGGAAAGGCTGTACTACTTTGCCCACAGTAAAACCTGGGTGAAGTTTTGTTTGCCTACCCTGCACTTCCTCATGGGGCGCAACGAGGGTGAAAATGGAAGTTTCATAGCCATAAGGATGAGAAATCCATCATAATTTTTTTTCTTCCATGACCCCCACGCTAGTTTTAACAAACTATATGGGCAACCTTGTTTATGGAATAATGGACTCGTGTTGACAGACATTAAAACATTAGCCAATCCATATAATTTATTGTCCTGCCGACATTTGGATCATCCTGTTAAAGGGACTGGCCCAGGCTAAAATCATCAAAAAATCGGTGATTTTATTTCGGGTTCTTAATATGACCATATGATGTAAACATATACATAGACTAGAACTGCAAATTTTTATAATTTTTGTGCTGCGCATTCACCAGTTAGGCTAGATATAGAGACGAAATTCCTGATTTGTAATTATTGACAACCATGTCAAAAATAAGAAATACGGGAATTTCGTCCATAATTTTTTTTCTTCCATGACCCCCACGCTAGTTTTAACAAACTATATGGGCAACCTTGTTTATGGAATAACGGACTCGTGTTGACAGACATTAAAACATTAGCCAATCCATATAATTTATTGTCCTGCCGACATTTGGATCATCCTGTTAAGTTAGGCCTGAAGTCTGTTTTAACTTTGTCTTACCAATACTAGTGGCAAGACATTTTAAGTTTTTAATTTATTCAGTACGAGGATTGACTTTCGAATTCAGAATTTGACATCATATATGTCAGATTCTGACGTCTAAATTCGGTCCCCGCGCTAAAAGGGTTGAATACATGTTTCAGGCTAAAGAATGTAGGAATACTTATCAAAGTATTATTAAAATAGTTTTCAAACTTTTAAAAATTACACTTTAAGGGCTAGACACTAACTGATTGGACCTTCTTGCCCGAATGACAAGGACATTTTTGGGGTACTTGCCCCCGAAATTTATCAGTTGCCCGACTTGCCACTGACATGTCCTTTGTGACAGTCGCTGAAATTTGAAATTCTGCAAATTGAAGCTATTGCCCAGAGGCCACTGTCTGTAATTTTTTACTTGCCCCCACCTAAAATTAGTTGCCCAGGGCAATCGGGCAACCGTTAGTGTCGAGCCCTGTCTTATTGGAGGTTTACTTTGTTGTGCTGAATTATCTGTGTTTAATCACACAATTTCCAGCTGTAAATTCATAATGAAAAATACATATAGTTTCATAGTTTAACCATTTAATCACCGGTGCCGAATATATTGGGGTTTTCACATTCAGTACCGCCTTTTAAGCATGTTAAGGCCATAACGTGACATCAATCAGCACGATTTAAAAAGAGCTGACCTCCATTTTGTCAAAACTGAATAATTTTCACTCACTTGGAGTTTGTGGATCGCGTCAGCGAGACACAACAAGTGGGTGAAAATTCCAATTGAATAATTTGGCGGTTAAAGGGTTAAACATGTTAAGTGATAAATAGTTGTCTCAGAAAAAAAGTTTTTGATTGGACAAGAATTTGCCACAATATAGTTCATCAATTCATATTATTAGGTTCAAAACTCACTTGAGAATTTGTAAATATATCATTTTCAGTGTGGTTGTTTTGAACTTATTTCCATCATTTCTTGTTGCTTTAACATGTTTAATATTTGTAGTTCGGAAAACATGCCATAATTTTTTCTAAATATATCAGCTTCAGTATGGTTGTTTTTGAACTTATTCCTATTATTTCTTGTTGCTTTATTATTTGTAGTTCGGAAAACATGCCAAAAAAATTCAAAGGAGAAAATTCAAAAGCTGTTGAAGCGAAGGCCAGGAAAGCTTCCCAGAAGGCTGAAGAAGCTGATCGCAAAGCGCAGGCTGCTGAAGACGCTAGATGGGAGGATGATGATAAACACGTGATGCGTAAACAACAACGCAAGGTTTGGATTATTGACTGTATGAACCCAACAAACAAGAAGTGATGATCCAATGTTGAGGTGATGATGGGCCAATGTCACAGATGGCAGGCCAACATTACCCGGACATTAGGTCAACATCTTGTGTTTGCTGGGAATCCGCAAAAATAAAAATAAGATTTTTGCTTCTGTTTGTACAATTCAGTTTCTGAATAGGCCAAACATATTTGATAATGTGGTTTACAGATTTTTTTTGGGAGACAGTCTAAGCCTGGGGGGGGGCAGGAAAAAAAAAACAACAGTATTTATTCTATTAACCCTTACAGCGCTGGGACCGTCTTTACTGACATCTGTAGAAGGTCCCCTCACTGAAAGAATTACAATAATTATAATGACCGTACCCCGTAAAAAAAGGTATTTAAATGAAGCAAAAAGAGTTAACCAAGACATTTATGATGATTTCAAATTGAAAAAAAAACATTTGGTCCCCATGCTAAATACAAAAAAATATTTCAGCGCTTCAAGGGTTAAGCACCCTTGGCAATAATTATCCCCTGAGGCTACAGTGGGGGATAGGCGCCTATTAGAGTGTTTTTTAATGTCTATATAGGGAAAAAAACTCTGTTTCTGTTTACCAGACCAACCCTATTTTAACCCCTGTGCTACAATTTTTTTTAGCACATCCCTCCCCAATTTGTTTATCAGTGTGCATTTTTGTGTGTGATTTTGCAGGTTTTTTTTGGCCTATTGTACATGATCGGGGATTTTATTTTAAATCAGGGAAAGGGTGTTTATTAAATGGTTTTTTTTTTAATTTTGTTGTCAGTCAGGAACTGTGGACTCGAACAAAAAAGGGGGTCAATATATTATTATATTAATCATGATCTATAATTTATCATCAAAAAGAATTTACACAAGATATCGACATTTGAATTGGTTTTAAACAGGGACTATATAATAATTAGCAATGTAGACCAGGTGAAGTGCGACCGCCAGCTGACCATACCACTTCCATTGGTATTGAAGAAAGAGGGGCTGTAGAAGCAGGTCCTCTATCCTATTTCACTGTCGATACCATGCACGCTTACTCGCATTTTTCTAATACAAACCAACCCCTTTCAATCACCTCTGATAATCTCTAGCAATCTGACGTCACATTGCCAGCAAATCATTCAGTTATAATTAAAATTACAGTGCCCATGATATGTGTTTTATGATATTTAAAATTCAATTGATACATATCAGTGCATCAAACAAATCGTGAATTGTAATTAATTGATATATGTAGTATCTTACATTAATTATGTTATCCAACGGGAATCTTAGGGCCTTTATGATTTATTGACCGCTCCTCGATGATCATCCCCAACCACACACCCCAATCCCCCCCACCCCCATGTTGTCCCTGCTGAGGTTTGGTAGCTGGTCTCTCTCTCCCTGAAATGCAGTTTAGACTTAACTTGTATTTACACATGTATACCGTATATAATACATGTATATTTCTAGTGCGAAATATGATGAAATAGCGTTTTAAAACATAAAAAAGTTTTATAATCAGTAATCACACTTATTGTCATAATAAACAAATAATTATGATCAGAACTGCAGGGTTTATTTTTAGTCAAGGCATTTGATTCAAAATATTGTTTATTGTCACTGTTTTAGGATGATAAAGAGCGACGGAGAGTGGAGGGTTTGGAGAGAAAGAAGGAACAGCAGAAGTTACTGGACGAGGAAATGGCGAGTATGAAATCACCAAAACCAGAACCGTCTGCCAAGGTGACACGGGCAGAGATCGATGCAAACAGAAAACAGATGGAGAAACTAGGTATTGTTTATCACTGTAATTCACTTTGTACCTCTATCATGTCTATGTAGAATATAATTAAATAGAAAATAGTTTATTTATTTCGGCCTTTGCTTCTCCTGCTTGCTTTTTTTAATACAATAACCCTTTGCCTGCTGATCAAGACTATTGGCGTTTTTAACGTGTTTTATTAGTCGACCAAATCACTGTTATTGTGAATGAAAGATAGGTAATTTTCAGCCACTTGAGGTTGTGGGTCACGGTAGCGAAACACAAACTCAAGTGGTTGAAAATTCAAATAAATTAATTTAGCAGGATAAGGGTTAATATTGATTTATAAGACTACAGCTGTATTTTTGGTTATGTGGGGTTTGATTATGTTATTGAATAATATTGGTCATGATTGTAGCAGCGGAACAGAGACAAGTAAAGAAGCAGACTTCTGTTGTGTCAGTGGATGACATGCCTTTGGAGGACAACGTGAACCGTTTGGAAACTGAGGGTGAAGCACGGAACGTAGAAGATGCCATATCAGTCCTTAGGTAACCAGACTCATTTAACCCTATGACCTTGTCAGTCTCCTTTTGTAAGCCATAGCATTCAGCTTTTCAGAAATTGGTTTTGGTAGTGGAAGAGTTTAACAATATTTTGATTAGCCCTTACAATGCTGAAATATTCTTGTATGAAGCATGAAGACAAAGTTTTTTTTCAATTTGAGATCATCATGGATATCTTAGTCAGCTCTTTCTGCTTCATTTTATTACCTATGTTATGGGTCTACAGCCATTATAATTTTTTTAAATTCTTTTAGTGCTGAGATCGTCTTTAGTCTGACATCTAAAGACTACCCCAGGCTGATAGGTTAACCAATTGAATCAATATATACAATACTGGCACAAGGCTTCTTGTAGTGGTGCTTGTAGAATAATGGTGTGAAAACTTTGAAAAAGCAGAGCCAGAAGACATTATAAAATATACTTTTATATGTTAGCAACATCTGAATCTTTTGGCACAATAGCCTATATCACTCAATAATGCCTGTATCACAGAATAATGTGACTTTTTGTTTTGTTTTAGCGTGAAAGAAGCTGAAGCAGAAAAGCACCCTGAGAAGAGAGTCAAAGCTGCTTACCAAGCATACGAGGATATTAACCTACCGATATTAAAACGAGAAAACCCCAACTTAAGACTCTCTCAGTTAAAACAGATGCTACGAAAAGACTGGATGAAATCTCCTGAGAATCCCATGAACCAGAGATCTATGTCATATAATATTAAAAAATGACGACGTCACAGTTTACTAACTATAAAATGAAGATGTCGAGTGAACAATATACCTGGTCCATTACCTAGGCCTTTGTCAAACAATGGTAACCCCTTTACCTGTGCAGGCCTGAATTTACCATTGTCATCTTCATCCACTACAAGCCGCGAATTGTTGTCGCAATTCTCGACTTGTAGTGGATGAAGATGACTTTAAGTGGGTTGCAAATGATAAAAGATATTGTTAATATTGAAACTTCCATGAAAATTTTTGTTTTAAAACTTCTAGGTGTAGGAAAATAAATCATTTTTCAGAGATGCAAAATGATTCTTTCATGCATCTTGAGGTCTTCATCCTTTCAGCCCGGGGACCGTCTTCAGACGTATAGATGTCAGATTCTGAGATTTCATTTTCTGATGTCTAAAGTGGATCCCCGCACTGAAATAATAAAAATAATTATACTGGTCATAGACCCACAACATAGGGATTCAAATGAAGCAGAAAAAGCTAATGAAGACATTTATGATGTTTTGAATTGGATAAAACCTTTGGTCTCCATGGTTTATACAAAAATATTTCAGCGTTGTAAGGGTTGTTGTAAACATATTTATTAAAGGAGGATTTACAAGTTCTTAGGGTTAAGCTCATTTTGATGATGGATTATATCTTCTAAGAGAAAAATTTAAAATGCTTGGCCTGCAATTAATAAAGTCTAAATACATTTTTTACCTATCTCAGGTTGTGTCTTGCTAACCTGATTCACAACTACATGTACAAGCGACTGAAAATTAATAGAATCGTTAAATAGGATGTCAGTATTTAAAGATGTGGCTTATCAAAGATATGTCCTATTTTCAAATGGGTGATATTAAGTGCTGTAAAACAAGAATAGTTTAGATTGATGCTTTAACCCTTTCAAGCCTGAGTTTACCATTGTCATCTTCATCCACTACAAGCCACAAATTGCTGCAGCAATTCTCGACTTGTAGTGGATGAAGATGATTTGATGTGGGTGAAAAATTAAAGAAAATTGCCATGTATTGGTAATCCAGTTTCATGGAAATTTTCATTCTAAAACCCCTAGTTGTAGGAAAATTAAGTCTGTTTACAGGGATGTAAAATGATGCTCTAATGCATCGTAATGGCTTAAAGGGTTTAATACAGTTAAGAAATACAGTTAAGAAACTAGACTTTCATTGATGATTTGTAGATCTACCATCATACCGTAGATCTACGGTCTGATGTAGATTAATGTCATAACGAAGATTTAAGGTATGACATGGACACACGTTTGTATATATGGTATGATATGGATCTACATCAGACCATTCATTTAAGGTATGATATGAATCTAGTCTGATGTAGATCTATATCAGACCATAGATTTAGGTATGATTCGGATCTATGGTCTGATATAGATCTACATCATATAATCAGCAAATCTACTGATCTGACACTGCTCCCTCTGCTGCCCACAATGTTAATTCTAAAAGCACTAAATTAAATAATAAAATTTTCACCAATCTGAAGTTGTGTCTCGTTACAGCGACCCACAAATTCAAATGGGTCGAAATTACTTATATTTTTTAGTTTGTAAATAATGATGTTGAAACACTCATTTCATTCCTAATAAGTCAAGTGATTTGATCAGCTAATAAAACAAATTAAAAATTGTGATTAGCAGTAGACCTTTTAACCACCAAATTATTCAATCTGAATTTTCACCCTCTTGAAGTTGTGTCTCGCTGACGCGATCCACAACTTCAAGTGAGTGAAAATTATTCAGATTTGACAAAATGGAGGTCAACTGTTTTCAAATATTGCTGATTGATGTCACATTTTATCTTTAACATGTTTAAAAGGTGGTACTTAATGTGCTAATAAAAAATGAAACCCTAATATATGCGGCACCGGCGGTTAAAGGGTTAACCCTTGTTATACTAGGTCTGTACATTTCAAGCAAGTGAAATCAAATAAAATCTGATAAAATGTATACATTTTGTGTGGTGGATACTTGAAGCTGGAGGGCGGGGGCCCTAGGGTAGTGGTTAGCACCGCTGCCTTTCACGCTAGGGTTCGGAGTTCGTTTCCTGGTCGCGGCAGTTTGAAAGAATCAAAAATGTTTATTCCCCATCCACTCGTAAAACTTAGTATTGTGGGGAGCCTCCGTGACCGAGAGGTAGCGTGCTCCGCCTCAGACCTCCAGAGTTTGAATTTCGAATCCTGTGTTCTGGAGGGCAGTGTCATCTCGCCATCCTCAGTAGGTTCTCCTGGCCCAATTTAGCCTGTATGTGCACAAAAGTGGCCTAAGGCCTGATTCATTTCATTTTTACTTGAAGCTGGAAATTGTGTAAGCAATTCCAGCTTCAAATAAATAAAACTTTGAACTGGCTTCTCAGCATGACCAGGGTTAAGCGCAGAGCAGCCATCCTCAAACTCCCAATACATGAGAACTGTATAGCATGCAATGCGAAAAATGATTTGAGACAACATGGTTATATCAACATGGTTATTCCAGCGATGCCACCTTAGGCTTATAAAAACCTGATGGATTATGTTGCTCTGGGATTCAACCCATCGCGGGGCCGTCTTTATATGTCAGAATCTATATATATGTCAGATTCTGACTTATAAAGAAGATCCTCACACTAACGAATTAAAATTGTCGTATTTAAAGCGTGAAGAAGCGGAAAGAACTAATCAAGACATTTATGTTGATTTCAAATTGAAAAATACCCTTTCATCTCCATGGTTTATACAAAAATATTTCAGTGCTGTAACTGGTTACTGCCGCTATTCCCACCTCAAGGTGAATTAAATAACCTGCTTTATAAATTAAATGTGTGTAATATATTAACCCTTAAAGCACCATGTTATAAAATTTATTTTTTTACTCACTCGACCCACAACTTCGTGGGTAAAGATTATTTGCATAAGCACAATTTCAATATGTCAAGTTTATTGTTAAGTTCTCATTCAAATTTTGTTGTTTAAGGGACGAATAACATGAATAAGAAGGCTATAAACAGCTATAGACATGACTAGCACTTTAACCCTTTTAGTGCAGGGATTGACTTTAGACATCAGAATTGAACGGCTCCAGACTGATGTCTGTAGTCGCTCCCCACACTGAAAGAGTAAAATATTTATACTGGCCGTGAAGCGGAAAGAATTGACAAAAACCCTTGTTTTCTTGTGTTGTCTAAAATATATATGTATATGTATATTAGCCCTTTACCTACTTTTATCTTATAAAAATTTTCACCCACTTGAAGTTGTGTCTCACTACCGTGATCCACAACATCACTCACATTAATTTTGTTTAATTTGTAACAAACCATTTGCAAAGCTTAAAGCGACTCAATCAGGCTAAAATCATAAAAAAATCGGTGATTTTATTTTGGCTTCTTAATATGACCATATGATGTAAACATGTCCATAGACCTAAACTGCAAAAGTTTTTTAATTTTTGTGTTGTGCATTTACCAGTTAAGCGCAGTATAGAGACAAAATTTCCTGGAATAGCTTACATAATCTCCAGCTTCAAGTAAAAATAATTTATAAAGAGGCCAAAATTAAATCACCGATTTTTGATGATTTTAGCCTGCTTGAGTTCCTTTAATGTTCAAACACTTGTCTCATTGCCAATAACAGTGATTTGATTGGCTAAAACAGCAAATTAAAAACGACTATACTCCTGCTTAGTGCTTTAAGGGTTTACATAACATCCTGATTTTGACATATAGTTACCAACTTTTGATGACACCTATTTATAGTTAATCATTGTGTTCATGATATTTAACTTAATATCTGTTATAGTTATTAAAGGATAAAGGCAAATTGTTAACTTTGTTGTGAAATATCATCCCAGTTTGATACCATGCAGCATTAAACCTGCTGCTAATATGTCGCTGAGCTACAAGGATGATATGCTATAATAAATATGTTTTTCATAAATGTGAAGACTCGTATTTCTTTATTTGGGACGGATAAATACGGTTCCCATTGTTAACCCTTACAGTGCTGGGATAGACTTTAGTCGTCAGAATCTGACGTCTACTGACGTCAGATTCTGACGACTAAAGTCTATCCCCGCATTGTAAGAATTAAAATATTTCTAATGGCCGGAAACCCATAACATAGGTATTCAAATAATTCAGAAAGAGCTAAGTAAGACATTTATGATGATTTCAAGTTGATTTTTTTTAAAAAATTTTTTTTACAAATTAATTCAGCCATTTAAGGGTTAATCCGCAATGTACTGCATTGCATTTAGTTATGTTATTTTTTCATAAACATAAATATTTTTTGTCATTTGAAGCTTTGAATGAATGAAAAATAGAAGAAAACAATGCAAAGTTTAAAACGCCATAGAAAATCAACCGAAAAATCGAGCCCTGAAAAAAAAACAGAAAATAGACATTTGTGAAGAAAAGTTATGGTAGATTCACATAATTGTTAATTTGTTATGGAGATAAAAACAGTCTAATTTTAGTAAATTTGTTATGAAGATAAAAACAGTCTAATTTTAGTATATGTTCTGATTTGCTAATGCCAAATGAACATCAAATGAACATTTGATGTGATAAGCCCTTACAGCGCGGGACAGACTAGATTTGAAGTCGGTCCTGCAATAAGAAAAAAAAATTATAATGGCCCTAGACCCCTAACATATAATAATAATACAGGTATTCAAATGAAGCGGAAAAGCTAACTAAGACATTTGTGATTATTTCAAATTGAAAAAAAACATTGCTCGACATGGTTTATACAATAATGTTCAGCGTTGTTAGGGTTCGAGTAGATCACAAGCGATGTTCACATGTGGGTCCAGAGCAGCAGCAGACGTATTTTCTTGTTGTGATTTTTAGACAGACGTGTCAATTTTTGTGTTTCAAAACCCTCCTCTACAAATAACAAATCCCTTTTGTGAAATCCTCCGTAGATCTGATTACAAGGATTAGAATGTTATCTTTGTATTTTTCTTTTTCATTATTGCGTGTTTGTACTTTTTTCTAGTAAGGTTTCACTTTATTTGGCTGCAGAATGGTGTAGCACTTAAGTTTTCTAGAACAAGTCCACTTATATCCAAAAATGAGACTGTATCCAGTAGGCCTAGCAAAGGTAGAAATGTATGTTTTGTATTACAACCCCTAAATTTATCTAATCTTCACCCAATTCAAGTTGTGCCTTGCTACCGCGACCCACAAATTAAAGTGGGTGAAAATTACACATTTGTTGAATTTGAAATCAAACATAATTTGCCGATCTTGACATTCAAACACTGATTTCATTCTCATAACTGATTTATTTGTTGAAAGTAATAGTATCATAAAGAGTCTTTGAGCTCTTTCCGTTATTAGATAGACATAAATTTCAAACCAATGCATTTTCTGGGTTAAATTGTGAGACTGAAATTTTGGACAAGATCTCACTTTTTTGTCGAATGATTCAAAAGCTCTTTTTTATCATCGGCACACTGAGAGTAATGTAACCTTGAAAGGGATTTTAGTTGTTTTATCTCTTAACACTGAGTAGCCTATAATTAAAAAATATTACAAAATTTCTGGGGTAAATTGAGACAACTTCTTTTCTTTTTTAACATATGAAAAATATATTTCTTCTGGACAGTTTTTAAGTTATAGATAGGCTACTGTGCGCGTGTTTTAGCATTATGACTTCTCTTAGTTAATAACGATTTAACAAGTCTCCCAATTTATCCCCAGTCTGGGGTAAATTAGGACACCCTGACATTCTAAATAACAAGACATGTAAAAATCAGAAAGACATTTTTACGGCATATATTACCATTAATTATAATAGCAGACATTTACAATGTATAGAAACCCGATCGAACAAATTGAAATGCTTTAAGGGACTTATGTTAAGTCATTTTTGAATAATAAATTGATGTAAAGAGATATAGCCTACTTATCTTAACTAAAAATGTAAAAGCACTGAAAAAGACTAACCTTTTTTTATTGGTTAATCGTATACTACCATGTAAACACAACTGTGTGCAGTATACAACAATTTATTCCACAAATACCCAGATACTTTAATGGCGCCGACGTTAATTTGTGTGCGAAACTGAGGTATTGGGGGATTCCCCTGCAGCACCGATTGTCTTCCGGGTGGGCCGACGTACGGCATCAAGATGTGGCCCAATATTGTGTTAACATTTCACCACCCTTTAGGTGTACAAATAGTTGTTTGGGTTATCTGAGGATTCTTAGACACGTTGATAATTTTTATTTGTTTTTTAATGAAATCATGATCTACGAGACAAGCTACTTCATACAAAACAAAGAACCCAAATTGATGTCATCCCACGGAGCCACTTTACACAGAAATGAATGCAAAGCAAAAAACTGAAAAAGTATCCCATTTTACCCCCATTTAATTCACCCTATAAAGATAAAGGTTTATCAGCACTAGGGCTATAGTCTTTCCAGAGAAATCGTTTATCTTTGAGGAGATCGCTCAGTCTCTGGTTGTGCGGCCTGTAGAATGTTTGCAGTAGTTCCCGGGTTGAGGACAGCATGTCACCTTCTTCACTGTAAATAGATCGCCGCGAGTTTTTCGGTGTGATTGACATCGCGGTCATGGCTTCTTCTGAAAGAGAACCTGCAAGAAAAGAAAACATTTATCTCATATTTATATCGTGGGCCGTGTTCTGAGACGATCTTTAACCCTTGCCCTGCTGAGTTGTTTCTATTGTATTTTTCATCATTTGATGCTAGCTTCAAATGATGAAAAATATGTCTTCATAGGAAAAATAGACATATCCCAAATTCAATTGTTTGATTAAGGGGTTTTGTTAAGTTAAAAATAATCCGAGAAAAACTCGGATTGGCCAGACACCAAACACCCACCCCCCTATCCATTTATTTTTTTTTAAATTGGAAACATGTACAACAACAAAAAATAAGACAAAAACACAAAATTTCCCCCAAAAAAAAAATCCGATTGACCCACCCACCCACTTCCGAGTTTTTCTCGGATTTGGGGATTTTTTTTAACTTGACAAAACCCCTAACTCAGCACCTTTCACAAACTATTCTATTAATTTCAGTGGCATTTTATCTGGTTTGAAACTAGCTTCAACTCTATTCTGAAAGGTTTAAAACGGCAGATATGACATTGCAGCCAGCCGGAAGGTTTAATAATAAATCTTTGAAATAATTGTGTTTCTCTTGGAGTCTCGGTGGCATACATACCGACGCCGATGAATTTGAAGAGTAGATTCAGCTCTTTAGTACGGTTAGCTGAGTACGACTCGTGATGAACAACATACAGTTGGTTTCTGGGGAAAACGTTCAACCAATCCTCGAGAAATAGATGATAAATCCCCGCTCTCAGTGTCACCTGTCCAGATACCAAACCAGAGTTAGCCCTTAACCCTTTCAGCACGGGGACCGTATTTCGACGTCAGAATCTGACGTCCAAAGACGTCAGATTCTGACGTCTAAATACGGTCGCCGCACTAAAATGTATAGTGGCCGTAAACCCATAACATAGATATGATGATTACAAATTGAAAAAAACCTTTTGGCTTCCATGGTTTATACAAAAATATTTCAGCGTTGTTAGGGGTAAAGTGCTGGTGGCGTCTATAGCTGTTTTCAGTCAGTTTGTTTGTCCTTTAACCCTTTCAGCCTGAATTTACCATTGTCATCTTCATCCACTACAAGCCGCGAATTGCTGTCGTAATTCTCGACTTGTAGTGGATGAAAATGATTTGATGTGGTTTAAAAATTAAAGAAAATTTCCATGTCTTGGTAAAACAGTTTCATGGAAATTTTCGTTCTAAAACCCTAAGTTGTAGGAAAATGAAGTCTGTTTTCACGGATGTAAAATGATGCTTTAATGCATCGTGAGGGCTTAAAGGGTTAAACAACTAAAATTGAATGAGAAACGAGTATTGATTAAATTAGCTAGATTGTCATATGTTTTTATTCAAATTGACATGTACGTATTTTTTTAACTACTTGAAGTTGTGGCTTTCAGTAGCGAGATACAACTTCAAGTAGTTTAAAAAGAAAGTTATAACTTTAAAGCGGCACAATCAGGCCAAAATCATCCAAAAATTATAATTTTTATTTTGGCTGCTTAGTCTGTCCATAATATGTGAACATGCCCATCTATTATTTAGATATGCCAAATTTTTCGATTGCTGTGGCAACGTAGCAAGTGTAGGCCAATATAAAACCCGTTTATCATTTTCTTCTGTATTTCTTTTTTGACATGCATGTCTGAAATTAAATATCGTCCTTAATTATCTTTCAACTGGTAAAAACGCAACAGAAAATGTAAAAACTTACGCAATTGTAGTCTATGGACATGTTGAGATATTATGGATATATATCAATGAGCCAAAACAAAAATGATGATTTTGGTCTGATTGTGTCGCTTCTATGGTTATTATAGAAGATTGATTATCGTAGAAGTGAAATAATCAAATCTTATCTAAACAAATTACTCAATCGATCAATCTGAACAGAAATTTCGATAACTAGTTAACAATGTTTGTCAATTTATTTTTGTTGTTATTGGGCCAGTATATTTCACTTACTATTCTGTGGTCGCCCTTCCAGTGCAGACAGGTGTCATACACACATTCTCTGAGGCCCCTTCCAGCTGTACACCTGGTCATCATGTCCACCAGGGAAACCACCGCCTCACCAAAGTGATGCTTAGAGCAGCGAGCAGGGTCACTCAGGGCTCGACACTTGTGGTAATAATGAGAATATAATCTGAAAAATAGACACCTATAACAACAGTCCGCGGATTTACAGAGAGAGGAAAGCAGGGACGCCATGGATCTTAAACGTCTAGGTTAAATTTAAACTTTAATTAAATTTAAACTTACGGTTGATGTCAGCACTCTGCCGACTCAGCCTATACCAGGGCTTCGTGTTACATAGAATCAGTCGAGCTCACCTGTCGACTGGATATTATTAAACCAGTATGGCCTATATACCAGGATTAAGTGTCACATAGAAAGAGTCTCACTTCTCAACTGGAGATTGAACATGCATACATATATATATATATATAGGGCCTATCAGGGCTAATTCAAGTGTTGCATTGAATCAGTCATGACTGGAGACTAAACCTGTATATATACCACGGCTAAGTGTTACATAGAATCAGTCTCATCTGTCGACTGGAGTTTCCACCTATACCAGGATTAAGTGTCACACAGAATCAGTCTCACCTGTCGACTGGATTGCGGACTATAGCTACAATCTTAGCTTGAGGGGTAACATCATGTATGATATCCGCGGCTGTAATCTGAGGCTCTGAGGATAAGTAATTACCAGGATATAACATCCAATGATTCAGATTCCACAGCGTAGACGGACTGCCATCAACTACAACATATAACAAGTCCATAGGCTAGACGGGCTGCTGTCAACTGCAACACGTAACAATCTTGACTACAGTCTGTTTCACCAGATCGTGGGAGTAGCCTTTTTCTCAATTTGCTGTTTAAATTTGTATTTGATCATTTTTTTATTTTCCCCTAACTTTCC
>OZ024908.1:85268324-85283324 GCA_964017125.1 Flabesymbios commensalis | reverse complement strand
ATAAATTCGAAATTGGTAAAGGAAGGTAGTTTTCGCATAAATGCGAAATTGGTAAAGTATATTATTTACAATAATGAGGAGGATAACGGGATTTTATCCAGTACTCAAACTTAACCCTTTCACCACTAAGCGCGACTACAGTCGTTTTAACCCTTTAATCCCTCATGATGCATCAAATCATTATTCAGCATGTCTGAAAAAAGAGGTTAGGCCCTATTTATATTTTCCTTGGTCTGAAGAATGAATTGATTTCTCACACCTAGGGGTTTTGAACTAAAATTTCCATGCAAGTGTTTTAATAATAACGATAAATTTTTTCTCATTTGCAACCTATTTCAAGTCATCTTCATCCACTACAAGTCGAGAATTGCGACAGCAATTCGCGGCTTGTAGTGGATGAAGATGACAATGGTAAATTCAGGCTTGAAAATGTAATCCATTTTATTGGGCCGATCATAATTATCGCTGTTATCGGGAATGAAATGAATGTTCACACAAACTAATATATGCGCCACCTGTCAACTCAGTGAAGTGATTTCAGCTTGACAAATATGATCAAAGTCAATATGACAAATGAGTAATTCTCTAAATTAAAAAAGTAGCTGAAATTAATTTAAGTTACGATAACCCTTCAGGCGCTATGTTGTATAATTTAAATTTTAACCTACTTGAAGTTGTGTCTCGCTACCGCGACCCACAAATTCAAATTGGTAAAAAAATAGTTACGTGTGTACAATACGAATCAAAACATAATGTCAATCTAGTAAATGCAAGGATTATAAAAGGGCTGAAAACGGCTATAGACTTTCACCATTAAAGCGCTGAATTAATTTGTAAAAAAACATCACAAACAAAGGGTTTTTTACACCTTGAAATCATCATAAATGTCTAAGGTTGCTCTTTCCGATTCATTTGAATACCTATGTTATGTTATGGGTCTACGACCATTATACATATTTTTACTCTTACAGTGCAGGGATTGACTTCAGTCATCTGAATCTGACGTCTACAGACGTCAGATTCTGCTGACTAAAGTCGATCCCCGCGCTGTAAGGGTCAATTAGGGATGAGACGCATAGGTAGGGAGCTAGCCCTTGTAGACAAAGGGTTATCATTTTGTCGCTACACATGAGCGGGTAGCTATCAGAGAAGCATCATTATGAGCTATAGGTACTCATCAGGCAGATGAAGGAGTATCTGAGTATAGCGGGGGTACACGCGTTGACCTGAGCGACATCTATGTGTGGAGAATGGGAGTATATAATATAGCACAGATCAGACAGAGAGGTACCCTGTGTCCTCGCAATGTACAATAGTAGTAGCTTGGCTTAGCCGGGTAACAGAGAGGGTTGTGTGTCTCTGACCTAATTAACTGACTGCGAGCATTCCACCATAGTCGATCTCCCGCCTTCTTAAACAAAGATATCTGTTCTCCTTCAGAAGTAGTCTTAGGAAAAATGCGTCTTGAAAGTCATCTGCTGCATAGTAAAACATAGAAAAGTTTCGCATACATACCAGACATGTATGCGAAACCCAGACAAATTCCCCTAAAGGTTCAGCGTGGTAACGATTATATTACTGATGTCAATGATGTATTACGTGCATGGTCTTCAGATTTTTCTGGACTTTATAATAGGGCACCGCGGGATGCCCCAAGTGATAACTCAGATGATTTTTATGATAATTGCATGTCTCATAATCTGAATATCATAGAAAATGAAATGGGAAACAATTTCGGTGGTATTGCATTTCTAAATGAAAATATTAGTTATGATGAGGTGGAAAAAAATGTTCTTAAACTAAAACGGAATAAGGCATTGGGAATTGATGGCATACCAACTCATGTCCTGCAAGAAAGATCATTCCTAGTACCTGTATGGTTATTTATTACAAAATGTTTTGAATATGGTCGCATCCCATCAATATGGCAATATCGGATTATATCTCCTATACCGAAGAGTCGCGACAAAAATAAGTATGTTCCATTTAACTATCGAGGTATCAGTTTATTGTCTATATTTTCCAAAGTCTACTCTTCGGTTTTAAATACTTGACTTTCTAAATATTTAGAAGCGGTAGGAATATTGAATGAGGAGCAAAACGGGTTCAGGAAAGGCCGTTCTTGTGAAGAGCACGCATTTGTATTGTCTAATGTAATTAAGTCAAGATTGGACGAAAAAAGAAACACTTTTGTTGCATTTATTGATTTCGAGAAAGCGTTTGACTGGATTGACAGAGATCTGTTATTATATAAACTTTTGCTATGCCCAATAGATTGTAAATTTTACTATGCAATTAAATCTTTATACAATCAAACATATGCAGGTGTCAAACTTAATGGGCATATTTCTAACTGGTTCGAAACGTATACTGGAGTAAGGCAGGGTGACGCCTTGTCGCCTACGCTGTTTAACATATTTATTAACGATCTATCAAATGAATTAATTTAGGTGTGAAAATAGGGGATGTTCTGCTCTGTCATCTACTTTACGCTGATGATCTCACTCTGATAGCCGACAATGAAGGTCAGCTTCAATTACTGTTGGATTGTGTACATGAATGGTGTGAAAAATGGAGAATGAATATAAATTGTCTAAAATCTAACGTAGTACATTTTCGTAAGACGAGATCTGCTAAGAGTAAATACTCTTTTAAATTAGGAGATATGTGCTTAAATACTGTTGATAGATATAAATATCTTGGGCTTATTTTTGATGAGTACCTGACCTTTGATTTAGGGGTGAATGATCTATGTTTAAAGGATGGTAGAGCTCTCGCCGCATGTATATCTAGATTTAAAGCTTTGAAAGATGTTGGATTTATAACTTTCACTAAGCTATATAACTGCATGGTTAACCCTGTATGTGACTACCTCTCTGCACTCTGGGGTCCCACCTCATTTCAAATCGCGCCATCAGGTATTTTCTCGGGCTTGGGCCACGGACTCCCATCTTGGCAATGCAGGGGGAGATGGGCTGGTTGAGTCCTACTGCTAGACACTCATTATCGATTATACAGCTATGGAACAAGTTAGTCCAGCTAGATCACGCAAGATTGCCATACATTGTATTCAGTTGCATGTCCACGACAAATGGTGGCTGGTTTCGCCGAACAACTGATTTGTTTAAAATATATGATTTGCACTGTTACATTGTAAATAAGGAAGTGATACCCCTGAGCATAGCTATAAACAAAATTACTTTATTTGAAAATAATAAGTGGAACACTAGCATGCAGTTGAAACCCAAGTTAAGAACCTACATTACTTTTAAAACTATTTATGCAACAGAAATGTATGTAAAATCACTGTTTTCTAAAGCTAAAAGATCAATTTTTTGTCAATTAAGATGTGGTGTCCTACCATTAGCTATTGAAACTGGCAGGTATACAAACACGCCAGTAGATCAACCATTATGCCGCCTCTGTAATTTAAATCAAATAGAAGACGAATCCCACTTTGTATGTCAATGCACCCTATATAAAACAATGAGAACGGAATTATACTTGCATATATCGTCTATTTATCCAACCAACTTTATTTTCTTAACCCCTAATGAACAGCTTAAAGTACTTATGTCAGAAGAGTTTATTTATTTAACAATAGATTCCGTTGAGCAGGCATGGAGGAAACGTCAAAGTGTTATGTTCAATTAGCCTAGTTATATTTAAAGCAATGTATTTTATTTTTATTATCATTATTAAGATTATTATTATTTTTAAATTATTATTATGCTACTATTATTTATGTTATGCAGTACAATTCAAAGTGACTAATAAGCCCTTGAGGGCTGGGTACCAATTTATTATACTTTATTTTCTGTTTGTACTATATGTTTGTACTATGTCACTATAATAAACAAATACAATACAATACAATATGTATGCGAAACATATCTATATGTGGCGCCAGGTTAGCTCATTGGTAGCGTGGTTGACTCAGAGCCCGGGGGTACCGGGTTCGAATCCCGCTGCGGCCGATATCTTTCCTTGGTGCACACATATACAGTGACCCAAATTGTTCAAAATCTTGGGATAATGACAACCGATCGTATAACCGATTCGCGCCGCATAATAAAAAAAAACGTACACAAAAAAATAAAGAAATAAAATGACCAATATGTCAAAGTTGACATGCAAACGGTCAATAAAAACCTTTCTATAATATGTAGCACTATAGTGAACGTTTTTTTTTCAAAAAAGCGTACAGTAGCTGACACCAATTAGTCTGATTGATAACTTTGTGCTGAGTAGATGGGGTGTTTAAATAACTATTGAATGACGGGAGTAGATTGCCTCACTCTGTCACGTGATATGCCAGGCGACAAAACGTCTTTATTGTGATGGTTTATATCTTGCCTTTTTCAGAGCGTTTTATTTACCCTCTAAACCGCTAAATTAAACATTTTGTCAACCACTTGACGTTGTGTGTCGCTACCGCGCGACCCACAACGTCAAGTGCTTCAAGTGGTGGTGAAATTACTCAATTTTTTTTAAAATTTGAGATCAAACATTTCCAAATCTTGAAGTTTAAACTCACATTTCATTCCCAATGACAGTAATCCAACCTCCTAATAAAACTGATTAACCTTTGAAACACTGAATTATTTGTGTATAAACCATGGAGGGAAAGGGTTTTTTTCCATTTGAAATCATCATAAATGTCTTAGTTAGCTCTTTCTGATTCATTTCAATACCTGTGTTACGGGTCTATGACCATTAGAAATAGTTTTACTCTTACAGTGCGGGGATCGACTTTAGACGTCAGAATCTGACGTCTGTAGACGTCAGGAATCTGACGTCTACAGACGTCAGATTCTGACGTCTAAAGTCGATCCCCGCACTGTAAGAGTTAAAACGACCGTAATCAATAATTGAAATATGTAAGGCATCTCACCTTATCGAATGACAATGTACTCTTCACTCGTGCTCTCATTTCTTCAAAGTTGAACATTTTGGACATGCCGGGCTTAGTACAGCGTAATAATTCATAGTGATATTCACTCACATTGTGGGGACGCCAATAAACGCCCTCAGCGTCCATCACACGGTGATATGTGCTTATATTCTGGGTGTTCCAGTGGCGTGCTATATCTCCTAATCCCCGATAATCTGTAGTAACATTGCGGGGACGCCAGGTGACTTTTCCATCCCCCGTCATTTGGTAATACCGGCTTATATTCTGAATGTTCAATTTACCTTCCGCGTGTGGTATTCCCCCAAAAACGTCATTTAGAAACTGAAAATATGTCGATTTCTCCTCCCGCACAAATAGAGGAGACAACTCTAATTGTTCAAGTCCGATCCAGGAGCAAATTAAAAGACAAACAGAAATTAAAGTAGTTTTAAAAAATTTAGTCCTTAAATGTTCTGCTAACGCCATGGCACCAGGCTGCTGGCTGCCAAATTTTCTTCTAAAGCTAATAGACATCAGTTGACGACCCTCATGGTGGTGTCAAATGTTCTACTAACGCCATGGGATTATGTCCTCTTCACTTACATGTTTTGAAGTGTATTGAATTTGAATCTGAGCTTGCAAAGTAAGTTGTGAAGTTGTGATTGTCATGGAGCTAATGACAAATTGTGAAACGTTTGCATTGAAAACTGTCCTTGAAAGATAATTAATAAAAAATAAAGCTTCAAATCGCCATCTTGGTATTAGAAGGTATCTGCCACTTTGCAAAGTGGCACAGAAGATCCTCTAATGCGAACATTCAAATGACGTCTCATTTGAACATCCTCTGAATTGAAAAGAGGAAGGCAATCCCAGATCTTTGTATTCAATATCGGAAACGTATACGTGTCAAACGCATGTCTTGTACGTGTACGACCTCAGTAGCCTGTGTAAAATACTCCTAAGGTTTTCATTCCGTAAGTGTGACGTACGGCAGACGTGTGCGTGACGTACGATAGACGCACCTGGGCAGTCACGTTTACATGCGGACAGCTCAAATCTCAGAGATAAGGCCTACCTACTCTGGAGGTATACTAGCAGTGTTAGTTTCTGTGTGATACTTAACCCAGCAAATTGTGAACGTCTACCCGGTGCTCACCAAACACGACCCCTCGAACCAATGCTGATTTACTGTTGGTGCAGAGTCGTAGACGGCGGACCAACAGTAAACCAGCATTGGTTCAAGGGGTTGTGCTTGGTGAGCACCGGGTAGACGTCTACAATTTGCTTACGTGGAGACGCTAATGACATGTAATAATAGCATCTTAGATGGCTAATCGCGTCTATATCCGTTCTTAACCTTCCAGTTTGTCATTAAGAAAAGACAATGTAGGCCTTTAAAAAATGATCATTATAGGGCCTATATTTGCAAGATTGGCAGATTGCTTGATTAATATATAACTAATTTTTTTCACCCATTTGAAGTTGTGGGTCCCGTTATCGAGACACAACTTTAACCCTTTCAGGCCTGAATTTACTATTGTCATCTTCATTCCCTACAAGCCGCGAATTGCTGCCGCAATTCTCGACTTGCAGTGAATGAAAATGATTTGATGTGGTTAAAAAATTATAGAAAATTGCCATTTATTGGTATACCAGTTTCACGGAAATTTTCGTTCTAAAACCCCTGGTTGTGGGAAAATTAAGTATTTTTTCAGGGATGTAAAATGATGCTTTAATGCAACGTGAGGGCTTAAAGGGTTAAGCGAGTGAAAAAAAATGCTGCGCTCTAAGGGTTACCTTTGTGCGGAAGTGTTTTCTACTGTTTTTAATTTATTTGAAGATGCAATTGCGAAATAAAAAATATCACAAAATAGCTGATCAATTTCACTGACATTTTATTCGTACGTATATCATAAACGCATCCCGTGAGCCATGAGGTATTACTGGTGGTTTAATGTTGGTCCACCGTCTGCGACACCTGATTAAATTATTTTTTAAAATCCTAAAATTGATCTTAGCTCAACTGTCTCTTATATCCATTAGAAAAAAGCTAATCTTATACTGGTGGAGAATGATTTGTTTATTTGACTTCCAGTTGAATTTACATGCAAAAATGGTACAATATCATTAATATTAATCGAGTATTTTTTCCAGCATGGTAGGCTATTAACTTCGGTTTACGGGATCAGCTAAGCCTGTCAACCATATTAACGTTAGTGAATTAAAATAATACAAAAAGTATATGACAGTAGGCCTATAATAGGCTATAAAAATAAATGTTCACCAGTCATAGGTGTTGTCATACCTAACTATAGCCTGAACCAGTAGGCCCTATAGACCTATTCGGGCCTTTAGTTTTACAAGGGTTCAGAGGAAATGGAGGGGGATAATGCCATGTGCTGCGCTACATGGCGACTGATCATATAGGTGCTCTCCCTAATCAACCCTTTCAGTGCTATCAACATAAATATGCTTTATTGTAGGTCCACCCGCATGCGCAGCATAACGGGACCGTCATTAACGTAAATGCCTATGCAGCATAACGGGACAGCCATTAACGTGAATGCCTATAGGGCCTATAGATAGCCTATTCAGATTGAGAGGGGACAAACAACCCAATGGACACACGTTATTCCGACGGTAAATCAACGTCAATAACGTCGCTATAACGTCGCGTCTCCCTCTGTAAGTCACTGGGAAGTGACTGTGCGCTCACTGCTGTTATGACGACCAAAGATACCATGTTATTTGATGTAAAGCTCGGCTTAAATTAGGGGCGGACCATTTAATACCGGGAGGGGGGGGGGTATGGTTTTTCTTCCTGATCAAATTATTTGTTTCCTTCCATCAAGAAAACAAAACGTTTTTTTTCTTCTTGAGCAAAAACAAACAATTTTTTTCCTGAGATGTCACAGACAAACTTTTTTTTCCAGGACATGTTTGAAGATCCATTCAACTGCGAAACGGGCATGGGTGGGTCACGTGTAGGCCTACAGTAGCTGATAGAGTACAGGTTGACGGCATTAATGTCAGGAACTAAACTGATTACAAGATACGATTATTGGCGGAGTGTACAATGTTTAAGAGAAAACTGTCCTGTCAATACACATTATTGGGGCAGCTGTTTCGCAATCCCCGCAGTAATATTTAAAGTCACCCAGCTAAGAGCCAGAGCTATTAAAGAGCTTTGAGCTTTGGTGGAATTATTAAATATAGATGTCACTCAAGTATACATGGACTTGCTATGATTTGGAAACTTTCTCTTAATGCGGCAGTGGGTATAAAACGCATATCTTAGTATTTTTATGATATAGGGCCTAGGCCTACCCACGGACAAGTTTGCATTCTGGGGGACACATGTCCTGCAAGCTTTAACAGTTGACTAGACCTTTAATCCTATAAATTAAAAGGCAGGTGTTATTTCCCATGCTCATTCTAGTGTGCCAGTATAATACCTATGATATGCATTAGACGTTTGACGGAGCGGAGCGAGGGAATTTTTGCCTTTTTTTGGCAGTTTCCGACCGATTTGGAAAGATCTGCTGGCTGTCAACAATCTATTTTTTTCTTCCACATAAATTAACAAATTATTTTTTTCCGACAGTCTATAGAGCGAACTATTTTTTTTGGCCAATTTGGTGAACAAATTATTTTCTTACGAAAAAACCATACCCCCCCCCCCCCCCCCCCTGGTATTAAATGGTCGGCCCCTTATTATCATTATTATCAGGATTGTGTGAACAGTGACTGTGCACAATTGGTCACCAGGTGGCTCTGGCGTAATTGGCTATCAGTCACCAGGTGGCTCTGGTGTGTTTGGCCATCAGTCACCAGGTGGTAGACTTAGGTTTGCGTCCATGGCACCAGAAAAAGGTTGCTACCCAAAACTATCACGATAAAGCCTTTGATAACATTTCCCAAGAGAGAATGGGACGTCGCGCTTTGGTAGAGCGCCTAGAACTGCTTTGCCAGTCATGCATGGGTCCCGGGCTCGAACCCCTCTGATCCTGCTTCGGGTTTTTAGAGAAATATCCTGGTTTCTTCCTTCTCAATGTGACTAGGTGATAACGTTAATAGCGGTCTTGTCGAGTTGATATTGAATCCAGAGTGTTGATGTTAATTTCACTCATGGTGGCGACGAGCTGCGTGCTACTCTTCCACCTACCAAGGGGAGGTTTGGTGTTATCGGATGTATCCGTTTCACCCTTCGCCTCGATGAACCAATCACTATTCAGTCCTGTTCAACCCTTTGACTTCCAGGCCGGAGTGCATGCCAGGATCCAGATATACTGGTGTAGGAGTTCTATTTTTCGTCATTTGAAGCTGGAATTGCTAACGCAATTTCCAGCTTCAAATGACGAAAAATACATAAATGTAGTATATATTTGACGAAAATTTGTGTCATTTTATGGTTACGTTCATTGACGAATGACGACGGAAATTTCCGTCATGTATGGTAGTGAAAAGGTTATTTTCGGGGCTTCAATAAACCCCAAAATCTGATCAATGTATCTGATCATATTGTCTGATACTTCATGCTGGCTCCCATTTTTTCTTCAAGTATCTGAAGTCCCTGCCAATCAGGACAAAGGATTTGTTCATGTGCCCTTTTCAACAATGGCACGTCCATCACAGCACCACGTGTAAATCTTACAATAACTATACATTATCTAATTTGTGATTGGACGAGAAATGTGTGTGGAACATTTTTAACCAACGGTATGAGGTCGACAATATGGGACAAACTGGGGTAATAAAAATGTTGCATGTTTATTAGGTTTAGACTTGCGATGATGATGTATACAGTCATGTAATATATGATCCACAATGATACAGATACAATCGTAGACAGACGACCAACTCCCTATAATGAAATAAAACAGATAAATAATCATATGAGGAAAGCCTAAATTACATATTGACAATATTTGAGATTCTCACAGTAATCTGCCACTGTCCTGAGAATGAACACAACCATGCCAAAAATCTATACTGAAATGTCTGAATATGTGACCGCTTTGTCTGATCAGATAGATCTAATCAGATTGTTGGGTCAGACAAGATATGATTTCTGATGAGACAGAGACCAATGACTCAGCCTGTCACATGACAAAATCAGCCTGACGCCTAAGGACCGCCCCCGCGCCGAAATGGTTAAACAGTAACATTACCGCCTCCTTGTGTATGAAAGGGTGTATCTGCCACTTTACAAAGTGGCAGATACACCCTTTCATATCCAAGGGGACCTTATTATGCTACGCTCCAGCACAAGCAACTAGTCCTCTGTCTTTAAAATGTTACCGACAGATTTATGAGTATAGGCTCCTATAATTATAACCCTCTGCAAAATGGGGCACGTGGGGTCAACGTGGGAGGTTAGGGGTCATCTAAGTTCTAAAAGAGACCCACAAAACGAGTGCTTTACTGCCGGTAGGCCCACTGAGTCGGGCCCCACCCCCTCCCAATAAGTACGAACATGGAAAATGTCGGAAGAAACAATTCTTTCAAAATCAGACTGCCGTTATGGGATGGGTCGTCTACAAAATTAGGACTGAAAGGGCATGGAAGGATTTGTAGCCCTGCACACAGGCTTTTTGCATTCATCTACCAACTGTCATCGCTATATTTAACTATAAATGTATAGCGATGCCAGTTGCATAGTAGGTGAATGCAAAAAAACGTAGCGATTTATTCACAAGTATATAGGCCACACGCTTCTAGAAAAGCAAACAGATTGTTAGCGACAGGTTAAAATTTATCTAGTTATAACGTTACTCATTCACGTAAATAGTCTAGCTGATATATCCGTCGACTTTATGGGACCTGTTCATCGTGTGCCATTTCAACTTCCCGGGGAGCACACATTGTCATATCTGTACTAACGAGTTAGACTGAGCTCCGTGGTTCGATATTCATCTCCCGACAGAGAGTTCACTACCCTGATGACATCGCAAGGCTCTGACACAGTGACCTGTAATAAATGTAATAGTTCTAAAACAATGAAAAGTTTACGCCTGTTGAAAATGGCCTAGTTTTCGTAGGCACTTGAAATATTCGTCTCAATTTCATGGCATCCGAGTTTTTTGGTAGGCAACGCGAGTGTCGTTTTTACACAGCTGGCTGGGGAAACAAAATGGCGGTCAGTGTGACTGGGCCTCGCGCAGTAAATGAGTTAGGTGGCCCAGTCATACCGGGAAGAGTTCACAACATAAAGCGAGGGACTTTCCTAATATCACAAATTGATATCCATGCTTGCCTAATTATACTCAAAAATGTTTAGGTTTGAAATATTGCCGTTAATGCCACGATATCAGTCAATATCGACCTAAAGACAGAATCCCGGCTATACGTATTCACACCTGAGTGATGTAAAGCACGTGAGGTTTAAGCCCGAGGATATAGCAATGAAAAATGTCCCAAAGTTTAAAGTGTAGAAATATGATATTATTTACGTTTTTGCTGCTGAATTATTTGTATGTATATTTCGTCAGTATTTTGAAGCTGGAATTGCTAACGCATTTCCAGCTTCACATGACAAAAAATATTTAGGGCTAAAGGCCTATATTTATGAAAAATAGATATCTCCAATATTTAAGGATTGAATTAACTGAGCACCTACCAAAAAAAAAATTAATGTTGTGATATACGAGGCGTTAAGCCAATGCTGGCTTATTGCCGGGCCGACATCGTAGACGGTGGGCCAACATTAAACCAACATTGGCTTAGCGTTTCGTGTTTGTGACTCGGGATGTGACTCGGCCAACACACGCAATTGACAGACCATTAGTCAAACACGACACGTTGGACAAATTTTGGTGTAGGCCCCTAGGCCTAATGTTGGGCCAGCGTTGCAGACGGTGGACCAACATAAGTCATTATAACAACATTGGGCCAACGTGTTGTGTTTGCTGGGGCTGCCTGTGATGACCAGTGAGACGGTCAGTGCTGCCTGTGATGATTAGTGAGACGGTCAGTGATTGGGCGAATATTGCTCTACGTCGCTTTCTGCACAATTGTGGCAATATTGCGATAGAAGGAAGCCCGAAGCCGGGACTATGCCCTATGCATACTCTTATGTCGAATGACCCCAAGAGTTCTTTATAGTGCACAGTAGGCTAAAATAGGCAGCACTGTACACTCCATGCCTTTGAACAGAGCACTGTATATATGCACAACCATGATGACAAATATCCGGTCCGACCTGGATTCGAACCTGGTACCTCCAGGTTACAAGCCCCATTCCATACGAATGAGCTATCGGGGTCGGCAGTGAGAGGGTCAGATCACACGACCCAGTGTCAGCGGCTCAGGTAAATCTCTGATATATCTAGTGGCAGGGCACACGACCCAAAAGTGCCGCCAACGGTACGAACCACGACCTCAACTTGGTCGTTAGTGGCTCAGGTAAATCTCTGATCTAACTAACGTTAGTGAGAGGACACACGACCCAGCTAGCCGCCAGCGGCACGGACCACGACCCCAGCGGGCCTCAGCGGCACGGATCACGACCACAACGAGCAGCTCAAGGCTAAGACCACGACTCCAACGGGCCGCTCAGGGCTCAGGTAAGTGGTTTGACAGGTAGCTGTGTGCAGTGAGAGCCCACCAGGTGTCAGCACTATACACGGCAGTGACACGGTGAGTGTACACACGACATACACAGCTCGCGTGCAGCCGCGTACACACGGCCAGTACACACACAGAGAGCGAGTAACATGGGGAACTGCTGCGGTAAAGGGACAGCTCCCAAAGATCCGGATAAGGCGCCGTATGGGGCACGTGCGCCGGACAGGGCGCCGGCGGGGGATCCCGGAGTTAAAGCTCTGCCCACGGGACCCGGGGAGCGATCCAAGGCGCGAGGTGCCAGCCTGACAGCGGAGGCTGACGAGGGGCAGGACAGCGCGGGAAACGACGAGGACCAAGCGCCAACACATGTAAGCAACTAACCAGTATATCACTATAAACTCATTATTAATAATAATATACAAGCCTATCTCAGCAAAATGAGACATTCACCCGATGCTGTTTTAATGTTGGGCCAGCGTCGCAGACGATGGGCCAATATTAAACCAGCATTGGGTCAACGTCGCAGGTTTGCTTGGTAGATCATATCGCAGTAACTCATTATAAATAATATACCATACCAGGTCTGAGTATCTCAGCAAAATGAAACATTTAACCAATGTTGGTTTAATGTTGGAACAGCGTCGCAGACTATTGGCCAACATTAAACCAACATTGGGTGACCGTCTCGCACCCAGGTTTGATCATATCACAGTAGATGATGATCTAACTCATTATTAGGCCTAATAATATACTATTTCAGCAAATAGGAGTCATTCACCCAAATACCATGCTTGTTTGAGGCTGGGCCAGCGTCGAAGACGATCCGCCAACATTTAACCAGCATTGGGCCAACTTCTCAGGTTTGCTTTAGTATAGATCATGTCACAGTAAACTCATCATAAAATAATAAGACGCCCCCGTAATCAAGTCTGGAGACATCCACCATAATGCCGTTTTGCAGACTGTCGTTCAGCGTTAAACCAACATTGATTTGCTCAAGTCAATGTGAGTGACACTCCTTGAAAAGGTCTGATGATTGTTTTGGAGATAACATTAACAACACCATAGACCAACTAAGTCAGCAGTACACCTATGTCACCTATGGGGTTTTAATGCTGGGCCAGCGTTGTAGACGTTAGGCCAACTTTAAGACAACATTTGGTAATGGCTTGCAGTGTATTCTGCCTCGTATTTCGCGCAACCCTTATTATTTGACTGACTACCATAAAATAGACATTAACATCTCAGCAAATAAAAGTTATTGAAGCAATGATGTCTTAACCCTTTAAGCCCCCACGATGCATTAATGCATCATTTTACATCCTTGAAAATAGATTTAATTTTCCTACAACCAAGGGTTTCAGAACGAAAATTTCCATGAAACTGGTTTACCATTACATAGCAATGTTCTTTAATTTTTAAACCACATCAAATCAATTTTCATCCACTACAAGGCGAGATTCGCGGCTTGTGGTGGATGAAGATGACAATGGGGAATTCAGGCTTAAAAGGGTTGTTAAAGACTGAAAATTCCGAAGTACTTGCAAAAATAATTAATATCACCAGGGGAATTATAATCCGAATCTATTTTCCTTGATGGCCTTAACTGTGAAACATGGTTGAGAATTGCCTGAGAAATCAGCAAAATTAATTCACCACGGCCACCGTAAACCCTTGAAACACTAGGCCTACATCACCAAATTTAATGTTTACTGACTCACTTGAAGTTGCGGGCAAGTGAGTAAAACTTACATGATTGTGTATAATTCGAATATTAATAGTATGCCAATATAGAAAAATTTACGCTCATTTCTCATTCAAATATTCTTGTTTGGGGGAAAAATAAAAAAGGCCGAGACGGCTTCAGATACTATAAGCACTTAAAGGGTTAATATAATTCCGAGTACGTACAGTATCTGTCACTACAGAGTGGCTCACACACCCTTTCATGCCTATGTTATCGGTCTCTATGGCCATTATAAATGTTTATTTTTTTCAGTGGGAGTATCGACTTTAGACGTCAGATTCTACCATCTAAGGTCGGTCTTTGCACTGAAAGGGTCAATATGATTCCGGGTACGTAGCTACAGTATCTGTCATTCACACACCCTGTCATCACCATGATCACCACAGAGACGATATGGCCGTGCCACTGTGACTTTATTTATATTACCGTCCCCTTAGTTTAGACAATATTTTATTTGTCAATTGGAATTTAACCCTTTCAGTGCTTGGACCGACTTAGAATTAGGGTTAAATAACTGCGTCATGCACGAAACGTTGACCCGATTTTGTATGAATGCTGGGCCAGCGTCGCAAACGGTGGCCCAGCATCAAGCCACCAATCCGTTTAACGTCTGTTATCAGACCAGGATACCAATGATGTTTGAATGTAGGGCCAACATCTCAGACATTGGGCCACCATTCAGCCATCATTGTGTTATATGTACGTCTGTACAATACCTCTACGGTCATATAATAATAACAATGCTTGACTCCATTGTGGTTCAGGTCAAATCATATTCCGCATGTAATAAAAG